>CAVLJG010000005.1:69322063-69785335 GCA_963669975.1 Acanthoscelides obtectus
GAGTACACCAAACCTCCACGATTTCAGTGCGCACACTCAGCGAAGGAAAGCGACACCACGCCTCCCTCACCTTCCTCCTCTTTGGCCGCCTATAAGCACTCATTTCTTGTTGTCGTGTCAAGCCGTTATCATGTCAAACGGCGCGCGTCGTTTTGACGTTTTCAGCAGTGTCCAGGAGCCGCTGAACATTTAGAATTAGAGAACAGGACAGAAGGTTGGCCAATAGATGTGTACTGTTGGCGAGATACCGACCGACGGTCGCTTCATGGTCCCTTTCGTCGCGGAGCAGAATTAGAAAGTAGCGTGAAGGCCTCTTTTTCTGAAGGGGTATCACCATCAGGAAATTGTCGACAAACCGATCTGTGTTTGGTGCAAGCTACGTGATTATCAGTATGGACGTTCTGACACTGTTGCTTGGGATAGCAACCTGGACCTGGCTTGTGATAGTGAAGGACGACAAAGACGTTTGAGATAACGTTGAAACATAAGACTCGGTTGCTTAGGATAGCAACATGGACCTGGCTTGGGATAGTCAGCCCCACATCAAGGATGAACGAAGACATTTGGGACAACATTGTAACATGGACTCGGTTGCTTGGAATAGCAACATGGACTTAGCTCCACACCAAGGATGAATGAAGATGTTTGGGATGACGACTCAATAGTGAACTCCGTTGCTTGTGCTGGTAACTTGTACTTAGCTTGTGATGGCTAACATCCTACGACAAATAACAACACTAAAAGCGTTTGGGACAACGTAGCAAGAAGGTATGGTCAACAATCTCTTCTGATAACAAATTTTACCTGAATTGTGATAATCTTGGAACCGCATTATAATTATATATATATATGTAAATAAAATTTTTCATTAATAACAGATATAGATTAGGTTCAGCTATGCGAGACTAGCGTTACATTTTGTTTGAGATAGCAAATTCCATCTGGTTTGTGATAGCAATCTAGCAATATAGCATTTTTCATTTATCTTCTTCTTCTTCCTACTTTATTAATAGGCTCATGCCTGCTTTACTTCGGTTTTTCGCCTTAACTGATGTTGTCTGACTATCTTTTCCTCGGTCGTCCCATTGATCTTCTTCCATTTGGCGATTTGTCTCTTGCTATTCGTACTGTTCTTTTCTGTTTTATCCACCAGGTGGATTGAGTAGCTTGGTGGGTGATGTTGCCGGTCCCAAGCCCGGATAAAGGAGGAGGGTTGTAGGGTTAGGTTAGCAACCTGCCATTATAAGAAAAAAAAAAGCTTAAAGAACCGGTGAAGAGCCTCGGACTAGCACGAACATTTTTCATTTATAACAGATAAAAATTGGGTATATCTAATGTGAGACTAGCGTTATATTCCTGCTTAGGATAGCAAATTCCATCTGGTTTGTGATAACTATGGAACCATCTTGTAAGGGTGTACATGAGAGTTAGGAAACTGCCGAAGAACCATTTTTCATTGATAAACGACAAAGATTAGGTACATCGATGCGAGACTAGCATTTACATTTTTGCTTGTGATGCAAATTCCACGTGGTTTGTGATAATCATGGAACAGTGTGTAATTATGAACATGTCAGGTTATTAAACAGCCAAAGTATATTTTTTTCTTATCAAGAGATAGAGAATAGGCACCTTATGCTAGGTTAGCGTTACAGTTTTGCCTGTGATAACAAATTCCATCTGGTTTGTGATAACCTTAGAACATTATTGTCAGAATGCATGTGACAGTTAAGGAAACCACTAAAGTACATTTTTCGTAAATAATAGATAGAGATTAGGTTTTTATCTATGCGAGACTACGTTACATTTTGCTTGTGATAGCAAATTCTAACTGGCTGGTGTTAACTATGGAACATGACTGTACGTATGAACATAGCCGGTTAGGAAACCATCAAAGTTCTAATATTCAGTAATAATGGAGATTATGTATTATTATGCCCGATTAGTGTTACATTTTGCATAGGTGGCAGTCGAACAGTAGGGCGCTCTGGATTGTGATGTCTGTTTCAATAGATGATGCGGCGACCTTGGCATAATTAGAGTTCCCGCGTTATTCCAAGGCTAACATTTCGAGGCAGGACTTATTGATGACCATAGGTGAGTAAATTCTGTTCTATTATAGCCACCTAGAGTGAACCCTGAGGTAACGGAAGCCATAATAGAAATTGCTTGCTTGGACTGTGTACAGCAACGTGTGAGCTGTTCATTAACTGCAAGTGGAAATACTCTTTCCTCTAGGTTTAAAAAGGGGAGAGGGGGATATGCTGGCAGATATTCACATTGAAGCAAAGAACTCAGGAGTATTCTGAGAGAGGCTTCCATAGATATCTTGTTCGCCGGTATGGTCTGACCAAGTAAGTCAGTTCTGAATAGGAGTAAGGTAAATATGAGCAGCTACTGAAGGCCAAAAGGCCAGACAACGTACTGACAACCTGGATATTATCCATTATTGCAGATGAGGTACGTAGATCAGCAGGGACATTGACGCGTATTCATAATCATTGGCAGAGCTTTGGGAAAAGCGCTAAAGTCCTGAGTTGGATTCAAGTGGTCACTTGCCACTCACATGGCGATTGTTTCAGCACCTTCCCATAGCTGGATCTCATTAGTCCATTTAGATAACTAAACATCAGCACCTATCCATCTTTTTCTTGCCCTCAAGTCTGACGAGTCAGCATGTTTGATTGTTTACCTCAAGACACTTTGTCTATTTATAGGGATAGAACGTTTAAGTCTAGGCTACTGAACTGGGATCAGACTTCTCCGTAGAGATACTTTCTTAACAAATCTGGATTTGGATTATGCAGTGATTTTGGTACCCATCAGGAAGAGTCATAGAATATATTTCAGATTCATAGTCAAGGGACAGCTCTTCCAATACAATGCTGTACCGTTTATGGTAAATTGTGCTCCTCATGAGTTCACAAAGTTAATAAAACCAGTTCTGGCATATCTTAAGAAAAAATTGGGCACTTTCAGGCTCAGTATTAAATTGTGACAAAAAGTATATTTACTTGAGCGGACGATGCAGTCATTACTAAACATAGTAAGGGCAATAATGGACCGCAGCCAAGACGGAGTCCGAAACTTTGCGGTAAGCATCGGTTTCTTGGTGTCAGCTTGTCTTTCATTTCGTTACACTCGAATATACACTAACAAGTGAAATTTCTTGATTCTCAACGGAATTTTAACGTAACAATGTCACTAACATAATATAACTTAAGGTCTACCTCGTCTGGGGCTCAAAGAAACTGGGAGAAGCAGTCAGAGGTATTGAATTATCCAATTTTCAGTCGTATTATTTCTCGCACTGGGACATGCGTTGGCCAGTGAAGTCTCATAGTTTTTGGTCACCCGAGAAGAATATCCCGCATGCTAATCATCTAGAACCAGTTTTCTTCTCAGGTGAATGCTTTGCTCCCGAATTGATGGACTGTCGCATATTCTACGCTATCGTACATCAATAGAATGAGGAGCTTCTAGTTTTCACGTCTGGACCAGGTTTCGGGAAAGCTATAGCAGTTGTGTAAAGAGAGAAATATAATAGAATAGAGAAGTAGAGAATATAAATATTTCTTCAAGTTACCATGGGACAATGGGACTTCGGTTGGCCGCGTGGGTCAGAGTGTCGTGCTACTGATCAGCCGGCCGGCCGGGCCGCGAGTTCGAATCTCGCCTTCGCCATGGATGTTGTGTGTTTGTTTTAAGCAGCAGCGGTGGCCGCAGTAGTAGACTCTTCGGTCTCCTGATCAGTCGCCGTGCGCTGTGTGGGTTCAAGTCCCGTTCCAGGAGAAATATTTCTCTTGGCTATGGATGTTGTGATTGTCCGTAGGTGGTAGATGGTCTCTGACTGTCGAACGTGGAGGTACCACCCGGCGGATCTCGTAGGCGGAGCCAGAATGTGTGCATGTTGCATGCACACGTGTTCCCTCGCCAGAGTCCGTGTGGCGTTCCCCCTTTCCCCTGTATGCCCCTATAGCCCCACGGTACCCAATGGGTGTTTAGGCCTTAGGCCTTCGTGGTAGTTGGAGTATAAAAAAAAAATCTCACTGCCCTCGCGTCAAATATAAAATCTAGGAGTAATACTGGTACAGATGAGGTTTAGAGTCAGTGGGACTTGGAAACGGAGTGGGAGCTACACCTGTCCCGTCCTGTTTTTAGTTCAAGCATATGGTTGTTTTTGAAATTTCACTTCTAGAAGTAACGCAAGGATCTGACTGAGGGACCCAGGACACCGCTCTCACCAATTTCGAAGCTTATCCTGGTTGTCATCACTGGAAAGTTGTCATTCTAATCAGTATCGATAATCCATCATGTTATCGTGGGTTTAGATCATGGTATGACATTTGTTGGGAAGAAATACATATCTACCCTGAAATTTCTCAGCTTGCAGTGTGATAAGAGATCAAGATATAGTTGTTTGAGCTATCAGACATTTACCCAAAATGTTACTAGCGATGCAGGCGTAAGATGGTTTTTGAAGGGCATTTACAGGCTGAGGCCATCTCAACCGAAATATAGATACTGAACCAAAGGGGTTGCTGGTAAGCTTTGTAGATATTCGGACGAGGAAATCAGCAACACTGCTAGCCCTAGCCTCAGGTCAGAGTGTGCTAATTGATTGAAACAGACAATATCCGGGTTGTATTGAATAATACTGAAAGTGAGATTTCTCTGTTCTTGAAAGTCTCGGGGTCACTCATGTGGCAACCACTTTTAGTTTTACTGTACTTTATGCCCAAGTATCTGTGTAGTCAAAGTATTTATATGTCACTACTCAGTAACTTTACCATGGTGCCTCCGCTCCTAGGTGGATGAAGTCGGTTTTAGCAGAGACTGTCACAATTGATAGCCCACAGTACATAAATTATAGTAGTCAGGCTCGCAATGGTCTGGAGTGCATTTTTCTGAGACACGTCAAAAATCTCTTGTGCCAAACAATAGCTTTGCTCAAGCGGTATTTGAGGTGAACCAAGTCTCCAGACCTTTAACATACCTATGTTATTATGTAATTTGCTTGTTACCATGTAACGGATGGTAATTTTTGAACCTATGTGCGTCATATTACCTGTTGCTAAAAGCCCTAACTTGAGTTGTTACACCGGAAATGTACATTTAGTTGACACATACATTGCATATAATTTGTGTAGTTGTGTACAACATATCGTTTACTATTGGAGAGCTTTAGTAGTATGTTGTTGCAACTAGCTTTGACCATCTACATTATGTATTCCTAATATTTCCTTCGTCGAGGACGGAACATAATTTCATGATCAAATGATGTTACCTGTAAGTGATGTTCCATCTTAATTATGTGAAGTCTTCGTCGAAATAAAGAGGTCCCTCGCTCCCTGTGTATCACATAATTGTTGCAGCAACTTGTTTTTGATGAAAATGAGTGTTTATAGGCGGCCAGAGTGGAGGATGGTAAGGGGGGCGCGGTGCCGCTGTTCTTCGCTGCGTGCGCCCTTTGAAATCGTGGGAGTCTGGTACACTACGATGATACTACATTATGTATTCTAAATATTTACTTCGACGAGGACATAATTGAGATCGAACATCACTTACAGGTAAGTTCGCTTGATCATGTAATTCTGATTCAGTAGCGAAAGGGAACGTTATGATGTATTAATCCTACTAATTGGAGTCACAGCTGTAAGCTGTCTGAACTAAATACATTTTCTCCGTTCTAGTCAAAGTCACGGCAGCGTAACAACTTAATATATTATTCATACTGACACCATCACGATGTTAATGTAACACATGAATCCTGTCCTATGGTTTTCATGCTGATAACTGAATTACAGGCATACATCGAATAACTTTGTCTAAAACCATGTAGATATTATAGATTATACTAGATTCCATATACTTAACCTACTAGGGAGAATGGTTCTAAATACCGTAAGTAGGTACCACAGCCCCATAAGAGGTTTGATGCACGCTCTCCAAAATGTTTGACATGTTTTTTTACTGCGCCTTTCTATGTAGACTGTCACGGCATACTTCACATATAGCCAAAACTCAAGCTAGCAAAATAATATGCAGGTATTTTGATTGGAATAGAATTGAGTAGACACAAAGGTCATCTACCTGTCGAAAATAGGCAGGATATCCGACTTATCGGTCAAATCGTAGAGGGCAATATGCCTGACATCGTTTTTCCTCAAAATGCTGGATAGGTACATAAGGGACAAAGCAGTGCAGGCAGCATATTAGTAGCTAGTAGTCTCGCTACCTTCTTTGCTGTTTTCAATATTCTTCGACATCGTTGCTATCTCAATTATATGCTCTCTTCGCTATATTTCCTATTCTGTCTTTACTCTATGTGAACAGTGGGCAAGTGACCAGGGCCTCAACTTGATGAGTATCCCAAGCTCCTTAACTTGCAAAAAAGCCCGAGTTTATGTGTCCCTAAGAGCACTTAGTACACGGCTAAAGACGACCGTGCATATCATTGGGCTTTTCCTGTTGATCAAGAAGACCTCCCAAATCTCAAAGTTCAAAATGGCTTCGTCGTGTCTGCCTAGGCCCTTAATATTTCAAACATTCCGGAGCCTCGGAAATGAGGGTGTAAAATAAATGAACCACAAGCCCTTCAATATTTACATTGCCGTTCTACCTGCGACCCTCCATCCGCGAAGGTAAATGGAGATGGATAACACTTACACGTCTGGGAAAAATTGCCCTTGGGGTGAACATAATCTCTAATTTTCGATGCATTTTTCGGGTATATGTATTTCTTATTACATCGACAAGTTGAAGTAGACATATTGTTAGCGTACTATATTAAAAATATAAATTTAGTGGCAAAAGGTTAAGTGAAAATCATAGATTTGCTCTAGCGAGTTCTCAACATCGCTGACTATGTGGTGAGTCACCTTTTCTCTAACAACATGACTTACGTAGGGCTGAAATGCTCCGCATTTTGATAGATTCCTTAGGCATATGAAGGAAAATAGCTTATACTCATCTAGAGCCACAAAGAACATTCGTTGAGAAATTTATGATAAGACGACAAGAAGCAAAAATGGTATGGGCGATAAAAGTCAAGTCTAATAATGATAGATATGAACTAGTTGAGAAGAAGAAGATCTGTACACAAAATAGGGCAATAATAGATAATCTTAGGGACATAACGCAACAACAAAGCAATCGCACTGAGCTAATTCAGATACTGGATAAAAAGATCTTAAATATAGAAAAGAAATTTAGGCTACTAAAACTGCAGTCCAGAAAAAATAACACAGTATTTTTTTACGATAGCAGAGGACGATACTGAAAAGACTCCTGGGGATATAAAGGAAATAGTTAATGAAACTCTCCACACGAAATTGGAGAACATTGCCATCAATTATTCTTTTCGCATCAGAAGAGAGAACAAAGCTAGTCCCGGACCAAATGTTGTAGTGCTACACGAAAAATGAAATAATAGGAGTTGGCCGAACATAAGATCTTATACAAACATTACAAAGAACTAAAGAAGTAGAGAACAAGAATGTTAAATTAAGAAACAATAAATTGATCGTTGATGGAACCACATAATCCAATATAAGATCTGACACCAAACCAGAATGATGCAAATCCATGAGAAGATTGTAAGAGGGTCGCAGATACGGTGACAAGAGGAATAGGATATTCCACCGGATCAATATCAGTAAAAAGCCACAATCTAACAAAAAAGAAGCTCCACCGTTGAAGGAAACAAGATTTTAGTATGTACATTTTATCCTCGATGATCTCTTCTGGGGTTTGTTTAGGTCGATATTTTCAGTTATTCTGTGAACTTAAAGTTATTTTGACTTTATAGTCTCAAAAACTTGATGACACTTCTTTGTGTAGCCTTGAATAATTAAAAAACCATAACCACCGTAATATGAACAAAAATCGTGGGCTACTAGCTTATATCAGGAACAGTCTGAAGTATTTGTGCTGTTTTAATCAGGATTGGTGAAACAAACGCCGTACAAGTCACTTTTTCAAAATATGGTAAATCATTCCTGATGACTGCCATATATAGGTCACCACAAACATGTACGTCAACGTTTATAAATAATTTAGCTCATTAATTAGAACAGTTACTATGCTCTAATGGGCACACTTTAGTGGCTGATATTAACATCAATATTTCGTATATGAATATCTAAATGTTTTGGCAGCAAATGGCCTTAGGTCAGGTATAAATAAACACACACGAGTATCATATACTTTTAGATCATGTATTGACCACATATCTATCAGAGGTACTCATATACCCATTATTTTGGAATCAATAATAACGGATCACTATTCCCAGATGCATTGCTTTTCCCGAAACAAAAACAAAAAAAAAGTTAAAAAACCAATATAGCACAAGCGTACACTTTTTGGGTATCTTATGTTTATTGGCAAGTCTGTAGTATGGCTGCAACTAATAGCATGTTGTGGTGAATCTAATTCATTTATGTAAGTGGAGAGTCTATTTGATACCACTCCTTCGACAGATACTACCAATAGTATGATTTTTATTTCCTGTAGCTTCCAGATACGTTTCAGTTCAATAACTGAATTCCCGTAATTATCTATCTTGGCACATTTTGTTGAGGCAAGATTAAACGTCAGCGGGTCAGCTACATCTACTATTTGATGCTTTTTTTCTATCAGCAGTACATCCGTATTTGTGTATACGCTGCATTCATACATAAAAAACGTATTTTATTGGTGAAAAGTAGAAGGTCTGTCAATAAGAAGCATATATTACATAACGACTTTCTCAAAAGCCCCGCATTAGGTAATAAACAGAACAAATACATATTAAAAAATCTGATTAAAATAAATAAAATTTTGAATACAGATTCGGGTATAGCAAACGAATATAATATACAGGGTGACGGGAAAATAGATGCGGAGCCGGTGGGGGGAATATAGTACAAGCCAATCTGAGTCGATTTTACTATAGGAACTACTGTCCGAAAATTAGCCGTTTTCGAATTATTCTAATTTTTACGTTAACCAAGTCATAAAACTTGAAAATTGGGTGTTTCATTTCATTTTTTTTGGTTTGACAATAAAAATATTCTAAAATACGAAAATTGATATTCAAATGTACATTATTGACGTTATCTCATGCAGTAAGCTTCAAAATAGTTCGATTTTTGTTAAAAAAATCTTCGTTTTTCTAAAAAGCTTCAGTTTACTAGAAAAAGACGCATACAAATTTTTCGTACAAAATAGTTACGTTTTATTACCTTTCAAATGAGGTATAAAAATGACAAATCGATTAAGAATTGGCAAAAATATGGCTATTATAAAAGGAGGAAGGAAAAAGCAATAAAAATACTACACTTACAAAATCATACCTTAATACAGGATAATTTGTTTGGAACTACATTTTTTTATTTTTATAATACATTTTCTTAAGAAATGTTCGTAGGCTTCTCCATTTAAGTTTTGTCGGGTAGGAAATGTCCTACCAAACAGTTATTTATAATGCCCATCCATATGAGGATTTCCCACTGCACGTTCACGCCAATAGTGAGCGTTACGGTAGTTTGTTATGCAGTCTTAAATATATAATTGCTATCTTCAACATCAGCGTTTAAAATAAAACGACAAAATTGCATGCGCCTGATGGGATCTCCTTTCTGTAACACGTGCACAGGTGTGTAGTGGTAAGGGTGGAATATATTTTCATGCAAAACATACCACACTTGCCATTCGTATAATCCAAGCCGTCCAGCCACAGCGCGAGTAGAAGTTTGGAAAATATTTAATATTTCGTCTTCTTCTTCTTCTTCTTCCACATCATGTCGAGATCTACCTGCATCACCTGAAATAAAATGAATAAACAAATAACAGGAGGAAATTGTTACCTAATAAACATAGCGGTAAGACTATGAGTTAGAGTTGGCAAAATATTATGCAGAAAAAACGATACACAACGTGTGGATGTTTCCATATTCAGAGCCGTGTAGATGCTTGTGTTAAAATTAAATGAAGAAACTCTTAATTAGCAAGTTCAATCAACTGTATCAAAACAACTATGTTACAGTATCATCTGTTCAGCCCACAGACCTCCAAAGCTCTACAGAGGCCTTACTGAATGACTGATTATGATAAGTTAATAATTATCAATGATGCAAACTTACCTTGATATCTTACGGTGGTACCGCGCTCTCGAACCCGACGAAACGTTTGACTAAATTCGCGGGCGCCAGGTAGGCGACGATTAGGAAACATTTCCCCATACTCACGACGAGCTTCTTCAGCATTGCCTCTGGCATCTCCATATTAGTAAACGATATCGGCATATTCTTCGAAACTGAACGGCCGCTTGCTTTGTTCATCAGCCATTGTTCATCGATAGGTAGATCAACGAACAATCAAGTCACACAGCAGCCAAGTCGTAAGGAATTACAGAAAACAGGGTACAGTCTAGGTCGTCAGGAAAAGAATCACACATGGAAGTCCAACAAGAGCCAAGTCGTTAGAAATATCAAGACAGCGAGCAAACAATCACATATGAATGCAACAAATCGCAAGAGCAGATTGAAGCGAGGGAATGAGGGGGGTGACTAGTCTGACTTATCACACTATTCCCGTGGCAAAGTTCGAAGTTCCCGGCGCTACCTGCTTCTTTCACTCATATCTTTGACATATCTGAACCGGTTTGTCACTTTGATACCTCATTTGAAAGATAATGGAACGTACATATTTTAAAATTGTTTTGCATGAAAAATTTGTAGGTGATTGTTTCTAGTAAATTGAGTTTTTGAGATGAACGAAGATTTTTTTAACAAAAATTAAACTATTTTGAAGCTTACTGCATGAGATAACGTCAATAATGTACAATTGAGTATCAATTTTCGTATTTTAGAATACTTTTATTGTAAAACAAAAAAAAAATCAAATGAAACACCCAATATTCAAGTTTTTTGACTTGGTTAACGTATAAAGGACGTTAATTTTATAGAATCTTAAAAATTAGTATAATTCGAAAACGGCAAATCTTCGGACAGTAGTTCCTATCGACTCAGATTGGCTTGTACTATCTCCCCCCCACCGGCTCCGCATCTATTTTCCCGTCACCCTGGACAATAATATTAATATATGAACTTTGCTAGGAAATTAGCTGGCAAAACAAAGTAATCCAAACTCCCATGTAAACTACTAAACTACTAAACTAAAATACCAAATTCAATTTATATGACAGAGGCAGAGCAACATGAAGTATGAATTGATTATGGATCTAAAAAGTAAGTAGGACTAGATAATTTATCTTCAGAAACACTCAAATTAGATACCCACATTATTTCGGAAGCCTTTACCTATTTAATTAATAGGGGTCGTACCGTCAGTCATTCCTACAGGTGCAGGACGCCTTTATGGCCATTCAGTGCTCTATTTTACGGTTATAAATATCTATTTGCATCAAAATGTTCATGCCTTTGATTTATTTCATCTGTTATATCAACCTAATTTTTTTTCAATTCCAAAAGGAAACATATCGTCACAATAGGAGACCATTGATACACAGAACAGTAGAAGTCTAGAAATATCTCAGCCTTTCTGAAGGAAAGAAAAGACTATGAAAATCAAGGATGCCTTTATGGCCTCCTTGATTTTCATAGTTTTCTGCTTTTCCGAGTCAGCGCTCTATTTTAAGGTTATCTTAAAAATGTCTGTTTACATCAAGTTGTTCATGCGTTTGATTTATATCATCTGATATATAGCGTGAAATTTCCTTCAATTCAAAAAGAAAACATGTGAAAATGTCTTGCTGTTGGCCATTTCCCATGATTTATGAAACAGTTTTTGTCCGCAATTGCTCATGGCTGCGATGTTCCTCATTTCACCTATACCGATTTTGGAACTTGTTTCCCGAAAGTAATCAGTGGATTTAAGAAAAAGAAGAACTTTGAGTAGCATTGACTTTTTTTGGCGGTAACTATGCCGCCATCAAAAAGATTCGCAAAAACTGAAACTGTACAATATACAAATATCCTTCAGCGCTATGCGCCTCAGAGTATAAAAGTGTTCGTGCAACAAAAACATACCCCTACACCGAAGTACGCGATGCAATTTTTTACTACACAGTGACAGTTCGCAATTATCTAAAACCATTTTTCTTCATTTAGCATAACGTGAAAGCAGTAATACATCAAAACGTCCGTCAGTGGTATGGGTGCAACGGCATGACACTTCGAAAAGCTGCTGCTAGCGCCGCCATATTTTAGTATAGTGGGATGGCATCAGCCGGCAGATCGACTGAAAACCATTCGCAGATTCTGCAATACATAACAATTAATTATGGGCGGCAGTCCAACCCGCAAATCAAACTGACGCGTTATCAGTGCCGCATTTGCCGATATGCCAAGGCCGGGTCAGGAACGTCTGCTTGAATTCTGCCATTTTCCGCTGTATTAGGGTTGGAAAGATTAACAAAAATGGAAGCGAGTAACCTAGCACGTTTTTTATGGTAATCCAAATACATTATCGGGTAAAAAAACTTCGGAAAATCACCATTACCATCGAAATGCGATGGTTTTGTTCGTTGTCCCAGAGACGAGAGACCAAGTCTAGACCATGCCGATGAGTAGGCACAAAGCACTAAACAGCTGTTCATGGCTGGCTGTCCTTTTGGTTACGCACGTAAGCATATTTAATGTATATCAATCTTTTTATGCCGTCAAAGCAAAGCTAGTAAATGCTGACTGGCTACGAGCTCAAACTACCCTCAAAATGTTTGACTATCGATTTTTCGTACTTTTTGGGAAATTTGGCGATGGTGGCTTGCATGAGGTTTAGGAGGTGCTTACTTTCAGGTCTAAGATGACAGTGCTATTTTTTCGTTTGCTTCGTGCTCGATAAGACTCTACGACACTGGTCCAGAGATTGGACCTGCCGAGCTTCAGGAGAACCGAATCACTTCTAGTAACCTGACTACTACTTCAGCGGTACGAATCAGGGACGTGAAAATGCATAACAATTAATATCTTAGTTTCCTGTAATTAATTGGATCTTGGGATGAAAGGCAACACAGTTTCTTATTATAAAGTTCCGACGATTCTGAAAAAAATATTTCCTTCTTCAGGGCTCGTTTTACTTCGGAGCTGTGGTCGTTAAAAACTAATCCAACGTTATAGATATGCTGATATACAGATATATATCGTACTAGTATTTGGTTTATTATATTAATCAGTTGCAGTCTGAATGATATCTAAGATGTGCATAACGTTGGATTATATTTTGACCAACAGAGTTTCCAAGTAAAAGGAGCCCTGAAGAAGGAAAGTAATTTTTCCAAAACGTCGGCAACCTTAAGACTGTGTTTCTTTAGACCCCAAGTTACAATTAATTACAAGAAGTTTTTGCAAAAAGGATCATTAGAAAGATAATTCACATCTTAAGATTGAGAGGATCAATAATTTTTTTGCGATTTGTTATACTAAAAATGTGCTTTATGTTTTTCCGTAATTGCAATGAAATTGTGTTTATAATATTTTGTGATACTGAGAAAAATTTATAGTTGTCTCGCTTCGTATGGTATAACATAAGAAAGAACGGAAGTGGCGGATGCATTTTCAGTGTTTTAAATCGTAGTGTAGCTAACTTTTTTCATAAACATGCCCGAAAGCTCGAGATACACAGCAAACTTGAGCCATTCAGTGAAATAAGGCATTTGTTCATAACATGTACGCGGTGGATTATCGCATGATTTTTTTCTAGGATTTCGCAAATTTGCGCATAACTCGGAAGCGGCTCAACTTTATACTGGATTATCTGCGGCTTAATGTGTTCCAATTGGGTATACTGCCAGCCTGTAAGAGGTTTATTATCATTAATTAACAAACTTCAGTTGAGTTCAAGTCCTATAAACTCGAACAGTCGACCATTCGAGCACTCTGTATAGGTTATGTCGTTTCTACCTCGTATGAAGACGTCAATGCGCCTGCTCCTATGAGTCAACCGACATCGACTATAGGCCGATTTACATTTCAATAAGTACAGTAGCGAGTTAACTTGCGTCATCGCCGAGTCAAGTGGTTATTGTCATTTGAACGGCAAAAGCGAGTTTAGTTATAAGTTGTTAATTAAGTTGACTTGAATAGATCGTTATCCTATTTTTCGGCGAGCTCAGTGCGAAGTGCCCCCCTCCCTCGCGTCTTCCGCACCCCCTCCAACTTAACTGGCTGACGTGTAGACGGCTGAGTTTAGTACAGTCCATAAGTTTGCGCACTGCGACCGCGCGCGACCACGTGTTATTATTTTGTCGTGTTAAAATGAAGTTGTCTGATAATACTACCTTTGCATTTGTAGAAGAATACCTTAAACATGAGTGTTTATTTAATACAAAATGCAATAATTACCGCAATAAACTAGCTAGAGATGCGACAATTATTAAAATTTGTGTGGTCATGAAAATAAGCGACTGCGGCCCGAAGGAGGCTATCTCTAAAATAAAAAGTATCAGATCGACATACAGCCAAGAACTTGTAAAAGTATTGATACTATTTCTCTTATTATAGCACGCACGTTGGTATTAAATAATTCAACGTCCATTTTCTGGATTTCCCGTTTCGAAGGAGAAAAACAACCGAAGGCGCGACTAGTCCTATACTTCGAACGGCAACTTATGACTACTTAACTCGCGTACGTTTGGACGCCACTTAATACTTATTACTTAATACTTAACTGACTGATTTCTTAACTCGCTACTGTACTTATTGAAATGCAAATCGGCCTTATCGCACAGTGGTAGCAAGATATTCTTTACTTATCCGTTGTTTAGACTAGTAGTGCGTAGGATTATGGTGTATGGAGCCGGAAATAGCCGATGTCAAAGTCTTCTTGGTAACATAATGACTTTCACTGATACAACATTTACATCAATTGTCACCTCGTACAAAAAATTCTCTGAAAATGAATAAATTAAGATACTTTCGGCGAAAGTTAGCCACTTCAAGAAAATAAAGGTAGCGAGCATGTATAACAGAAAAACTTAATGTTCTGATACACCAATTTTTGTGGGAAAACTTTTTATTTGACAACAAAGAATGAGAAAACGTGTTTTTGGGATTCAAAAGTGTTGACAGGAACGGAAAAACTGTCCATATAAGATTTTCAAGTATTTATTAGACCTACAAAATGAGACCACACGTAAAAAGATACGACTAATAGCAAAAGTGTTATAGCCGAAAAACGAGGCAAAATGCAGGTTTTGGCACTTGGTAATGGCGACGATAATTTCACGCAACAACTTGAAATTCTTCAAATCCGTAGGACTCATACTTCTAAATAACAACAATAAAATTGGATTATATTGGTCAAGTATTTTTTTGAGAATTTCTAATTGTTATATATATATATATATATATAATTTGGTGTCATTTTGTAGATAACACAGCTGTAGAATTAATACAAAAAAAGTACAACTTCATAAACTAGTTTTTGAATGGTGTGCGGAAATGCACAAAATAATCAATTTTCTTGCATATTTTTTTCATGTTTTGTCTGTTTTTAAGTATGTTTGACGGTTAGTATCAATACAAGTTTTTCAACAATCGCTAGAACAACATGCTATTGTTGAATTGACACCAAATGAATCGTTCTGTGACACTTATGTACTCAGCTATTACAATTTTCATACATGCACTAGCGTAATCGTAATGTAAAAATAAAAATGGATGCCATTTCAAGAGGGGTGAGGTAGGACATTGTAGAAGGGTAGATTTGTCGATAAACATAGCTGAAAAATACCCCCCTTAAATATCGGTATGTCGTGACCAAACACATTGTATAACACAAGATATAAATCAATTGTATGAACAATGTGATGCAAATAGATATTTGTAACATAACCTCAAAATAGAGCGCTGATAAGGAAGACTAGAAAACTATGAAAATCAAGGCGTCCTGCAATTGTAGGAATAAAGACTGAAATATACCTATCCGCTACAACCCGCAACCCCGAATTTTCAACTATTGCAAAAATCTTCCTATTTCAACATAGATTGTCTATTTCTAGAAGGCAGGCTGTTGTGCTATATGAACTTTGCTTTTTATAGGCGAATCTTTAATGCCAACTACCGACGGCTTCCACGTTGTCAGAAGAAACAATGGTAAATACATCCTAATTCCACCGCGATGAAAGAAAAGAGTTCCTTCATGGAACAAGAACAGTCGATTGAAGAGCCGGAAAAAAACGTTTAGATCATCTGGAGAATTGGGAAATGTTGACTCGGAAACATCCGATCGATATTTCCCTAACGGAGGTATCTTATTTCGCCGCTATACTAGTGCGTCTTGCATTGCTCCTCAGATTATACGCATCAGACCTCTCAATGCCAGCAAGCAAAAGATGTATTACCGTGACAGTTACCTTTTTGGTGTTTAATTATTTTAGGTGTAGATATTAGGTATTTCAAGCTTGTCTGTGTCACTTACTCGTTACGAATTCATGAAATCGTGTTACAAAATACCAGCCACCTGGTGCATAGCAGACTATTTACACGTGACCAATTTTTCCAGCTACTCCACATTTCCGTTTTGCACATACGAAAATAGGAATAAGAGGATTCCTGTTTCGGTGTTTATCTAGTCCCCCACACGCCTGCCCGTACATACAGCTGCAGCTTCAGCTATAATTCATTGTGTACCTAATCCGGTGCCAAACGCGAGAGGAAACGAATGAGCTTCCGATTCTTCGTCGTCTCCTCCAAACGGAGCAAAATAACAATATCCTTATACGTAGTGTGTTAAACCCATCCGCGACACAATAAACGTCTTTCGCTTCCCATTTGAGGGATCACCCGATGCTACTGTTAAGGATTGATTGCCGACAGTGGCAACGAAACAACACGGTGTCTCATCGAGAAGACTGTACAGCTCAAGCATTATGCGGAGTGAAAGTTGATATATCGGTTTCTAGTTTAGGATCGATGGTATCTAATAAAGTTAATCACAAAAATTGTATCTAACAGTACAACCCGTAAGATGATTTATGATTACGTGGTGACCCAAACATGTTTATCAAATGTAAAATCCTATAAGAAGGCAATATTTGCAATTTCCTTAGATTCTAAGTCATTGTTGTAGCTGTCGTGGTTGTTGCGAGGAAATGCCCCCCTTTATGTGAATAAAAATGTTACAGTATAGTTTTTCACCTTGATATACAGGGTGACTTTGAAGTTGAGTCATTAGTTTTCAGATAATGATTCTAGAAGGAAGATAAACCAAAATATGTGTGTAAAAATAAAAAAAATTTTACCGTGTTTTATAAAGTATCCTCCTGACAAGGATTTCAGTGCGGACCTGTATTTGTTCGTGCGGTCTTGGAGCACCGGCATACCCTCCCCTGTGAGGTCTTACGTCACCTGATTCATGAGCCCTTTGTACTACATTAACAAAGCCACGAGGGGTTGGTTGCACTCGATTGGGAAACCGATCCGCATAAATCCGTGATGCCGCGGCAGCATTCTGTCAAGACTCCCCCGTAAATAAGAATCATGTCCACAAGTTCAGCATTTTCGTAAACATGTGCCATTTTTTATTTCGTTTGAGCCACGCAACAAACACCACTATTCACTCACGCGTTACCGACTGACACATTGACTGAATACAACTGAATAAAATTGTAGTAAAAACATACATAGCGATAAGCGTTTCAAATTCTTTCGCTTTTTTGTTTCCGATGCGATGAACCGATAAGGCGGATTATATCCGTTGTTGCCAAACACGAGCACATAATATTATTATTGAGACAGGGCGGTACTCAAACTTCTAAAGGGCTATAACTTTGTTACTTTAATTTTACCAGAAAAATGTTAAAGGAAAAAACCTTTCTTTTGATCAGATCTACTCACTGTTAAAATAAATGACTCAACTTCGAAGTATAATTTATAAAATGTTTAATAAATCCCCATGTAAAAAACATATTTTCAATGTCAGAATCATATTTTCGGCTGATTTACGTTACTCAGATAACATATATTATAAAGGGGTTATGTACCAATTACGTGCCAAAAACACACGGCCACCTTGTTAATTTTCGATTTCGTTGCATAAGATTGGTTAGATTTATTTTATAATGAAAATGCATCAACTATAACAAACTTCAATCACGAAATAATTGCTGATTCCGTTTATCTGGATATCTGATTAAAAAAAAGATTAACTCAAAAACCAGTCGTACAAGCCCCCATAAGCCTTATACAGGATGTCCTCAAGGCTGGCTTCGTTTGTAAACCTTTACACGTTCTAAAAAATGGCACCCTTACAACAATATCGGAGTTGCACATATTATTTTTATTTACGGTGAGGATCTTCGAGATGCTACCGAGGCTTCGCGAGTGCATGCAGATAGTACCTACATAACACTAATGTGGACACGGTTGACGAACCGCGTGTGCAAATTTAGCAGTCCGTTGCATTCATTCGGAAAAGGCAGTCCACTCTAAAGGCCCAGACAGATGCTCCACGATGTCGAGCAAATACATGTCTCGTTGAGTCTGTTGCAGACAACTTTGAACAATACTTATAAGTGACAGAGCTGTACTTGAAATTCCTTTTCGATGAGCGGTGAGTACTTTTTATTTTTTTGATACTTTTTCGCTGTTGGTTCACCGCACATTAACTTTTTTATCACAAACGTATTTGTTTCGGAAAAGGAAAGTCCCAGCTTTCAGGACACCGTGTATATAGGGAAAACTTGTTAGAAGGGGAATCAAACAATGTGGAAACATACTGGGTGCTCTGTTTGAAAATTCCGAGAAACAGTTCATTTTCCGTTCTTGACCAGTATGTGTTTTAGATAAAAAATATGGAAAAATAACTGGTGTAGGTTGTCAGTCTTTAGTGTTTTTATTTTCGATAGATTGCCCAACATCTCAACGATTTGAAAGTCCTATAGTATTGTAACGCCCTCGTAACTAGAACCAATTATGTGACATCGGGAGCATTCGCCACGCATCGAGAAACATCAACCGCCATCTACCAAGCTTCGACGAAGGCTTGAGTATTGTCGCAAGGCTTCTGGATTCATCGATTCGAAGATAAATATACGCGCTGAGGGCAGGCAGTCACATTAGTGTGTAAGTAATAAATTAAACTTTAAATAGTAAAAAGGGTGTTTTCGTTACAATATGTTATATCAAATTACTTCTAAATTCTGCAAATAAAACGTACTTATCAATTACCTTGTAGAGATTTCAAGAGCAGGCTGTTATCTACGACTTTTTGTTTTTTTATATACCATGCATGTTATATGGCCATAGTAACTACGCAGTTATTATACAATGTTGCACCAGACGCTGTGTCAGCATATGATAACAATTTCTCGCTAATCCGTTGCTAGAATAGTGCCTTTGCTGTTTTCTGTTAATTCTTAGTCAGCTTTCTGAATGTATAAATAGGCCTCGCGGCCATATTCTGTCGTTCAATACCCGGCGCGAGACCGTAATGTACGCTAACTGATAAGTTCAATACCCGGTTAGACTCCGTAAATGTCACATTTGTAAACCTTTGTATTTTATATGGACTGAAGCTCCAGTCCTCAAATAAAATTTTTTAAAAAGTTATTTCTGAATCTAATGATTTAAGAAATTGGTGTCAGAGAAGTGGGATAGCTTCAACGCATTAGAACACGTGCATACTAACTGGTGCGGTGGATGCCTATCCTTTAAGCTGAAAAGGACCAACGAGCCTTAAGAAGAAAGAAACCCATTAAAGAAAGAAAACTACAAGTAAGAAACTACAAAGCAACAAGAAGAAAGAAAACAACAGGGGACACAGCGAGCAGCAGCCACCCAACTGCAGACAGACTACTGGAAACATCGCAAGAGATCCACTAGCCGCCTGGAGAACACGACTGCCTCCCGATGTACCCTTGGTAACGTACAATTTTAATCTATTTTTTGCGATGTATCTCTGTGTGTGTGATTGTTACATCTTTCATTTGCATTTTTGCGCATTTACTCTATATATTGTCGATTTTCACGTATTTTTCCCCGTTTTTACGTATCTTTCTATTTTACATTTATATATTTTTGCATTTTCCCTTGACATTATTGAATCTTTTTGAAACAACTTTCCATTTAAAATGTCTACTAACGGTTCAGATGATTACCAACCAGCTGAAATTCCTGATAACGTTCATGCGAACATTGAACCTTATAGATTATCTGAAATATTTTCGATTGTACCCGAGTACGATGGAAACCCGATATTGCTATCGACCTTCATCAACGCCTGCCGAACGGCATATCAAATGGCCGTCGAGGAGCAGCGGCTTCTCGTCGTTATACATATTAAAAACAAACTTCGCGGACGTGCCGCCGAACTTGTGAACAGCCGAAACCCTTCCACGTGGGAAGACGTACGGTCCCTGTTAGAAACCAACTTTGGAGATCTTAGAGATCTCACATCTTTAATCGCGGATCTTCAACACATGCGCCAACTCCCCAACGAATCACCCCTAACCTTTGCATCTAGACTGCAGACGCATGCAGCCAAAATGCATTCCGCCGTGAATAGGCAAAATCTAAATCGCGAGCAAAAATCTGCTCAAAGTTCCCTCATCGAAACGATGACTTTAAATTGTCTATTAACAGGATTAGACTCAAAAATAGGACCTGTTGTGCGATCAGGACATCCCACGGATATCTTGACCGCAGTTTCGTATATCAAACGAGAGTTACAACTTTCATATTTGGAACGACAAAAATTCGCCATGTCCCCAAACCCGAATCAAAATTCAGTTAGTCGAAGACCAAACCCTAAAATTTGTAATTTTTGTAATCGTCCCGGTCACTTGGCAAATGAATGCCAACGGAGACAACAGTCTACAAGTTTTGCCCCAAGACAGTTTAACCAGCCCCAGCCTCAAAATTACCCTAGGCCGAATCAACCTATGCAAGTTAGACCATCTACATCTAACTACCATCAAAATTCTAATCAATATCCTCCCAGACCATCTGTAATACGACCAAATGCGCCTAACGCGAGTGCGCCAAGACCCTCTGTAATTCAGAGCAATCCAAATTTCCAAAACCCTAATTTTCGAAGAAATTTTAGACAAAATCCTCCCAATCGAATCAATTATGTCGCCCCTGATTCTTACGATTATTCCGACTATGAACCAGACCTATACAACACGGACTACGCTAATGAGTATGACGATACCCAATACTCTGCCTACACACCTTCCCCATACGATGATTTTAGAGAACCCAGTAACGATTTTTGTTACGAATATAATCAAACTGCCGATACATTTGTTGACAACGCTTATTCGGACATACAACAATTCCAGGATTTTCGGACCAAGTGTTTGAAAGAGAAACCCCCTGCGGAACCCAACGACCATACCGCGATAGTATGTGCGAACTTAGCGAATCTGAGTGTCGAGGACGCGAACGCGAAACCGTGTGCGAGCGTCAGCAACACACGCGATCAGATGTTCATATAAACCATCCGTTTATAGTCCCGTCGACAATTCACCCCGTTAGCCCAGACAACTTATATTACATTAAAGATGCTACTGGAAAATTCAAAATTCTCATTGACAGTGGTGCAGGTTGCTCCATTTTCAAACGTAACACTTGTCAAAATTATACTAATCGTGTCGCAGAAAATATCCCTATCCGAGGTATTACTGACGAAAAAATTAGTATTACTGATGCAGTCTTAGTCCCATTTGCTCCCAATGATTATCACAAAATTTATGTCCATGATCTAGATATTTCATTCGATGGCCTTCTGGGGTCAGATCTTCTTGAACATTATGATTGTATTATTGCTTTGAAAAATCGTTAATTGACTACAAATTTCAAAACAGTCCCTCTTTTCAAAGTAGGTGAAATAATTCCAAAGCTTCTCAATTTAAAGAAAAGTCCCAAGCTTCGCAATTTAAAGAAAATTCTCAAGATCAAAATGTTATTTCCATTCCTCCCAGAGTTGAACAAGTTGTCAAGCTCAAATCCGAGCTTAGAAATACTGAAGCCATTCTTCTGGCGTGTGAGGTAGAAAAAGTCCATCTACCCAGTTCCATAGTTAAAATTGATTCTAAAGGCGAATTCCTTACTACGGTATTAAACTGTAATGCCATTCTAAAAAATGTAATTTTACCCCAATTAACTTTCGAGCCCTTTAACGAAACTTCTATCAATAATTTCAACACTTCTTTACAAAATCAAAGTCAGTATAACCGTAGAGATGTTATTAGAGATCAATTACGTCTCGATCATCTCAACGAAGAGGAAAAAGATTTAATTACGAATCTTTGTTTAGATTTTTCGGACATATTCTATTCAGATGGTGATAGCCTGTCATTTACAAACGAAATTAAGCATTCCATTGATACCACTACCAGTAAACCAATTTTTACCAAATCCTACCGATACCCTTATGTCCACAAGCAAGAAGTCAAAGATCAAATTTCAAAATTACTAAAACAAGGTATTATCGAACCTAGCACATCGCCATGGAATTCTGCGGTGTGGGTTGTACCAAAGAAAATGGACGCCTCTGGTAAACAGAAATGGCGTATGGTGATTGACTATCGTAAGCTTAACGAAATCACCATCGATGATAAATATCCCCTGCCAAAGATTTCCGATCTACTTGATCAATTAGGGAAATGCCAGTACTTTAGTACACTGGACTTGGCATCTGGATTTCATCAAATCGAGATAAATCCAGTTGATGTTCCTAAAACTGCATTTTCAGTTGAAAACGGACATTACCAATTCTTGAGGATGCCTTTTGGTCTCAAGAACGCTCCTGCCACGTTTCAACGTGTCATGGACAACATCTTGATGGGTATACAAAACGAAAGATGTCTTGTATACATGGATGACATAATTGTCTATTCCCCCTCCATCCAAGAACACATCAGTAGGCTTACCGAAATTTTTACGCGTCTTCGGAAGTCGAACTTCAAAATCCAACCTGATAAGTGCGAATTCCTCAGAAAGGAAGTAGCCTACCTTGGTCATGTAATAACCCCTGATGGCGTTAAGCCCAATCCAGATAAAGTGGATTGCATAAAAAATTTCCCTCAGCCCAAGAATCCTAAAGAAATAAAATCTTTCTTAGGCCTTGCAGGTTACTACCGACGCTTTATACCACACTTTGCCAAAATTGCGAAACCCCTTACCAGACTATTACAGAAAGACGCAGTATTTGACTTTGATAGCGAGTGTGTTAAGTCATTTGATACTTTAAAAAATGCTTTAACAACATCTCCTATACTGATCTACCCCAACTTTGAAGAGCCTTTTGTGCTTACAACAGACGCAAGCGCTTTTGCGATATCTGGCGTTCTTTCCCAAGGTCCCATAGGTAAAGATCTCCCGATAGCCTATGCATCTCGTACACTTTGTAAAGCAGAAACGAGATATTCCACCATCGAAAGAGAACTTCTAGCTATTGTCTGGAGTGTAAAACATTTTAGACCTTATTTGTATGGTCGAAAGTTTAAGCTTGCAACAGACCATAGACCCCTTACGTGGCTTTTCTCTTGCCGAGACACCGGAAGTAGATTAGCAAGATGGCGCCTCAAGCTAGAGGAGTACGACTATGAGATAGTGTACAAGCCAGGCAAGGCTAATAAAAATGCCGATGCCCTATCACGTATCAAATTACCCAAAACTGTTAACGCCCTTACCCATAGTGACGAAGAAGGAGAACCTTCTACCCAATTTTCCGAAAGTGAATTTGATATCTTTGCCCGCCTTTACAAAACCACATCCCTGATCGATTATTCCAAAATTCAATTTTCAAATTCCCAACTCCTAGACAAGAGTCATAAACATATCGTCACGTTTTTCAGACAAAATACTCTATCTGATCTTCATGAAAAAATTATCGAAGACATATTCGAGGAAAATCTTGATTTTTCTGCAGATAAAATTAACATCGCGTCTAGCAAAACAATTAAAGATAGAAAATACTATATTATTTCTGTGCCATACGATCCCGTAACTTGCATACAGCATCTTTTCTCTGTAATTTTAACCAACAAAGGTGTATTCGACCTATCCCAACAAATCTACGTTGAAAATAATTTGGACTTACCCATTTTAGAAATTTTCTCTTTTATTTTTTCGGATGATAATATCAAACTTGTCGTTTGCCAAAACGTCACCAAAACTCCTAGTCCCGATGAAATCCCCGTCATTTTAGATCAATACCATTGTGGTAAGAAAAACATTCATCGAGGAATTAATGAAACAATTAGGCGAATTCGTGAACAATATAATTGGCCCGGCTTAACTAAAGACGTTGAGCATTTCATCAAAAAGTGTGAAATCTGTCAAAAGACCAAAATTTGTCGTAAAAACCTCAGTGCCCCTTTTGTAGTAACTGAAACCCCTAAAGCCCCGTTCGAAATAATCAACATTGACATTTTGCAAGTCCCACCTAAATGCTACGCTCTCACAATCCGAGACGAGCTAACAAAATTTTCTCAAGCCTATCCAATTAGCGACAAATCTGCAAAATCTGTAGTAAATACTCTACTTTTATATTTCCAACATTATGGTACACCTCTCCGAATACACTGTGATTACGGGAAAGAATTTGACAACGCCCTCATGAAAGACCTTTGTAGTCTTTATGACATTAAATTAACTTTTTCTAGTGTCAGTCATCCCCAGTCCAATGGCTCGATTGAGCGATTTCACGCCACTTTATTGGAAATGATCAGATCGCATGTATCCGAAAATCCCGACGAACATCCCTTCAATATTCTTCCCTATGCTGTTCAGTGCTACAATAGCACTAGAAATAAAACTACTGGCTTTACACCATACGAGCTCGTGTTTGGCCACACCTCTGGTGGTCCGCCGGAACACGTATATTTAGAAAAAGAATTGATGTCCAAGTATGTTCGAGACATTCGGAATAAACTCGAATATTACTACAAAATTGCCCGCGTGAGAACTGACGAACAGAAGCAAAAAGCAAAAATTCGCTTTGATAGTAGAGTGTCACCCAATTTACAATCATATAAAATTGGCGATAAAGTCTTTGTGAAACAGTCTCAAAATTTCAAACAAACTTCAGAACAAATTTGATGGTCCATTCGAAATTACTCAAGTTTTTGAAAATTTCCTCCTCCTTAAGAACCCAGAAACAAATAGAATAAGTAAAGTTAATTTTGACAGACTGAAACCATGTTTTGAGACTTAGTTTCTCTTTCAGGTGCAGTCTGCTGTTTCTTACGGCTGTCACAGCCCAGATAGACATCAAACCGCTTAACAACACCTTAGGTATCTATTTTCATGAAGACGCCCCTCTTAAGATTTCCAACGAAATTTGGACACTCCTTGTATATAAAGACTTAGAACTCATTAAGAAAGCACTTGACGATAACAACTATATTCTAGAGCACTTATCATATCTCGTAGATAAACCCACCAATCGTATGAAAATGTTTAGTGGTAAAATTAAAACTCATACAAGTCTCCTTTATCAAATTTCTCGTTCCTTGGAATCTAAATATTACGCGATCTTCGATGACACTGTAAGCGCATCGCGGATGAAACACGGTCTGATTAACGCTGTAGGTACTGTATGTAAAGCAATAACCGGCAACCTCGATTCATCGGACGGTGAATACTATAACGATTGTATTAACAAAATTTCTAAAGATGAACATGAGCTCGAAAACCTCATGAAGCACCAAATTTCTGTTACCATGTCGGTTATCAAGAATTTAAACTACGTTTAATGAAGATATTAAGGTTATTGAAAACAAAATTTATGAAATTTCAGACGATCTTGCATTTTATGAAGCTAAATTCCAATTTTTAGAAGTTTGCGAGCAATTAATGGAAAGCTACATGTTTCTGGAAGAGACAATTAATGATATTCTAAATTCAATTACTTTTGCACGTTTAAAAATAATACATCCTTCTATTATCACTCCTCAAGAGTAAATTCTCTTCAAGAAATTTCTAACACTTTGTCGAGAAATAATTTACCCCTTCCGGTTAATTTAGCAACAGTGTCAGAGTACCTTAATCTTATGGAACTCGAAGCATATCAAACTAAAACAAGAGTAGTATTCGTTCTACGCATCCCGTTATTAGAGCCCGAAATGTATACTTTATACAGAGTGATTCCTCTACCCATTCTCGATAAACGTACTGGTTTGTTTCATGTAGTCTCCACTATACAGAGGTACATTGCTAAAGATAGCGATTCTCTTTTGTACGTTTCCTTTCAAAATTTAGGTAGTTGTAAAGTTCTTCAGTCTCAGGTGAAAATCTGTTTCAACCTCTTGCCGTATCCAATAGACAGTAATGCAGTCTGCGAAGCACAGTTGTTGCGAAATCCGGTCGATCTGCCGACAGCCTGCCAAATAGCAATTGTGGCATTGCAAGATTACAAAATCCAAGAACTTGAAACCAATTTTTGGCTAATCACCATATCTAGCCCTCTGCCAATTACGATGAAGTGTGGACAACGAGAGACTACCACCAAAGTGATAAAAGTTAATTCACTTTTAAAAATGCAACCCGAATGCAGTGGCTTTGTAGGCACCACGAGATTACATTCTAGATATTCTGTTAGCACCTACAAGAATATCACATACAAAAGTCACCCTGTAGAAGTACCCTACAAATGCTGTGAACATCTCCCAGAGAAACAAAATTTACCAAAATTAAAACCGATCAAGCTGAGCAAGATCGATACTGAAGAACTCGAGATTGCCAATCACAAATTAAACCAATATTCTGAACAACTGGACAAAATTATGAACGAGCCGTTTGTTTCGAGACATCTCTCATGGTTCACGTATTTCATCATCACCCTGTTAGTTATCATCGTAGCTTTGTACCTGTTCTGCAAGTGCAGAAAACGTAGACCACTCAGCATCTGCGCATCAAATTATCCAGCCGATGGCCCATCTCCAGGAGCACCAAAGGTCCGGTACATTCCCAGACTTTTTCCTCGACGTAGACCAACTATCCAGCCACATGAAGAAGACATCGAACTGCAGTGAGTGTTCCGTGAAGTGTTTTCACTGTTAAAAAAAAAAATCATTTTCAATTTTCG
Source organism: Acanthoscelides obtectus (assembly GCA_963669975.1). Classification (NCBI taxonomy): domain Eukaryota; kingdom Metazoa; phylum Arthropoda; class Insecta; order Coleoptera; family Chrysomelidae; genus Acanthoscelides; species Acanthoscelides obtectus. The sequence goes on from CAVLJG010000005.1 coordinate 69,349,106, forward strand.
TGTTATCTTCCATGTGATTTTGCCCGTACGACTGTACGATTGTATCTTATTATTTGTTTGTTCCAGCTTTGCTTTTATATGTTATTTTGCATCGCCAATGTACCACATTTATGCTAACAATTTATTTTATTTTTCAGAATCTGTACTTTCTGATTTGCAATTTTACTATTTTTATATTTTTATATTTTTACAATGTTTACAATTTTACACTTTACAATTTACAATTTTTACATTTTTACATTTTTACAAATTTATACTTTTGACATTTTTTTGATATTTTTACATTTTTCAATTTTGGTCAAAAGTTGTCGCATAGCAACAACTTTTTGTAATAGGGGGGAGTTGTTATATGGCCATAGTAACTACGCAGTTATTATAAAATGTTGCACCAGACGCTGTGTCAGCATATGATAACAACTTCTCGCTAATCCGTTGCTAGAATAGTGCCTTTGCTGTTTTCTGCTAATTCTTAGTCAGCTTTCTGAATGTATAAATAGGCCTCGCGGCCATATCCTGTCGTTCAATACCCGGCGCGACACCGTAATGTACGTTAACTGATAAGTTCAATACCCGGCGCGACACCGTAATGTACGCTAACTGATAAGTTCAATACCCGGTTAGACTCCGTAAATGTCACATTTGTAAACCTTTGTATTTTATATGGACTGAAGCTCCAGTCCTCAAATAAAAGTTTTTAAAAAGTTATTTCTAAATCTACCTAATGATTTAAGATGCATAATAACGAAGTAGTCGACTGAGCCCACATTAAAAAGTAACTCCATAGACGGAAAGACTTACTCGGTTGGAATTGAGTCATTGATAGCGCTTTGCCGCCAGGCAGATACTACTAAGAGAGTGTTGCAATTTATCTCATAATATCTTAGTCTAATGTAGTCTAGTATTATATGTTAGAATATTTGATATTATTTCCGACAATAGATCGTTTTTTGGAGCCATAACGACATGATGTAATTCAATTCTTGGAGTTTGAACACACTTTATTCCTTTGTTAATTCAGAATGCGAGATGCAAACAGATTTGGGGAGAATTCGCCGTCAAAGCATTCTTGCTGCAATCAATTCGATAGTATACGCGTGATCCTATGCGTGTAACTGTCACGGTACCAGGATACCGCATTCCGAATTAACCAACAATTCACTGCTCAAAATAATGTACTAAGCAAAATATGGTTCTCGTGAAAGGCCGAGATTCAAGGTACCAGTATTGAGCAATTTGTCAGGAGAAACGTTTTCCAATATTTATGATTTTTATCCAGTCAATATCACGCAGTAGTAGTCTTTATTAGACGTATCCTTTCTTACCTTCCAGGTATTCTTCTTTACCTTTGAAGGCTTTTTGAGCGATAATTACAAAAGAACCTTTCGGTGAAGATGTGGATAGAGTTTTTGAAGTATCGCATAGTCAATGGTGGAAATTATAAGTCGGTATACATCTATAGTTCTTTCACAAACACTTTTTTTACTAAGCTCATTTACTCTCATTTTGTTCTGACACGTGTCCTGGTTTTATGACTTCGACTACTGTTAAAAGACGAGATGATATAATTAGGTACGTCGTCCACAAAATTCTGTATTATATATTTCTCTTAGCGTAGTGAGTCTTTTTTCTAACATGTCTGGCATACGCTATTCTTTTATAAGAGACATTTCTTGCTCAAGTGAACACAACGTACATATTTATCTTATAACAGGTTTCTTGTCTTAAACAAAAAAGATAAAAGAAAATGATGTTGTTTTTCTACTCCTGTATCAGCAAAGAAAAGCGGCAGTTCAGGATGGATTCTATCTACCAATTTCATTTCACTTACATTTTTTTTCAAATACCTTGCTACCCAAAGGAATAAGGCGCACGTATTGTTCAAGACAGGCATACTGTTATGTTTTGGGGCCCTTCATGGCAAGAAGTTAAACCGGTCGCGGAAAGATAAATTAAATCTAGTTCGAACTGGTCCAGCAACATGTGCCCAACCAAAATTTTGGAAAAACAATACACGTGTGTGTACACGTTATCATAGTCATTATTTAAATGGGTGATAAAGGGGGTTAAAAGAAGCAAAAAGTTTCAAAACGGCATTTTTTTAGAGAAAAACGACTTTAAGTAAAATAAAATCTCACAACGCCGCAATGCCAGACACAAATTACGACGGAACGCAGAGTAAATAAAGATGTAGTTTGTTATTTTTGGCTTTCAGGTATTATTTCATTATTTGATAATGTAGTCGTAAAATGCAAACAATTAAAAAAAACGAACTCACCACAAACTATCTCAGCGCTTCACCTGGTGTGTGAAAGTCTATTGAACGTATTAAAAAATCCACCTACAAATAGGGAACACATTTTGATACATACATTGTGTTTCTTTTTAAAACGTACACTGCACTTTATTTGTATTTAAAGACGGTGTTCAAAATGTCGACCTCCACTTTCCACACAAGCTTCATTACGACGAACCCAGTTTCTTCTTACTATAGGTCCTCGAAGTTGTCCGTTTATTATTTCAGCAGCATTAATATTTTTTTCGCGAAGTTGTGCTTCAGTTGTTATTGGACCAGCCCCATAAACCATCCCTTTAAGTTCTCCCCGATACTAGAAATCAATCGGATTGAGTTCAGGAGATCTTGCTGACCATTTTCGAGGATCAGGAGCATTTGGACTGATCCAGCAATTTGGATAATGTTCATTCAAATACTGAATAACGCCTCTAACAATGTGTGGTGGTGCCCCGTCATGAAGTAACCACAAATTCTGTCTCCGTTGTAATGGCATGTTGTATAAGGTCTATTCTAAAAGTTTTGGTAGGTTATTGGCTAAAAAGCTAAGGTATCCTTCTCCTGACAACTTTGGGGGTAACTCGAAAGGGCCAATTAACTAATCGTCAAGAATACCTGCCCAAATATTTATTTTAAAACGTTGTTTGAAATGACGTTCACGAATGGTATGAGGATTGTCTTGGGCCCACGTGTGAGTGTTATGGAAATTTAATATCCTGTCGCGCATATGTTCGTCGCTAGAATGTTTTTGAATAAATCCGGATTTTCAATGTTTTTGTGCAAAAACCACTGGCAGAATGTTAGTCTGGGAGGATAGTCTTCTGGTAACAAGGCCTGCACACGTTGTACATGGTAGGGATAAAGCAAGTGTTGCCGTAGGATTCTATGGACTATGGTTTGGGATAGTCCTACGCGGAGGCCTAATTCCCGAAAGCTTATATCTGCATTGATTTCCACGATATTTAAAATTTGTTCCACCTGCTCTATAGTAACCTGTCTTTCACGAGTGCGAATATTAGTGAGCTGAATACTTCCTGTATCTCTTAGTCTTTGGTACACTTGCACAAATGTCCTTCTGGCTGCGTGTACCCGTTGGCGAAATCTGTCGTGATAAATTTGAGCTGCAAGATTTGAAATCTGACGAGCTTCACCGCAAACAAGCAGCATGTCGGCGAACTCTTGATTCGAGAACATTGTAAACAACATGCCTGATGCCCGACAACTAACCACTGTTACTGTTTGCGATCGATTGTTGTTTCGATAAGAGTGATGATGACCGACGCGCTGTTGTCATGTGTTCTGTAAATATTCAATTTAATGAAACTTACTTACTTACTGATTACAAATTTTGGCTTAACTTAGAAAAACTTAATGCCATTTATTTGTTAATTACCCAATTTGAAAACGTTTTAGAGTAGATTATAAGAATTAGTAAGATTGTGGTGATTGTGGTCGGTATAAAGCACTTAAATTTGTAAACTATAAAGCCATTTAGACAAAAATCTATTGACCTTTGGACCATTTATGTCATATGATCCTTTTGACTTGTTTTGACCCCCGCTATTACCCATTTCAATAATGACATACCATAACGTTTACACCCTGTAAATTTCTTCAACGTGTACCACAGCAACCATTCCGTAGATTGAAGCAATACGGAGCTGGTGGATGGGGAGGGATATACGAAACTTACCTTAGACAAGTCGAAGTCATACAAAAACGTTTCCCTAATATTCTACTCGACAGCTCTATCTGCTAAGTAATAACTTCATGCCAGAAGCCAACTTCTGGATACGTACCATCTTCCTTGTGTCACAAATATTTGTCAAACCGTAACTGAAGACGTTCAATTTTATTCGAGTGAAGTTCATGAACAGGATACCATATTATAGAGCAGTATTCAATTTTGGATCGAAGAAATGGATTATACAGTGTGGCGCATCGAAAACGAAACAGACGCATTTACTGGCAGCTCAGTTTTTTTTTTGAAAAACGCTCAGACCAGTCGATTTTGTTTTCGAGGGGGACACAAGTTTGGCAAAAAATCACGTTAACATGTGCAGCCTCCTAAGCGGGGGTGGTACCACCCCCAAAATCTTAAATGGAAAGGGGGGTCGAGTGATACCTTATTTCAAATGTCTTTCAATTTCCTTTATAATTATATAAAATTAATGTACTCGTACAGTAGTTTTGAAGAGTTATTGATTTAAAGCTTAAATAAAACTAATCATCATTAGTGGAGATCAATACATTTGGCAGCAAAGTAATTTAAAAATGAAGAATGAACTGACCCGTTAGGCAAGTAAATGTTGAAAATGGCTACCATGACTCTCCATGCAATAATAAAGGTTTTGCTCAAAACGTTGCCGCACATTTTTCAATATTTGGGGAGTAATTTGATGGCACTCATTCACAAGTCTTTGTCGCAGGTCTTCCAATGATGTTGGCTGCCCAACTAACAATTATCACTCCTATTAGAGTTGCAAGAATGATTATACAGTATTCCTTACACAGCATTATATACTGTAAGAACATTGGCAAAACCCTCTTAGAATAGCTATACAAGCGGGATGGGCACACGTAATAGGACACTTCAGACATTTAAGAGGTTGTATAAGGGCTGCAGGTAACAGTTATACAACAAAAGTGTAAGCCTCTTGCAGCCGCTATAGGACATTTGTGTCAGTACAAGATTCAGTTTTTGTCAACTATACAACTATTCTGTTACGTGATTCTACTTTATTGCAACCAAACTATTTCTTATGTATTGTATACACGAAGTGAAGAATATATAACTAACACAATACAGTCATCTTGTTTACTTACATATCGGCCATTGTGAATTTCATACACAGGTATATGATAGACTTCTACAGTGTGATATAGGGCTATTGAATTACTTGCGCAGCAAATTTTATTGTGATTATCGTGCAAAGTAGTTACGCAATTTCTACGGGCTTCGTATTTGATTCATATTTTGATAATGATCAAAAGTATGCCTAGATTTTTAGGATGGAAAACTGAACTTATCTGTGTTAAATCTTCCACAAATCCTATATTTAGACACAATTACACTAATGTTTATCACTTTATATCTGTAATTTCGAACTGAAACATAATTATTTAATATCAAATAGAGGAATAAATGTTTGCTCAATATGGCGGGTGGTTGTGTATAATCATGGCATCGTCCATGTTGTCTTTAGTTTATTAGAATATTTTGGTGTGGTCTGCAGGTGTTATACAACAATTTGACAAATGTCAGGAATGAAATACCGACAGAGTCGAATGATTTACCTATAATTTGTACTAGATCTATATCTTCTGTTTGAACAGTTGATAAAACCTTTTTAACCAATTTGCATGCGTTGTTTGTCTTAAAACACTGGTTATGGCATTTTAACAAAAATATGACAGCAGAAAGTTAGGTTATGGTGAAGTTGTTTACATATTTAGCATATGTACAGCCTTTAACAGTTACTAAACAACAGTTGTATAAGTGCTTCCGTTGGGAGCAATTTGTTGGCTAAAGTAGTAAATTTGCACAGCAAAACAACAAGGCTCGGGTTTGTTTTATAAACGTTACCATGGATGCCACAACACAACCATTTTGACTAACCTGCGAATGTGCCGTATAAAATAGTTGTACAAACGTTTATGCAACAGCTAAAAATTTGTCCTATAAGGTGTTGTGTAACTATGCTATAAGAATATTTTAAACACCTCATTTTAGAGCAGATATGTTGCAGAAAGCAAATTTGCATTCCACACAACATTAAGCCAGCATTTTAGAGCAAATTTGCATTCCACACAACATTAAGCCAGCATTTTGGTGTTCAGGCAACAACAATAGAGAGCTTTTATGGCTGAACGGTTCTTTTACCAAAAGCTTATACTACTACTTTGCTAGTTGGGAAACTATATACTAAACTCCTACTTAAAATAAGTACGAGATATTTCCTTATCTTTCCTCAAGAAATAACTTTTTTGCCAAAAAAAAAAAACGCCCCAATAGCTATTTTCAACAACAAAATGATAAACAAACCAATGGCGTAGTGAAAAAAAGCATTTACTTATTAAGTAAATTCTTTTAGTCAAATTTCTTCTGAAAGTAGTACAAACTAATCTGATGTACCTATTAAGGTCTACTTTAAGCTTTAAATCAATAAATTTTCAAGACTCCTGAACTGAAGCACATGTATTTTACATCATTATAAAGGGAATTGAAAGACCTTTAAAATAAGGTATCACTCGATCCCCCTTTCCATTTAAAATTTTAGGGTTGGTATCACCCCCGCCCAGGGGGCTGCACGTTTTAACGTGATGTTTTGCCCAACTTGTGTCGCCCTCGAAAACAAAATCGACGGGTCTGAGCGTTTTTCAAAAAAAAAAACTGTGCTGCGTCTGTTTCGTTTTCGATGCGCCACCCTGTATGTGGATTCAATAAACATGGACCTCTGACAGCTTTTTACCTATAAGATACTAATATACTAACACAAAAGTAGACAGACGTTAATACTTATCTTTCACTGTCATAGTAAAAGGCACAAGTTAGCAAAAATAGGTATTTTGATCAAATTGAGTTTTGAAGAAAAGCGAATATTTTTGAAAGAGAAAAAGCGACAATAACAAAAGTAATTACCTGTTTTAATCTTTCATAACAGTGGAATATTTTCATACAATCTCAGAGCTCTGCGAATATTCGTTAACAAGCAAAACAAAACGAACGACCTGCATGAGTATCTAAGCCAGCCTTTATTTAAGTACAACTATAATAGTGAGTAAACACAGAGGAGTCTCATCTAAGTTTGTTATTTAAATCAACAACAGTTAACAAATGTCGATATTAATAAGAGTAATAAATTATTGATCTTATAAGTCATCGTCATCATCATCCTTGGGATAAAAATTCTCGCTCTCTCCAGCAGCAAAAGGTACGTCATCAGTCTGTGGCACAAAGTAAGTGCTCGAGTCTTGTTCAGTATCATTTGTGCCACTAAACATATTGATATCGTCAATTTGATCGGCCTTTGGGATGGTAGTACATCCTTCGTCACCATTCTCAACTGCGTAGTCGTTCAACGGTGATAGGTCCATTTCTTCTTTGTTATACTGATGCAGCTCCTCCACGAAGCAACTGGTAATATTTCTCTCAGTTGGCTAAAAGACAGCAATAACTAATTAATGTCACAAAGTCCTCAACACTCATTAATACCACATCTAGAATCGCACAGCAACCCTCTGTTGCGTGAGTCAGTAGACTACACAGTCGAGCAAGTTCGCAAATATTCCAGGCCGCGCCTCGCACTGTGATAAAAATTAAATTGTAAATTCAGACCAGCCAAAATTATTTCAGTATACAAAACCGATCAAAATTGTTTTTTGGAGTTACAAAATAATTCGAGTAGTCAAAGCAATAATGCTTAAGCTATTTCAAATGATTTACTTCTTTTTTTTGCTCTATTTCCTCCTTCCTTTCTTTCCTTCTTTCCGTTTTCCACATCTAGGAATATAGGTACAAACCGTTCTCAATAGGAAATGTTAGCTGCATATCGTCTGGAAACTTCTACTCGTCAGCAAGTTGTTAACACATAGAAGAATGAGAGGACGTAGGAGAGAAATGACATATTGGATTTACCCAATTTTGACAAGTAGACTCTCTACAAGCTTATACTCTACAGTATATCCCAGGATTCGTAAACATGTGCTCCTTTGGTATCACTCTCAAACCAAAAACTACTGGTAAGCAGCTCGTGAATCATAGGACAGTGTTCTGTAGTGTAGCTAATAATCCGTGATCAATCCTGTGTACCATCAAAACGAGGATCAGGTGAACCACATGGAGATACATATGGGATATATGTAAAATGTGCTTAAAGGAAAATAAAAAAGAGATACCCTCTGAAAGTTTGAAACCACGCAGCGCACAAAAATATCCAGCTTACCTGCTCATTGCTGCGTTTGGTATTCAAACTTTGACCTTCAAGCTTGAACCTAGGTTTGTTGGGCATGAAAATAGAAACAATCTGTTGGATATCCCTCTCAGAGGCCGCTTTTTTCTCTGCCGCTAGTTTAGCATCCCTCTCGGCCTTAAACCTTTCGCGTTCTTCGCGCCGCCCTTCTTCTAAGATTTCCAGCGCTTTTTTCCTTGATACGCCATAGAAAATCCCTGCTATCAGGAAGGAATACCTAAAGAACTTTATAAGAGGCGACACTTTCACGGGATCGCCGACGTTCACCATATTTGCTAATAACCACAGCACGAACGGATACAGTGACACACTTTGAGAGATCGCTTGGCAGTTACGTCATAGTGGGGTATCATGAAACACTTCACTTTAATTGGTGGTACTTGTCATACATATTTAGGCTATACGTAAGATTCATGAAACTGCCGGCCACTGACACTCAGTTTTTTAATAAGCTGACAGACTTTGAGAATTATGGCACAATAAGAAATAAGAAAGATAATACAGGCCTTCAAAATAAAAAAAATTGGTACGTGCCTGGAGTGTCACTACGTTTACTTCATGTAATTTTTGAAGTCAGAGCTGAAGATTGCTGGTCAAATGAGATAGTAATTTCTGAATATAGAATGTCTAATCAGAGATTTTGTCATTTTTGGTGCATGTAAGAGATCTTTAAAGAGGCGCACATCTACCACGCCAGTCATTTATATCTGTCTATCTGTCCACTAATGTACCCTTAGGTATAACTTCGAACATACCAGTCAAGCTGCATTCATAACGTGCACCGTGCTGAAGTGGCATACGGTAGACACAAATGCTAAGATGCAGCTCAAAAATATTTTCCTCGTCTACAGATTTTATCGTTTAGTGACAGTCATGTGAAAAATCATTTTCTAATCTTGGTAGCATTTGGCCAACTTGCAGTAATAAGTTCGATATAGACTTACGAGAGCAGATGCAAATATTTGCGTCTAGTTACTCTCATGCTACAAGAATATACATACAGGGTGCTCATTTGAAGACTTTCCACCACGAGAGAATTAGAAAAATCTTTATTTATCTTAATTTGTTCAGATAGAAAACAGAAACACGCGAAAATGTCACTTTTTATTTCAGTAACTGTTCAAAATGTTGCCCGTTAGGGTTTGCCAAATCTACAATTCGTCTATAATTTAAAATGGAAACTACCAACATAAACAGCAGATATCCTGGGCGGACTGTATTTTTTGTTATACCTGTTTAGTTATTTATTGCTAAGGGAAAGAAATAATTTAATTGCTGTCAGTTACCTATGTGACAATCTTGGGATGGTGAAAATTAATTTATTGATTCAATTTTTCTTCCAAAATGGTTTACACACTAGCCGAAAGAGTGGAAATGACTCTAATTTATGGTACCCAAAATCAATGTGATCGGCAAACTGCCGTCACGTTTAACGCCAGAAATCCAAGGAAGATAACTTCGCATAGGTATGTTTTGGATCTTGTTACTAGATTTACTCAAACTGGATCTGTTGCAAATAAAAAAATGTGATCATCGGAGAGTTTTGGATAACGCCACTCAAGTTGAGGTTTTGGGTCATTTTGGAACAAATCCTAATACTTCATTACTCAAAATTGTTCATTCGACTGGTATTTCATACGGCTGTTTACACCCAGTTATTAAGCTCCATAAATTTCATCGATTCAAAATGAAAATATTGCAAGAGTTAACCGAAGATGATTGCGATAGGCGGGTTGAGTTTTGTGACTGCTACGATTAATGATAATACCAAAGAATATCACTGAAACCATTGAAAATCAAATCGAAGAGGATTGAAACCCTATACTTGATGAAGCTCAAATATGTTTCCAGCAAGACGGCGCTCCTCCTCACTATATTCTTCCGTTTCGGCCATGACTAGACGACGAGTTTCCAGATGAATGTATAGAATGACCTGTAGATCTCCTAATTTGACGTCATTAGACTTTTTTCTATGGGGCCATTTGAACTCTATTGTTTACTCTCCAACCTAAAAGTTTCGATGAACTTCGTCAACGCTTCATCTAAAGCTGCAATGATATCCTACAACATGTTCTTGAAAATGTCCGTCAGGAATTTGAACATCGCCTATATCATTGTTTGGTGAATAAAGGGCAACATTTTGAACAATCATTGAAATAAAAAGTGATATTTTCGTGTGTTTTCGTTTTATATCTGAACAAATTAAGATAAATACAGATTTTTCTAATTTTCTTGAAAACGAATCGGCCGATTGTAATAATCAAACGTCAAAATTAAGGACTTCGAAAGACCTTTCAAACAAGCTTTTACTCGATACCCCTTGTCATTTAAAATTTTCAAGGGGATGACCCTGGGGGGCAGAGGGTGAAAGGTAGTTCTTGGTTGAAAAGTTGGCCCCCTTAACAAATCTTTTGACGTATCTCGGCCTTTTTTTTAGTCGGTGCTTTTCGACGAATCCGTGGAGGGAAGCTTGGAGTTTGTGACCTTTTAAGCGTATCGGCATGTACCTTGTGAGTCATAATGAATGCATCGGACTTATAATGGAGCGCATAAGGTTTATAGCGCAGAAATTGCAGAAGTTATATCTAGCGACTGTATTCAATGAATATCTTCAGGAAAATGTGATCAAGTAAAATTTATATTATTATTATATACGTTATCTTAGTCCGACTATGGCTTATAGACCTTTTGCCTTTAAGCCTTAGCTGGAAACGTGGCGGCTGTAAGACTGCGGCATTCCTATATCTGTCCATATATTCTCCATTAAAAAGCCATTAAACGTAAAAACCCATCTAATCCCTAAGCTATAAGTGACCCACCCTCAGCCCCATTTGCAGGAGTATTTCCAGGCGGATAAAAAATATCGCACAATTTTAGTTTTTTGCATTCTGTCAAAAGACACGTTTCCATTCGTGATTGCTATTTGTGTTTCATAGGTGCGGGTGCGGATAGGGCAGGACGTGGGATGAGACCGTTCTTAAATTGTTAGAGGAGGGTGGAAGTGATTTTAGTGATATAGACAGTGCCTCAGAGGACAAATCTGTGGGATCAAACCATGGAAGTGATAGTAGTGAAATCGCATCCTTGTCAGAGAAAAGGAGCATCCAGCGTCAGCAACTCCAAATTTGGTTTTAGAAAGAAGAAAAACCTGTATTTGTGTCACAGACCAACAGATAGAATGACCAACTTTTTGTGTATGCGATTAAGAAACCAAGTACAGTGCTCTAAGCATAAATATAGACAATGAGTCGTGACGTAAAATATTTTGTTTATTGACTAGAAGCTATTTTTTTTTGTTCATTACTCTATTAGGAAATTCCAAAACATTGAGACTTTTACATGGTTTTACTTTAACTTGTGCATATTACAACAATAGCGTTCTTTCTGTATCGTTTCAAGGACAGTTAATAAAAGATATTCGTTTATGTACGTGTGATTTTTTTAATCAGTAATTTATGTATTGCACAGGAAATAAGCATCTAATATTAATATTAGCTAAGTTATGTGTTGCTTCTTATTTCACTCTAGTATTACGAACTTCTTGAAAATCGCAGTCTGATAGTCAGCACGTTTTTACGTCTAACGACATTCCACCAGGACATTTATTGCCTCTGCTCCACTTCAGCATGGTTCAAGTTAAAAAGATTTGGATACGTCGCTACTACTGCGTCGAAGATGCAAAATGCGTATGGGTTTTAAACTTGATCTAGTGGTAATGGAGTTACGAACAAAAAACAAAGAGAAGTTGTAATTTCATTTTTTTACTTTCCAGATACTCCTGCTCATTTCCAGAAATTTTCAAGGAGGCGTTGAAAGTGGGTAGCTGGGTTTGTAGGGCATGGGTGTTGTCAATGTTGCACCTTTTGGTATCAATGAAAGACGTTTTATTATAGAGAAGCTTTTGATCCTAGTAATAACATCAATTAAGCATAAGAAATACACACATATATATATATATATACAAATATATATCTGCCATTTAAGCAGAAATATTATAGGGTCTGCAGTTTAGGGTAGACATGTTCACGATATACCGTGTTTAACTAAACATACCAAGCTAAATTTCGAATTCCATCTGAATACACTATACTCGTACTTAATTTTTTCTTAGAGCGGTTACCTTTTTTTCGCTTTCGTTTTAGTAACTGTAACTACACCAGGTCACGTTAAGTAAACAAAATAATAGATATTTTATTCAGTCTGTCAATAATCGATATCAAACAGCTTGTTACGCTTCCTTTCCGCAAAAAGTCCAGAAAAGATGGAATGCAATGAAGATTCCAACTTTTCTGCACAATCACAGAAAGGGGGTTAATATTAGCTTCCGGTAGCTCAGTCGGTGGCATGAAGACATCTACAGGCGTGTAGCTGTGTGTCGACCATGGCATGGCTAGAGGATAGAAAAAGAAACAGAACACAAAAATTTAACAGATTTTATTTAACAAAAAAAAGCATTTCCATTACATTACAATTTAACAGTTTTAAAGAACAAAATAAGTTTTACATCTTTGGCGCTGCTATAAAACTATCAACTTATCTTTCGCTGGTCCATTTTGACTCGACTGAAGCGAGGATGGCCAGGTGCTTAAAGTGGAGGTCCCAGTTATGAGGGGTGACCTCACATGCAGTGGCCTCAAAACCAGTTGTAGGCGAAGTTGAACTTAAAGGCGATGGCGCTGCCAAGGCACATGCATGGGTGAAGTGATAGGCCAAGCAACGCAAAGTCAAAGACTAAGGCAAAAGCAAAGTCAAAGACAAAGGCAAAGGGAAAGGGAAAGAGAAAGGGAAAGAGAAAGGGAAAGAGAAAGGGGGTGGCCCCAATCTGAAATGGAACCGTGTGCATTAGCAACGTGCCCTAATGGCCAAGGCATTTCCAATCTCAGTCTGCCTCAAAAGAGAACCAACGATTTTCTAGGTTATAATTACATTACATAGTTTGATAAAATCAAACCGAAAATTGGAAATGCCTTTCATAAAATAAAATCATGAAATAGCAAAAAAAAGCGTAAAACAAGATGGTGGTCATCAAAAATTTCTCCACATGCTTCTGATATAAAAACACAAATATCGAATATTCATAATCAACGTACTTATAATTTCACTGAACTATGAATATATATACGCACACAGAGGTAAAATCGATGTGGATCGATTTCCACCTCGATTTGATTAAAGTTATGGCGAATGATCGAAGTAGTCGAAAATGACGGTCGATGGATATTTTAAAATCGTACAAGAAATAAACCACTTACATATCGATTATTTATAAACTATAGGCAGATCCAGCAATAAAACTGTATAGTATTATAAAACTCACCATTTTGTCCTATATGGACACACATTCTACAAAATTCTAGTACATGGTGCTATATGACCTTGTGCTACAGAGAAGAAAATTCTTAGCTCTTGTTCGATCGGCGGCTCAAGTGAAAAGGAAGCGCGAGGAAGATCGCAGATCAGGAACTCCGCATCAAGAGCCCTCCAAGCGGAAATTTTTCCAAGTAAAAAAGCTAGAGATGGGATTAATGAAGTGATAATCGAGAAGTGATTTAATAAATACGATCGGACGGTGAAACCGTTACACTCGCCCCTACTTAACCAGAAAAAAAATTCGAAGAAGCATTCAAGAATTTTTTTTTTACTAGGAAATTGAAAGTTAACACGGAAGGACAAATGTACAACCATTCGACCAGATAACAAGTAGCAAAAGTAAGGTAGAAACAAAAATGTTAGAAGAGAATTGGAAGAAAAAGGGATAGCCTCAAGTCTACCAAACAAGAGGGATGGTTATAGCACCAACTCGCTAAAAAGTACAGCGAAGTTGCACTTAAAAAAAACTATCATCATGTGATGAACAACCCAAAACATAAAACATCGTCATACCTAGGACGAGAAACATAATAAACCAAAAGCTTCAGCAGTAGTCCAAGCACGAAGTGAGGAATCACAATGGCTTCCAAAATGCACGACTGACTACTAAAAACTTCAAAACTAAGTAAGTACCGAAACCATAAGAGGTACTAAAAAAATAATAATAATCTTTCTCAAAACAATTGCCAGATTATCTCGCAATACTCCAAACCCAAAAAGAATATCATCTACAGTGATATTTTAAACCAATATCCAATATAAAAAACTGTGCATTACTTTTTTTCAAAACATGAAAATCAAAAGAAATTAACAAATTCTAATAGGAATTCAAGTCATATAATAAAACAATTTACAAGTACTAAACCAATGAAAACTTGATCACGAAGGTATTTTAATCAAAAAAGATGTTAACTAAGTGCAGTTCTGATTCCAAAAAAAAATTGTCGGGCGCCAGCAGTCTGTAAGACTACAAAATAATTCAAAATGTTTTAAGAGAATTGAAGTATATAAGAGACATTCATGAAATATTGAAGTAAGATTTTCAAAGTCAAAATACAGCTTAAGTTCAATCAATGAACTAAAATTCAAGAGTAAGTTCAATCAAAATTTTCGAGTCATGTGACAACATAAGAACCAGACCAAAAAAAAAATTCTGAAGTTCAATATAGAAAAGAGCAAAAAAAAAACTAAGTGCGACACAAGTGCAACTGTAAATTTAATAGTATTAAAATCATAAAGTGAAAGGAAATATCAAAGCTATATGAGCATAATTTTATAAAGAATTCTCAAAAAATACAAAAGTAAGCAAAATATTAAAAGTTTCATGAGTAATAAATGAGAAACGAAGTGAGCATATGTAAAATGCAAAATAGCGAAACGAAAATCACAAGATATTTTAATAAATCATGATACATGAGAGTAATGCCGCAAGCAAAAATTGTATGCAAAAGTCTACGATATATGTAGGTGCAAAATTGGAGTTATAAAAAAACAATCTAGTGAACAAGAAATAGAAATAAATATGATAGGTAAGAATTCGAATTTTGATTTAAAGCAAAAATATGAAAGAAAGACAACTTTCTAGGGTCACCATAGGTGCACTCCAAAGCCCTAGACAAGAATGTCTATAGTCTATAGGCGATGGCGCTGCCAAGGCACATGCATGGGTGAAGTGATAGGCCAAGCAACGCAAAGTCAAAGACTAAGGCAAAAGCAAAGTCAAAGACAAAGGCAAAGGGAAAGAGAAAGGGAAAGAGAAAGGGGGTGGCCCCAATCTGAAAGAGAACCGTGTGCATTAGCAACGTGCCCTAATGGCCAAGGCATTTCCAATCTCAGTCTGCCTCAAAAGAGGACCAACGATTTTCTAGGTTATAATTACATTACATAGTTTGATAAAATCAAACCGAAAATTGGAAATGCCTTTCATAAAATAAAATCATGAAATAGCAAAAAAAAAAGCGTAAAACAAGATGGTGGTCATCAAAAATTTCTCCACATGCTTCTGATATAAAAACACAAATATCGAATATTCATAATCAACGTACTTATAATTTCACTGAACTATGAATATATATACGCACACAGAGGTAAAATCGATGTGGATCGATTTCCACCTCGATTTGATTAAAGTTATGGCGAATGATCGAAGTAGTCGAAAATGACGTTCGATGGATATTTTAAAATCGTACAAGAAATAAACCACTTACATATCGATTATCTATAAACTATAGGCAGATCCAGCAATAAAACTGTATAGTATTATAAAACTCACCATTTTGTCCTATACGGACACACATTCTACAAAATTCTAGCACATGGTGCTATATGACCTTGTGCTACAGAGAAGAAAATTCTTAGCTCTTGTTTGAGAGGCGGCTCAAGTGAAAAGGAAGCGCGAGGAAGATCGCAGATCAGGAACTCCGCATCAAGAGACCTCCAAGCGGAAATTTTTCCAAGTAAAAAAGCTAGAGATGGGATTAATGAAGTGATAATCGAGAAGTGATTTAATAAATACGATCGGACGGTGAAACCGTTACAAGCTTAAATTTTAGTTTTAAATGGCAGTATGTTTGAAAATAAACCGGATATAATCTAAAAAAACTACAGCAGGGCGTGGCAAGAACATAGTCAATTTACTTGACGCAATTTTTCATGACATATGTTTAATTCAAAGTGAGTTAACTGTTTTCAAGAGCTTTTTTGTCATTGCATTCTACTCTCCCGAACTCTCTCCACTGAGGTCTATAGTAGCACTAAGCATCACTTGACTCCTAAATGCTGAAGTACAACACATTACCGCTTGCCGTGTTTGTCTTTAATTAGAAATACTGACTTATTGTTGTCTTTCCAGGCATATACGTACACCATCCGTAGCTCTCCACGCCAGCAGCAATACGCAATTTACGTAAGTATCACCTACTCCCACATGATGAAGTAATTCCACAAGGCTGCAGGTCATGCATCAATTCGAGGACATCTACAGTCATCCTGTTTACCACTTTAAGTCTAAGCGTTGCCAAAGTTTTGGAAGCATTAATTTCCTGCAGGCCTATACCAATAAAATGAGGTACTAATTTGGCAGTCACATTGATTGACAATTTAAATAAAAGTAAATGTGACAGTTATTTATTTTAGTTAAGAGTACATTATGTAAAATAAATAATCAAAACGCATTTGTATTTTAGACTAAAATAAGAACCATTTACATCCAATTCGTATTTAAACTATTAATTAATGTGGGTGTAAAGAATATCCGAGCAACTATGAACGTCGTTACAGCTAATTGCCCCAGAAATAAAGTTCGACATTGAAGTCTGGAAAAATAATAAGAGCACTTCATTTAAAGTGGCATTTCCTATTGCCAGTGTCAAAGATGTGTAAATCCCCAGCTTGTGGCCTACCGGAACTGCTGTCCGTAGATTGCACTTCCGTAGGGAAAATTTTCCAGAGAGAAGCTCATCCAATCTAGGACACTGAAACTTCAGTCTGGAATCCGATTCTGCCATTTAAATGTGCAGTCTCCGCAATAAACTGAAAGATTTGTATCTCTTGCCCCATGAAATTAACTTTCCCGAAGTAGTGTGTATCTCTGTAATATGGCGAAGATAAGCTGCTAGTCTTAATTAAATTAACAGGGTATGTGCTATCGATTTTTTCAGCCGTATTCATAAGAAAGGAGGTGAAGTAGCCATATCTATAAAGATATCATGTAAAGTGGACATTCGAGTATGCTCTTTTTTTTATAATCCAACTACCACGAAGGCCTAAGTACCCATTGGGTACTGTGGGGCTATAGGGAGATACATGGGAAAGGGGGGGACGCCACACGCACTCTGGCGAGGGAACACGTGTGCTTGCAACATGCACACATTCTGGCTCCGCCTACGAGAACCGCCGGGTGGTACCTCCGCGTTCGACAGTCAGAGACCATCTACCACCTATGGACAATCACAACATCCATAGCCAAGAGAAAAATTTCTCCTGGGACGGGACTTGAACCCACACAGCGCACGGCGACTGATCAGGAGACCGAAGAGTCTACTACTGCGGCCACCGATGCTACCTGATAACTATTGACCATAATGGCAATAAAGTACCTGTAGCTTGTACTGATAGGTTGCCTAATTCTGACGTATCTGTTTTTAAATTATGTGGAGATTTTTTTTCAAATGTGAATGGTGCTAGTATTTTTTATATGTGGATATTTTAATCAAAATTCTGATGTAAGCTGTTAGGACAAAAATACCTCCAAATGTACAAATTTATTTAACTGCTATGGTTTTGTACCTTTAATTTTCAATCACATACGGATCCAAAATAATTCCGGAACTATTATTGACAATAATTTTTGCATTGCTGATCCCTTGCGCTTGAAGGCACCATGTGACTGATTCACTTTTTACAACTAGCCGAACTGAGTCGCGGGATACGTTGAACAACGTGCATCGAGAAGGTTTTTCAGCGATACATAACACCTATATTTTCAGAGTTTTGATTTCAGCTCGGGATTGGAGCTTTTTTGACAGTGAAATGATTCCAAATTTTCCCCATCGCACGATTTTTTTGTAGATATGCTGGATAAAGCATTTCCCGTATTATAAAGTGTAAGGTAAAAATGCCGTGGGTCAGTACTGAAATTATTGAGGAAGTTAAGCTTATACCTGACATACACAGTGCATATAGATATACCGAGAGTACTGAGTTATATCAAAAATATAAAACTCTGAAAATCTGTCATAAGTTAAAAATCCAGCAAGCAAAAAAATTATACCACTAAAGTGAATTCCGTAGTTCTTTTAATACATCAAAAACAGCATACGATATAATTAAATGTGAGACTGGAAACTAATCGCGATGATAAACAGAGCTTCGAAAGTAAAGATGATTCGCAACTAAGTGGCAATAGTCACCTTCTAGAGTCGGTGCAGGTACTTACACCGACTTTAGAAGGTCGTACATACCAGGTTATTTTATCTAGCTTTTTTTCCATCCAATGAGTCTAATCAAAAATATTACTAACGACATCTCTAAAAAACACCAAATGGGAATGATGAAGCTCCTTGCTGGTTATTAGCAAATGTAGTACTTAGTACAGTTTCGTTTCAGGAAAGAAAGGAGGATGCTATATTGCCATTTTAGCATTATACAATCAAATTTTGAAAAAATTTCTAGAGAAAGAAACGAAAGCTTATCTGCTGCTTGACCTTAGTTGTGTCTTTGATACCATTGTCCATTGCTTGTTGGTATATTCAAAACGATTTTTGCGGACGACAAATGCAGCTTTTACCCACAAGTGTACAACAAGGAAGTAACCTGAGTCCAGTATTATTCATTTAGCTTATAAATGATATACAAGCTCTTGGTCCTGATATAGTCAAAACGATTTTAGCGACCGACAAATGCTGTTTTTACTCAATTCAGTGACTATTGGGGGTCCAATGGTCTCAATAACTATTGTAAATATCTTGGTACTTAAATTGATTCCTAGATGACGTTTGTAATCCAAAAGCATCACTTCACCAAAAAACCATCACTTCAATCATTCATCATGTGGCAATTCAGACAGGTGTTAATATTCATCTGTTAAATCTGTACGTGGCATTATTAGTGCCTCCATATATATCTAACGCACTAATGACTCTGATGAACACAGGATTTGTGACATGACAATTTTTGGGTGTATCTCATGTATTTGGAGATCCTTAAATCAAATCTAAAAACAGAATTTTTCTATCACCCACAGATATCCGATAACATCTACTTTTATGAATTACAATACGTAACATCTCATATTGCTGCATTTCTCGGAGTTTATGCGATGACGCACATATATAATGTTAAGACCTGTCTATTCTTGTTTATTATATGCGAGCTCTATGTTTAGAGAGCATATTGCGTTTATTAGTAGACTAAAAACAGCCAAGTCTGTTACGTTTTCTGTGTTGAAGAGTACTGATATGTTCTGAGTACTGTTAATTTTTGTATAGTGCGAACAGTTTTTGTTATGTGTGCGGAGAGCTAACTTTCAAATTCCAAAAACGTACTTTCACTCCCCTTGTGTTGAAAGTATGCAAACTTTATTTTGGAGTTAAAGTTGGCGACCAAGGTAAACTATGGGCCCCTCATATATGTTGTAAGACTTGTGAAATGTTGTTAACAGGTTGGTTAAGAGGCGACAATCGTGAAATGTCCTTTGCGGTACCAATCGCCTCACAAATATTAAAGGTATTGGACCAAAATCGAAACATATTGTTAAGTATTTTAATTTAGCATCAGCTTTGCGGCCCGTTAAGCATAGTGATTAACTTTCTCTCCCAGTTCCCCCAGAATCTTAGCCTTTGGATGAAAAAGACGAACCCACAGATTCTGAAACTGATGGTACAGAAAGTGTAAAAATTTCCGATCCTTCGTTTGACCTGCCAGGATGTTACACCACGCGAAGTTAATGACTTAGTTCGAGGATTAAATCTGTCAAAATCCCAGTCAAAACTTTTAGTGTCAAGATTAAAAGGATGGAGTATTCTCCACGGTTAACATTACTTTTTACCAAAAACGGCAACAAGACCTCACACGCTGTTTCCGTCAAGAAAGGGAGTTGATATATTGCTCTGATGTCATCAATTTGTTTGACGCGACAGAAACACGATCCAAATGATTGGCGCCTGTTCACTGATTCCTCTAAGCTTAGCCTAAAAGTGGTATTGGTACACAACGGTAATAAATATCCATCTGTACCTATAACGCACGCAGTTTATATGAAGAAATCATATGAAAATATGCGAGTTCTGTTAGAGCATATCCGTTATAATGAATATGGATGGGCCATATGTGCAGATTTAAAGGTAATAGTCCTTCTTCTCGGAATGGAACTGGGATATACCGAATATTGTTATTTTCTTTGTGAATGGGACAGTCGTGCGCGAGGTCGTCATTATGAACAGAAGGAGTGGCGACTACGTCAGGTATTAACTCCGGGCCTCAAAAACATTGCTCATAAACCACTAGTTGATCCCAAAAACGGGTTGCTCCCACCTCTGCAAATTAAGTTGGGACTGATGAAAAATGTTGTGCAAGCTATGGATCGAAATGGAAGAGGGCATTTAAAACAAACGTCTCCGAGACTTAGTGAGGCAAAAATTGAAGGGGGTATATTTGTGGGTCCACAAATACGGAAAATAATCAAGGATGATGTATTTGACAGTGCTCTAAATGAAACTGAATTACGAGCTTGGAATGCTTTTAAATCAGTTATTGCAAATTTTTCGGCAATGTGAAGGCGGACAATTATAAAGATATTGTCAGTGAACTAATTAATGATTATTAAAGAATGGGATGTAACATGTCTCTAAAAATTATTTTTTTGGATTCTCATCTCGATTTTTTTGCGGATAATTTAGGTGCGGTAAGTGATGAACACGGTGAATCTTCTCTAAGCGAGATTGCGCACTACGCAAGCCGGTGCGTCGCGCACCTGCTACTCGCTCTTGCGACACATGAATTGTGTGCTAGAAGACCGTTGTTTTCGCTCACTTTTTGAAATTAATATATAATACAGATTGTAGACACTTTAGTTGTATATTCAGGCATACTATGTTTTATATCGCCGGTTACAAGAAGGTTGTCATACTGCCAGTGATAATCATAAACGCGCAAGACTCGTACGTCCAGAATAAATCATCATGGCGGTGAGATAAAGCTAATAACGTATGTTTTACTGCCAATCGCCAAAAATCGTGAAAATACCTATACAGATATACTCAGAAAGCGCATTTATACTGAATGGGTAGTCTGGAGTCAGTCTATATAACTGAATTCTTTTCCATGCTGGGCAACGAAACTTTTTTTTAATTTGGTTGGTGCGACCATGTTTGTGGTTCACCCTTCAACGTAAATAATACAGGAGCGGCTTCGGCAAAAAGGTTGCAAATTAATGGTCGGCAACGGTCTTTGCCATAACTCATACGCCAGGGGTACAAACGTAGGGACGAAGCTTTTGTGTATACACCATAGGAAAGTCGCTGCACTGTTCCAACCTGTTTAACAATCGAACATCGATAAATCTCCAGAGGTGTTAATTGAATAACTTTAGGGGCTGGCGACGGGAAGAGAGGTAATTAATTCTCGCCTTCCGCACGTATGGGTATGCAAAAGTGCTCGCAATGTTAAAGAATAGTGTTTTTTGTCAGTTATTGCCAGTGAGTTAAGAACATTACTCTAATCCGTTTCTCGGTCTCAGTGCGCCAGGCATTTGGATCACAATCCAGGTCTATACGTACAAAGCCGATATTACCAGTTCTTTGTCCCAGGGTCCTAGGGTGTCAATAATCAAGGAGCCTCTAAGCAAGCAATATTTTTGTTGTAATATCTGGTTATAACTGCGGCAGCTTACAGCATATGGCCCGGCTATACTGAGTGTTTGAAATTCAACAATTCACCATTGGAATTTCTGAAATGGTAGCAGATCAAAGTCACTTAAATTAAGGCAAACCAGCGAATTTACGTAACTAAGAATTTTTCACCCACAAGAATCCACAATTTAGAGTATTTTTGAAGACGAAAAAAGCCTAGAGAAGCAGCATAAACCTCACGGTTAATCTTACTGAAACTTTGAGAATTAGCAATCTAGGGTTTCCTGATTAAGACTTCTCATCGGCTCCTAACAAGCACAGGAAACGTTTAAGTGATATACTGGGTATACCAAGCATGCGAGAACGGAGTAATGCACTCAAATAAAAGTCAAAGAAAGCTACAAGTATTTATGGCTATTACACGATATCCGAGGGTACATTTCTGAAATACTGATAATTATACAGACTGTCCCAAAAAACATCTTTTTCACATACTAGATCAGAAAAAGATTGATATAACCTACCTATGGGTTTTGTTTCTTAGTTATTGGCCTATTGGTTATTTTATCTAAGAAAAAAAAACACCAACGTTTGACAATCTGCATAACTCTAGTCTTGATATTTGTCATTAATGTATGCATATAGGTTAATTTATTGATGAAAAGAGAACATAGGTAATTAGAACTTCGCAGATTTGACCACGACCATAACCTTCATGTCAAGGTCAGGTCACTTCATTTTTGATTACGGAAATAAGGAGGGTCTTTTCACATTGACCTACAATGACCATTACCAATAATAAATCTTGATCATGAAGATAAGGTCAAGTTAAAATTAGGAACTTTGGATCAGGATGCTATGGAGAGCTTATTCCCAAAATCTGAGCAAGATTTACCGGGAACTGATTTCCGTAAGGTTTGTGTCCCCTCCTTTTTGACTGTAGTTAAGACGGGATCTCAAAATTAATTGCACATTAGCTTTGCTATGTTTTCTTTTCTATACAGTGCCGTACTCAGATTTTAACTATGACGTTTCATCTCTTGCCCTCAATTATCAACTTCTTATAGATGCTTTATTGGACTTTGCATAATAGATTTTATTTTGATTTTAGAAATGTATAATATTGATGTGTGCAAGTAGGCGAGAAACGCCGCCTAAAAGTGTTTTCCAACAGCTGACACCATCTTCAGTTCATACGCTGAAATGACACAAAGTACGGTCCATCTTGGCGCAGATGTTGATATTGTGTATTATTGCTAACATTTAGCCACGTGACCATGGAGGCGTCTTCGGAGAAAAGTTAGTTTACTTACAGGTAGATTCTTCTTCCTCTAAGTACCCTGTACGTTGTAACAATGTATTCCTGACCTCAATATACGTCCATAATCTTTGCCCGAAAATGTTCTCATATATAGGAATGAAATTCCATTCTGGTCTATTATGGTTTCTTGGAAAAATCCTCTAAAAGATGAAATGAAGTTGTTTAGAATTATCATTCCCCAATTTTTTGTTGAAATTTGTACAAAATCGGTAACAGACATATCAGCAGACCTATAGACTGACCGATGGAAATGTATGACATGATTTTTTCTGTTTGGGGTTCTGACCAAACTTCTTGAGCTTATCTCAGGAAAGTGAGGGTTGCGTCAAAGCCTGAAGTTTTTTACATGTATTTTGTAAGGCACAAAGCTGAGATTAACGCGGTTGGATGTATGAATCCGATCTATGATGGATGCATCTTGCGAAACTAACCATACTCTTTTATATAACTATAATTTGCTATATATTCTTTATGCACGTTACGTAAAGGCAGAATCCATTTTCCATCCGTAGCGTCTGCGACGTATTTCATATTTATGCACCATGTGAAACTAAGCGAGGACGTGGCGTGGCGCTTTCCCAGACCGAAACATGTCGAACCGTTCCTGTTCGGAAAATAGAAAATCTGCATAATCCCACATGTGACCAAAGGTCCACAAGGACGTCTTGGAATGACCTTGTGTATTTGATTCACCTGTTACATATGTAAAAGTAAGAGTCGTGTGTTGGTTACAGGTTATAGACGAAAGTTTTGCTTGTAAATACATATAATTTGTGGAGTAATAGCAATATGCAAATGGTAGTAACTACATAGTGATATATAGTTGTTTTATATTAAAAAGTAAGGGCTGTTTTATTGGCTAAATCTCTCTAACGTGAGGGTTTCACGGATGTGAGCTCATAGGTGCAAGTTCGGTTGTCATAATGAAGTCTCGTCGATTAGTCAGACTTAGCTGACCAGTTAGCAAAGCAAAAATGCCTAAAGCGAAAAAAAGTACAAATGACCCGACGTTTTTTGACGTTTCAGAAGATACTGCTCATTGAGGTAAAAAAGGGGGTGAGGGGCTAATATCAATTTTTTTATGATGGTTTGCTGATACGCGTCCAGCATTGATAATTTTACATACCTATTAGACATATTTCACACATCATGGATTTCTCTGTACATTAGCTCTGAGACCTAGAAAAATATTCTCAGGAGACGGATCGCATGGCCGCGGCAGCTACTGGCGTCGTACACCGACTGTGATGAGTGTTCTGGCATGGAATCACACGTACTTCTGCATAGCTTTCTATGCTCTGACCGCGCTACCACAGTGCTAAGTCTGCCCGAGTTAGGTATCGGGAAGGGGCGTCGCGTCTAGATGCACTACCGGTTGGGAAAGAATGTCTATGGACTAATTGTATGTAGCTGTTTGACTGACCTTCTTTCTCAGAGTTCCAGTTTGTGATGAACATATTCCTTTATTTACTGATGAGGGCGTCCTTTATGTACTGATAAGTCAACCTACCTGACGCCATTTTTAATTTTATCTTTCCGTCATAAACATCAACGTATGACATTTCCACATTTTTGCTTGTCACTGTTAGCATGGTATGCTTGTCATAGGCGTCTGATTTCAGGCATAACTTCCTTCTTTCAAGACTTAATAAACCAATTGCATGATACAGAACACCTTTATTTGTTTTTAATAATGTAGGTGCATTCCTAAAGCTTTATTTTACATAACTTTCAAGATCAAATCAGATAGGTGACATCCATTCTCCATAAACCGATTTCTGGAGTACTCCTTGTAGCATAGCAGGCGATATGATGGCAATTTCTTCCTCGATGTTGGTCTTCAAATCCTGTAGATCCTTGAATGGTTCACATAGACCCGGAATTTCAAAACAATATTGAAAAAATCACAAGGGGCGACATCGGCAGACGCCGGCCACTCTAAATCGCCCCTAAATGAAATGAGGCGCTCTGGGAAGGGTTTCTTCAAGACAATCAACGTTGCTCTTGAAGTGTGTGCCGTAGCACCGACTTGTTGGAATCAAATGTCCAGATGATATAGACTTGGAAACAAATTCCAGTAACATGTTTGCATACCCATCCAGATTAACTGTCACTGCGACTTCATTTTCCTCAAAGAACCAGTGGGCCTGAACGGCAAAAGCAGACTCCTCACCATTCCGATGCATGGTGGCGACTAAACTGGATCGGGACAAAACTCAAAAGTCCGGCCTCTCGAACTTCGATACGAAACCAACCGGCCGAATGACGCGCATTTTAAAAAAAGGAAGCTCTGCTGCCGCAGTACATGGAGATACATAGACAACGTTGGCAATCTGTATCAGAAGTAGTTTTAGAATGTGACTGAAAACAACGGTCCCTCTCACCGAATTCATGTATATGTGCAAGAGTGAGTAGTAGTTGCGTCACGTATCACCTTGCGCAGAGTGCAATTCCAAATCGTGGAACTGAATTGACTTTAACTAATTGAGCATTGAGACATTTTATATACATGTTTGGTTCTTATAACAATAATACACAATCATATCGCTATTTTGAATCCAATTTGGCGGATACTAAAAGATGGCCATTTATCATTTCCATAGTTATCTATGACATGGGTATCAAATGAAAGGGCTTGATCAGAATAACACAATAAGCAAAGCGACCGTCTTCTAAATCCATTATGGTAGCCGTTGCAAGACATCGCTTAATCTTTTATCGTTTCCACAGTAGCCCCTATGATATGGGTATCTAATGTTCGTAAGTCGACGTTATTCTAAATTTAATATGGCTGACGTCTAATATTACAATGCAATATTATTATGGTACATGGAGGTGATATGATTATGAAGCCGGAAGGTGGCCAGAGGAACCCTGTAATAAAACGATGCAAGCTCATCGAGCTGGAAATCGTTGGATTCTTTTAGACAAGCACTCTGGTCCTAGGGTCTGATCATTGAGCTAGTAGATTATTCCTTAATGATATGCGAATATATAAGGGAGTGAATCTACATGAAAAATTACTGTTAGTTTGCGTTATAAGCTATGGTCCAAAAATGTTTCCTTACAAAAACTCGGGATGTTGAAGTTTTTGGAAAAAAAAAAATGGAAATTAATTAATATTTTCAGAACCGCTTTAGATATTTCACTGATATTTAGTACATTGTGAAAGTTAATAAAGATGCATATTTTTCAATTCAAACATATTTTTTAGCTTTAACAGTGGCGTGCGTATGGGTATTGACTTCGATATTTTTTAAGAAAACAATGGTACGTCACTGATTTTTTGCCAATTAAAAATCATTTTTGAATTTCCCGTTCAATTTAAAACAAATAGTCTCACTTGAATTCTTTTCCTTCGATGCGTCATTTTTGAGTAAGAAAATTAAAACCGTTCTATTGTCTAACTTGCAAAATTATTATTAATTTAATTGGAAAAACTAAACACGTTAGGGGTAACGAGCAACAATAACTGACAACATAAACATAACAATAAAACCAACGAAATGATTACAAAAATTGTTGAAAATAGCCCCCTTCACTTAGTATGCATGCCTCCGCCCTCCTTCTCATGGAATTGCGCACTCGTTGAAATATCCCTGGAGTGTTTTTTATTCTCACAAGCTGCAACTATTCTTTCGCTTAATTCCTCTACAGTGTTAATGGGACTTGTGTACACTAGTACGCCAGCCCCACAAAAAGAAGTCTAAACTGTTGAGGTCTGGTGGCCATTCTTGGGGCCCACCATGGCCAATCCAACGATTGGGATAAACAGTTTTAAATAATTACGAACCGCTACACTGAAATGCGCTGGTGCACGATCATGCATGTACCACATATTGTTTCTTATTACTAACGGAAGATCATCAAGCAGCAAAGGCAACTGTTGTTGAAGAAAATTGAGATAAGTCGATCCGTTAAGTCGTACCCGGCAAGAAGAATGGGCCAATAAAGTGCTTGCCAATAATTCCTTCCCATACGTTAACCGAAAATTGGTAATGGAAATGGGTTCCGGTTACGGAGTAGGGATTTTCTTCTGCCCACAAATGATTATTGTGGAAATTCTGAATGGCATTTTGAAAAAAATTAGCTTCATCCCTGAACAGAATCATTGATTCAAATTGCAGATGTCGTGTAATTTTTTGAAGATACCACTGACAAAAGGTTACAGGCCTTAGAAAATCAATAGGAAGTAATGCCTGTACTCTTAAAATATGGTAAGGATATAAGAAGAAATCCACTAAAATGCTACGAACAATTTGATAACAAATATCTAGCGATCTTCCTCGTACTCGTTTCAGGACGTTCTTCGACTTCGTGCAGCACTGCTTCCTCAATTTCAGGTGTTCAGACACCTAGAGGTCCACCTTCAGATGTTCCTTTTCGGACAGGACCAGTTTCAAAAAGACGAATATGATATCTCTGGTTATAAATCCGTCTGGCTTGCTCACCATTACCGTCGGCAAGGTCATATACGTAATGTATTTCCGCCATTTCTGCATTTGAATAATTCACTATTATGAACAAGATTGTAAAAACTAAATAATGAAAAAGATGTCACAGCGAACATATTTGAATAACAGAGAGACTTGTAAGATGTCAAAAGCCAATGACATATTCCAGATCAACTAGATATTGGCGCATCGAAGGACAAAAATTCAAAGAAAATCATTTGTTTTCAATGGAACGAGGAATTCAGAAATAATTTTTATTTGGAAAAAACCGTTGGTGTACCATTTTTTTTTTAAATCAACACCTGTCAATACCCGTACGTACGCCACTGTTAAAGATAAAAATTATTTTTGCATTCGAAAATATGCAACTTTATCAACTTTCACTACGTATCAAATATCAGTGAAATGTCTGAAGCAGTTCTGAAAATATTAATTAATTTCCATTTTTTTCCTAAAACTTCAACACCTCGAGTTTTTATAAGGAAACAGTTTACGACCATAGTTTATAACGCAAACTAACATTATTTTTTCATGTTGATTCACACCCTTAAATATTCGCATATCATTAAGTATAAGAATAAATACTAATGTATAGTAAGGATATCTTTTAGCTTTTCAACATTAACTAGAGCATAGGTATGTTTTATTTCTTCGATCAAAACGACAAGCATAACTATGAATTATAGATGCACCTCTCGTCCTATTAATCAGTAAATTGCATAGACATCATTAAACTAGTTATTTAAAACTATAAACACTAAACAGTAAGGAATAACGAAAAACATTTTTAAAAACAGACTTTTATTTGGCTGTTAATAAAAAGAACTAAACATTTAAACATATCTTTGTCAGACTGGAAATATGGTGTTGTATACTTCTTTCCCTTTCAATGATAATGAATCTTTTTTGTCTCAAATTGTCAAGTTGTGTTACAAATTTTCGTATCTTGTTAAAATTTAATACGCTTTTACTTGAAAAGTTCAGATGAAGGACCATCAGTATTGTTTGCAGGTTAAGAGGCATAAAATGGTACATTTCCAATCGGAAAAATATTTATAGAATTTTTAACTCAAAGCTTCTCTTCAAAAATATTTCCTTTATTGTAGTGACTAAGGTTAATAAGTGATAACCACCCCTTTCAGCACATTGTTTGACATTTTCGATACCCTAGAGGTAGAGAAACGGCACTATCGGCTAGTTCCTGATGCAGAGAGATCATCTGAGCTATACAGGTAGAGAGAGAGCTAAATAGCTGACCGCCCACCGCCATGAGATATGCTTAATGCTCTTGAGAAAGGGTCAAATCGCAACTTCCCAATTATATCGATAGTTTTTGGGACCAAGTGCATCCTAGCTCTAAATAGGTAGCGTAGCTTTTTTTCAATAGCTGTTGTGAGTGACGGGGCGTCTGTGTGACCTTATTGCTCCCTTAATATATCAAATTTTACAATATTCCTGGATGGTAGTAATAATCTCAGTCGCCAGTAGTCTTTCTATCATAATCATTCACAAATATCGCTCTACTACCATGAGTGCATGTATGTAAAGTATGTATGCGGATTAGATTTATCATGCTGGTAGAAACGTACAACAGAAACAATGTTGATCAAAAGCTTATACCAGTGCAACATGCACGTTGTATATGGTAAGTCGAAAGAAGAAGCCAATTACTTAAAACGAATATCTTTGGAAATAGAGCATATTTAAATAACAAAAGCCTCTCCAACATATAGCAAGATTCTCGTAACAAACGCTCACATTGACATTCGGGTCATACACGGCAATATCTCATTGCACAAATTAGCTCCATCCATTGTGTTAATGTAACGGAGCCGGTGTGTTGCCAGAGTATTAACAGGTAAATGGGAAACACCTTCTGCGGTGGTATAACCGCACTAGTAATTATTTTAATGCTCCGCACTTTCCGCTTAGACTTTGAAAACAGGTTCTTGTAGACTTCGCTATTGCTCCTTTGATACCCGCAATAAGATGCCAAACGTGCAACTTCACTCTTGCGAATAATACCTGGTGCAATCTCCGACTGGGCGAGGTTTTTCGTTTTGTGCATTAGGAGTACAATGAGGTTGGATTTTATTACTTTAGTTGGTTGGGGTATAGATAGTACGTACGTAAACCTATATATAGTTCGAGCATATGGAAAATCTGATGGATCGAATCATCAAACATTTATGTTGCCGCATACGGCTCTAATTATCTCCTACGCCACTACATTTCGAAAATGATATATTATTTTTTTGGTATGTACGTACATCACGAAAATCTATGTCACTCATTTCCGTCCATATCCGGAAAAGTGTCACTACGGCACTACGGCTCTAAGACGCGTTAAAATTTAGAAAGTCGATGAATTGCCTAAATGGGATTTAATGTATTTAATTTTGTTCATGATATCATCACAACAATTGTTCAAAATGTCTTCCTCCAACCTGAATACAGCGATTTAAACGTCGCACATAATTTCGGCGGACTTGACTAAAAATTTGATAATCGTTTTGAATGATTTCAAATGCTGCTGTAATTCGTCCAATTAAGTCTTGCTCTGCTCCTACTGGAGTTTCGTAAACCAAAGACTTTACATGTCCCCACAGGAACGGAGTATTCAGGTTGGAGGACGACATTCTACACAATTGTTGTGATGATATCATGTACAAAAGGCAAAAATTAAATGCATTAAATCCTATTTAGGCAATTCATCGTCTTTCTGAATTTTAACGCGCGTTAGGGCTGTAGTGCCGTAGTGACAATTTTCCGGATATGGGTCCCCATACTGAAATGTTTTCTACTGTTACACTGAATAACCCCTACAAGTTTGATCATATAGTTCTGAAACACTCTGTATAACTTGGAGAGTACTAGTCGGAATTTTCACACAAGGTTACTACTGCGCCAAGGACGGGTATCGGCCCAGTGACGGTGGCGGAGAAAGTCAAAAACTAAAGAATAAAAATCGCTCAAACGTCGTTGTTAGACGTTTTAGAGAATATCAGCTTCCCCCTAACATTAGTCCTTAAAATTTGAAATGATAAAGATACGTTTTCGATACGTGTCCTGCTGTCTGGACTCAGTCTGCCGCAGTGCTTCGTTGCGCGCTGCCGCATCTGACAATATGGTAAGGGACAACGTTGCCAGATAGACGGTAACTATCGGTCGGTTAGGGTACGAATGTCTGTGGATTAATGGTATAGGAAGGTTCGAATGACTTGATTTGATTAACTTCTCTATCGGAAAAGTTCGTAACTACATTTTTTTCTCAGAGGGTTGAACTTGTGCAGAACTTAATCGTTTGTGCTGAGGACGACGCTACCTAGAAAATACAGAGTCAACCTACTTGACTTCATTTTTTTGTTAAAGAAAAATACATGCCATGGCATTTGCTAAAATAATTTTGTCCTTTGTTATATTCGGTAAAAAAGTGTAATCTGGATTACTATTTTTTTATTACGATCAACATACTCATATACTGGGGACATTGATTGTTTGCCTTTTTGATAATGGCAACATTTCCAAATCATTCATACGCAGTTATGGATTTCCATCCCTTCTTTGTCATTCTATTTTGTTCTGTCTGCTACTTGCTGTTGAAGATCACATCAAGAGCTAAATGATTTTCTAGAAAGAGACTTGGAAATGGATAGAGAGAAAAATTTTACGATCTTGTGTGAAAATTATTTTAACTTTGAACGTTGTTGTTAAATTTATGGTAAAAAGACTCCGTTTGAAGATATTTCAATAACGCTTTTGAAAATAAAGCAAATATGATACATATATATATATATATGTATATATATATATATATATATATATATATATTAATAAATTCTATGACCTTGACTGAACTTTATTTTGCCTCTGAGCGTCCTGGTCGGGATCACTGTAAAAAGCTCTTGTTAGAAGTTCTCTACTGGGTATATATTTCACTTTTATTACAGGTCTTGGATATCCTCACATACCTTGCCTCTCCAGGACCGTGTAAGGTTACATTTTAAGGTACTGAAGATGAATTGCAATTGTATTGCCAACAATCTGTAACGACGTTAGGATGTTTGTACCGAAACATTGGAATTTTGCATCCCACAAAAGCCACTGAAACGGTGAAAAGATCTATGAAAACTATTTTTCCAAATGGATTTGGTAATAGTTTTTCCCATTCTGAGAAGCTGTAGTTTTAACTTCTTACCTTGTCTAGATGAAACCGCCCAAACGCTAATACAGACAGTTCAAACCAGTTACTGCCTTTATGTCTTTCATCTTGAAAAACATGATCGTGCTTTAGTGAAAACTAATGGATTACATGGCTTGATATGTTCAACTCATATGAATACTATCTTTCGACTTTACTAGATAAATAAGTAAAAGAAAAAAATATTTTTTAAAATAACTAGCTTTTATTTGTCTGTTAACAAAACAAGCTAAACATTTGGAAATATTTTTTTTTGGTTGAAAATATGCCGTTTTATGCTTCGTTATCCTTTAACGTAACTGAAGGCTTCCAATAAAAACGTGTTGTTCCTTTTCCCTCCTGATGTTAAAGCGTGACATGCTTCTATGTGAAAAGTTGAAACGAAGGAGCTTCAATATCGCATAAAAGTTGGGAAGTATAAAGCGGCTTATTTCTAATTGGAATTTTTTTATGAATTTTTTGTTTGTTTTATTAATATCTAAATAAAAAATTATTTTTCAAAATATATTTTCTCTTTCACTTTTTAGTATTTATATCGAATAACTACTTAATAATTTATCTTAAGTTAAC
The DNA here is from genome assembly GCA_963669975.1 of Acanthoscelides obtectus. NCBI lineage: Eukaryota > Metazoa > Arthropoda > Insecta > Coleoptera > Chrysomelidae > Acanthoscelides > Acanthoscelides obtectus. Next base: position 69,381,632 of record CAVLJG010000005.1, read on the forward strand.
GTACATTTTATTGATAGGACTTCATTAAACTTCTTATATTGTTTACATTATAAGATTTGGATCGACATAAATAATATATTACTTCAATATGGTAGACGTACGTATCTATACTGAAGGAAATATCTACAGATCCACCAACAACTTCCATTTTTTCTTCAGTTGGCGTAAATATAAGTTTAAATAACTTACCGGGATGAATCTGTTAATAAATGAACTAGAATAAGCGACATTATTTATTATTTTGATTTCTTTTATCCTCCTTTTAAGTTGCATCAAGTTACAATTGAATCGAGCGGAAGAAAGCCGTGGCGTTATAGGTATAGCTCTCCAGCTTTCGAGTATCCTTGATCAATTGATTGGGGAAATACGGTGTACCATTTCTTAAGTTGAAACTCTGAAATTTGATAGGAATACTATAGAGCTTTATTTTACATAGTAGTCGATTAACTTAGTCATCAGATCCCATGACCAACGAGAATTAAACGAGCCCCATTTCGCTGAGTTTGAGTCGATTTATTAAAAAGTTCCCATGGCCACCTCCCGGCTCCATCATCTGGTAAGCTCCATGTTGTGATAATATCGCATTGTCTTATTAGACGACCGACATGTATTAGATTAAGTTACGTCGCTTTACTTATTTATGCTTCGCTCTCCGAGCCTTGCCATTCGATACCCATATCATAAGGGAATAATGATAAATCACCATTTTGCGGTGGCGGCCAGACTTTATTTAGAATGATGTCACTTTGCTTATTGTGTTTCTCTGATCAAGCTCTATCATTTGATACCCACATCGTAAGGATTACTCAGAAAATGATAAATAGCCATTTTGTAGCATCCATCATAAAGAATATATAGTATTTCAGTTCAATTGGTTAAGGTTAACTAAATTCAGTTCCAAGATTTGTCCCACACTAACAGTTACTAACAAGCATACTAACATACTAGCGGACATGTCAAGTTAAATTTTTATTTTAAGTTAAATTTAACTTGACCTGTTGTAAATAGTATATATATAGGCTTCATCTCCATCTTATCACCGAAAAATTTTTATTTTCTGTTACCACATGCATCTAGTTAATATTACGCATCCTATCCATCCATACAATACCTTTAAAGCTTATAATAAATATAGTGTTAATTTACAGACCAGTTTGGTGAACTCATATCTTCAAAATCGTAGTCAACAATTTAGACTTCTTGGCAAACTATCATCTAGCTTAATTGTATCGCCGGGGTGCCTCAGGGATCTATCATTGGGCCATTATTCTTTACTATCTACACTTCATATTTACATCGTTATATTCATCATTGTAAAATCCATATGTACACTGACTTTACTCAATTATACTAAGCTGACGATGTACATTGTGCAGAGCAAGAAATTGATTGACTCGTATAATCTTTAATGTGTGTTAAAACAACATTCTTCATTATTAAATCCGAAAAAGTCCACACTTCTTTTGTTTGGCCCTAATAGAGTTCGAGAGACAATCAAAAATAATTTTAGCGTCACAATTGAGAGCGTTCCAAGTAAACTATAAAGCCGCGAACAGACCGAAAATCCAACCCCGAGCAAATTAATTGAAGCACATGTGACGTTGGCGTTTGTTGTTGGAAGGTATTGGAATGCGCTCGTCTTCACCTAAATTTAGTTTCGAGTTGGACTGCGTTGGGTTAAGTTAATGTCGAACGATGAGTCTGCTCTCATCGAATGCGGACAAACGATTAAATACTAGAAACGCAGCCAATCATGTCCAGATCAAATCAAAACTCTGCTTTTATGTACGCAATCGAACGCCAACGCCGACCTTTTAAAGCGTTGGCTCATGTTGGCTCGCGCCGTACACACCGATTCGAACAGCTCCAAATCTGTAACCACATGAGCCTTGGTCTGCGTTGGAATCTCGGTCAGTACGCGGCTTTAGAAGAAGGAAATAAACTCGGGTTAATACTAAATTGCGTTTCGGAAAACAGGTGCTTATGAATACAAAAAATGCATATTCTTCACTCAGGATCCTGTATTCCCATATCAATTATTTAAATTATGATCCTAAAAAAGTGTATGTGAAAGTCTTGAACTGTCCCAGTTCTCGTACCTTTCACCCATATTCCATAGCAGTTTGAATGCAGAAAGCCGCAGAAAATTTCAAATTATTCAAAATTCTTGTGTTGGATTTATTCATGGCATAATTTTTATCATTTAGTTGCTTCAGTGAAACATTCAACTTTACTTTACTTTATATTTTTATGATTTGATTTGTACCATTTTTTGTATCCTTTGAAAGGCTGAATGGAAGAGCTCGCAATGTAAACTCCGCATTTTGATGTAGACAATTATTATTATTATTGTTATTATTATTTTCAATTGAAAAAAGAAGTCAAATATGTTTTATTATGAACAACGCATACACCTTTACATAAAATGTTTTATTTGTACTTAACAGTTTTGTTGGGGTTAAGTGGCTAAACTTCTCTCATTTGTATATTGCATATAAAGTCCTACCAATAGCTTCTGACTAGATCAACCAGAGAACTTTCAGAGGTGATTCTATTTTAAGTAACGGCAAAACAAACCACCATAAATGAAAGTACAGCATGCTACCTACATATTGAAGCTGCGGTTCAGATCCCATCTAAACTCCTGAAGTTTAGACGGCAACTTTCGCATGTACGTTCTAACTAAAACGTGCCGCTTGGCTACCACAACTTGCATTAAGGTCATCTTTGTACATCGATATACGTGCTATGGAGGATTGAGGTGTTATTACATTATCAGGAAGGTTGTGTCGGCACAGGAAGCATGACTAAGGTGTTTTCTTTATACTCAAGTTCAAAAGCGATCGTATATAGATGCCGAATTACTGCATGAGCTGTGTAAAATTGAACTTATTGACCCAAGTTTTAAACTCCCTTCTGGTGGAATAATTCTATATTTTCTATATCCTAGGGACATGGGAGTGGTCAGTTGGTCATACCTCATTGATTATACCAGTCAGGTCTAGATATATAGAATGCGACTGAAAATGCGTGGTGTGAAAAACAAGCTCGATCCGGTTGAAAATGCGACTGTAAGTTTTGGTTTGTTAAATCCCGAGTCATCTGTCACAGGGTGTTTTGAAGTTGGGACATGACTAGTCAGAAATACCCACGCTCCAAAAAGCAAAGCCAATGTGCAGTGAGACAACAGCAAAAAGTAAAAATATATATTCATGAAATGATCTGAATATACTGACGAAGCCGCAGCAGTGTATTAAAAACACTGAAATTATTAGCTTTGATATGCTAAAATACTTTGTCGCGACAAAGCTGTCAGTTTCAATCAATTATCTGAAAACGTCAAGTACGCGTGTCCAACTGCGAGCCATGCAATCTACTTGCCCACACGATTGTAGACACTAAATTTGAAACCCTCAAAATCAATTAACAAAATGTTACGTACGCTGTAACGTGATCCTAATTTTCTACAGCAAGCAAGCACCAATTTTATTGGATTTCCATCCATTCTGCTTTCAGCACAGCATCCTTTTCAGCATAACATCCGAAGAACCGAAATCATTTCCGGAACTGCTCGTTATTGCTCTCTGCCTTTTACTTTCTCCATCGCAATCAAAATCAGTTAAGGTAGCACGGCATGAGTTTTTGATGTCTGCAGTTAAAGACAACCGAATTATAGCCGCAGCGCTTATCAGCTACCGCTAATTTTCTCCGAAAGCCATTATAACTCCAAAAGTTAAGGCTACCTTTCCGTAATATACCTAGCGACAAAACTTTATCAGCAATATTCCTACGTGATCTTGTCATATAAGATAGGAATTTTGAGGTGAAATTCTGATAGCCGATTGCAAGAAATGTGGCATGTGGCGACTGGCAGCCTCTGAAAAGCAAAGGAGAATCTAGCTCTCGAGTCTCTCAGTCATATTGACAGCTTTAGGACCTTACAGGGAGGGTGAGGTTGTGTGAGGGCGTTGGGTGACTGACTACAGGTTTTTCCCGTGGTTTTGCTTTCAATCATGTTTCTGAAACAAGTTTATTTGTGGTCTTCTCTTCTCTTTTTCGGAAATTGACTACTAACATCCAAAAAAAGGACAAATACACGAAAGAAAATTTTTCATTGACAGCATTAGACACAAAATGATGGAAATTCTAAGTTCTTTTGGGAACGAGCTTAAGATGAGCAAGTGCCGAGTGTTTCGAAGACGCAAACTGAGCAAGCTTCATAAGACGCTATCTAATAATAATACACCGACTTTTACTAAAAGCCAATTACAGTTTATATATATATATATATATATAACTTGAGACGTGGTCATTGTCGTCTAGACCAGTTAGGTGAAAAATTAAAGCTTCCGCCTTTTGTTGGGTACTTCGACAAAATTTAAGCAAAGAGGACTCTTTATACTTTTTTTAATTCTCTCTAGCTTTCAATGGACTTTGCCATCATCATCAGGAGCTGCAATTACAATAATAACAGTAGCAACAATAGTGTAAAATGAATTTAAATTGACTTAACTTACAGTAGTATGAGAGGATGTTGCTAATTGTTGTTTACGTATAGGATGATGGAAACGCCCAGTAACATGGTGAAAGCTGGATAGATGGTACAATGGTCAAAATTATATAAAATATACACAATTGTTTGACAAGAACAAGTTAAAAACAGATTAAAAATTTTTTTTTTAAAAACATGAAAAAAAAAATTTTTAATCTGTTTTTAACTTGTTCTTGTCACACAATTGTGTATATTTTATATAATTTTGACCATTGTACCATCTATCCAGTTTTCACCATGTTACTGGGCGTTTCCCTCATCCTATACGCATACAATAATTAGCAACATCCTCACATACTACTGTAAGTTAACTCAATTTAAATTCATTTTACACTATTGTTGCTACTGTTATCATTGTAATTGCAGCTCCTGATGATGATGGCAAAGTCCATTGAAAGCTAGAGAGAATTAAAAAAAGTATAAAGAGTCCTCTTTGCTTAAATTTTGTCGAAGTACCCAACAAAAGGCGGAAGCTTTAATTTTTCACCTATATATATATATATATATATACAGGGTGACTTCGAAGTTGAGTCATTTATTTTAACAGTGAGTAGATCTGATCAAAAGAAATGTTATTTTCCTTTACCATTTTTCTGGTAAAATTAAAGTAACAAAGTTATAGCCCTTTGGAGGTTTGAGTACCGCCCTGTCTCAATAATATCATGTGCTCGTGTTTGGCAACAACGGATATAATCCGCCTTATCGGTTCATCGCATCGGAAACAAAAAAGCGAAGGAATTTGGAACGATGTTTTTACAATTATGTTATTCAGTTCAGTTATACATACAGTCAGTGTCAGTCGCGTGTAAATAGTGTCTGTTGCGTGGCTCAAACGAAATAAAAAATGGCACATGTTTATGCGGATCGGTTTCCCAATCGAGTGCAACCAACCCCTCGTGCCTTTGTTAATGTAGTACAACGGGCTCGTGAATCAGGTGACTTAAGACCTCACAGGGGACCTCACGATCAAATACAGGTCCGCACTGAAATACTTGTCGGAAGGATACTTTATAAAAAAAGGTAAAATTTTTTTTTTAATTTTTTTTTATTTTTACACACATATTTTGGTTTATCTTCCTTCTACAATCATTATCTGAAAATTAATGACTCAACTTCAATGTCACCTTGTATATATATATATATATATATATATATAAAATAATGGTTAAAATCCGCAAAAAGAAAGAAAGTGGTTTCGAGCAGAAACTTAGGATAGGTAACCGGAGTGATACATATTTCTGCTGGTTGGCTTCATCAGAACCGAAATGACTGCACGTATTAATCTATAAAAGTAGATACACATGCCATACATCCGGATATGGGTGTAACCTGAGGTAACGTTCTATTTGGAGGTTATGAAACGCCTGATGCGCCGCATTCGTCGGATTCAGCCCGAGTTCCGGGATCCGGGCAGCTGGACCCTGTTGTATGGCAATGCGCCCGCTCACACTGCGACCTGTTTGACGTATTACTATGCGACTAATCAAATCACCGTCTTATGCTACCCACCCTATTCACCTGATCTGGCACCGGTCGACTATTTTTTGGTCCCGAAGCTGAAACTGAACATGAAAGGACGATGACATTTTGGCTACCCAGAAGACTTGCACGGAGGAGCTGAAAGCGATCTCAGAAAATGAATTCTCCAGAGCGTTAGACACACTCTACCGGCGCTGTAACGAGTGTATTGCTAGAGAAGGTTCCTATGTAGAAGACTGAAACTTGTGAATCCGGACTGTATTGACGTCAAGCTAAGTCAGCTTATAAAAAATTGCAGGACATCCCAATCTTGGATTATCCATGCACGTTGTCTCCAGCATCCAACACTATATTCATCTGACGTTTACGTTTCCTGCAAGATCACGTAAGCCTTCCTCCTCAACAAAAATATAGCTACAATATATAACCTGAGCACAACACGACATCCTAAGCTTCCACATTTTATCTTTTACGCTCTGAATCTGACCGAGATACATCCCCATTTTCCGGTCCGTAAAGTTCTCTTATAACCTCTTCGTTTCGCGCTTACTTTGAAACACATGCAAACTAAATTTTCTCTGTCAGCATACAGGTTTTCCTTGTCACAAGTTGCCTTTGTACCTAGAAACATAAAATGATGTAGGCTATTTATACAGACTGGTAAAGTGCATTTTTTAGAAAATAAAAGTACAATAGATACCTAGGTTGAGAAGTGGATTATTATTGATTCTGATATATCTAGCTTTCTTCTGCCTGACCTAGTAGCTATAGTGGCTTGGGCTAGTCCATTCACCATTTTCTCAGGGAGCCTGTGCTAATATTAGTTAGCCGTATCTTTCTTCTGCTAGTTTAGTTTTTTCTAATATTATGCTGATTGCAGAGATCATACAAGAAATACTATATAACGAGCTCTACCTAATACTATCCATTTCTCATTCGTATTGAAATATTTAGAAACGCTTAGTTGGCAAACTGAGATGATGAAATAATTCACTATTTATTTAGGGAAAGAAAATCTAATTCTTAATTGGGCAGTGCAGTCAATAATGGCGATTTCGGGGAAAGCGGTACATCTATGATTGTCGTTGTGGGTAACAATCCATCATAAGTAACAGACAAGGCAAAACTCATAAGGATCTGCTGCAGCACATAATGTGAGTGTTCAGTTTTTTAAAAACTATCTTCAGCAGCGTACGCAGTGTGTCTCAGTGGGTGATTTACAAACTTTTACTGATGACAACTCAACTTATACACTAGTTTGACACCGATTGTTCGCAAGATGCTGCTGTTTTATTAGAGCAGGATCTGTGCAAAGTGCAAAAATATTCAAGTTACCACAATCTAACAATAAGTCGAGATAAAACGCAAATATTACTATTTTGCTCAGAAGCAAGGAGAAGAAATTTGTAAAATTCATTTAAAGTGCATCTAAATGGTTCACTGTTAGAACTAACATATTCAGCTAAAATTTTAGGGGTTGAAGTAGACAGCAAATTAAGGTTTATGGGCCATGTCATGTCACAGTCTCTTGTTATGTCAATCTTAAATTATTGCGATATTCTGTACTATCCATGTCTCGACCAGTTCATGAAGAACCGGCTGCAAATTATCGAAAATAATTACATCCGTTGTATCCATGGGCTGAGAAAATTTGACCATGTTAGCGATAAGTACCATCGTATGAAATGGCTAAAAGTTGGCAAGCTAGTTGAGTACAAGTACTTAATATTTTTGCACAAGTTGACAGCTACGTCAAGGCTCGCTTATTTGAGAGGTAAGATTATATTTATTCATGAAGTTCATAGCAGGAGCATAAGAGACCGTAAAATAATCAGAATACCGCCTCATTCTATGACACTTTTCAAGCATCGTTTTCCGTATAATGCTGCCATACTCTACAATGCTTTACCCGGTAAATACAAGGAAATGTCTCCAGCCAATTTCCGTAAACAAATAAAACAATTTGTATTTACCTTTACCTGATATTGGTGTAGTATCTTATGTATATATGTATCTAAATATTATAGGTGTATATGGGTGTATATATGTATAGGTGTGTATGTATATGTATGTATGTGTATGTATATGTATGTATGTGTATATATATATATATATGCGTGTATATATGTATCCATGTACACACTATATATAGCTGTGTATTTTAGTTTATAGCATAGTTTAGTTATAACTATATTTTTTTTTTCATAACATCTTAGGCAACGCACATTACATTGTGCTCTAAATGTACTGACAAAGATGGTTAAGTAAAAGAGTAGCCTAGACTAAACTTCGCTATCTTTGTCCCTCACCTGTGCAACAAATAAAGGCGTTATTATTATTATTATTATTATTATTTTTATTATATAATCGGTACTGGCAGTATCACCATTTAAAGAATGTATTGGGCGGACTGTCCTTCAATAATATGTGAAGCTGTGTTTTGTAGAAACAAAATTGTTTGTACTTATCCCATTTCTTGTTGTACATTGCTCAAATTTTAAATGGGTGGTTGTTTAAATATTTCTACACAAAGTACGTAGTTCAAAAAACAGCAATACTTCTAGAGCGGAAGGTATACTGACAAATACAAAAAACTCTATAAGCAAAGCACGCATATGTCCTAAAATATCCGTAACCAAGCTACAAGGTGTTATGAGCATATACGCCACTGATGAGACTGAATAAAAACAAAACATGCTAGTGTGTATGCCTAAACGTCAAGATGTGCTGTGATGTAATATTTGCTTCGGAGATTGCACTATCGGAGGCCGTTCATAGCTTCTATGGCCTAAACTATACATAGCCGCCCGCAGAAATTTTCTTTCTCTGGGGGATGATTAGAGGGCGAGAGATAACTTTTTGTGGAAGTGTACCTACCTCAAGAACCTTTTGGTGAGCGAAGGGTAGCAAATTTCCACATGGGGATGGCGTGTCAAATCACAAACATCCTAAAAATTGCACACAAAATTATGCTAAATATACAAATCTACATATTCCAAATGGATTCTCAGGGGATGCACGGCCGTGCCCCCCATACTACACGTCGTTGTGCCAACCTTCCACAGTGAGTACGCGTGGCGTGGACTAGCGAATAGCTAGTACACACAATTGACAGGTATGCTAATCGCATTGTATTAACCCATTGGACATATCTCACTCATCATTTAGCCCTACTGAGCGACTTACCTCTACTGAGAGGGCCGTGACAAATGCTTGTTCCGGAAGTTGTTGTATTCAGTATACAACTTCCTCCAGTTCAAGTGATTGTTCACGCGTTAAGGAATACCTCAGTACCGATTGTTGGATGGCGGTACAAGTATGCCAACGGGCCACTTTAGGTATATTTAACATCATTAACATGCAAAAGGAAGGTGGTAGACAAGGACCAGTCGGCCGAGGCGGTACTACTCACTAGCTTTTCCCAGGGTGTCTTATAAATGTCCGCATGCTTCCACACTAAAGCTCCGCAGTCGATCATCATCCTCAACAAAGAAAGCAATGATGATGGATGCCTCGAGTAGGCACCGGTAAACCATCTTAGCTTCCCAAATTACGCAGGTGCATTGCAATCTGAAAAGAACGGGGGAATTGTGCGCATCTCGTCGCATGCCAGTAGCCTGCTGGATCTCTTTCTGACCACGCATCCTGTCCCTTACAGCTTTGCTGTCCTGTCTCCCCTGGGTAACTCAGACCACTGTGCTGTGGAGGTTAGGTTTCGGTCAGAACCTGCAGTGGCAGCGGAAACTTGCCCAGGCTGCAAAATTTGGCATTACGGACATGCCGCAGGGGTTCAGAGACTTTTCTCTATCTTTCCTTGGTCTAGCTCTCGTATACTGCTCTACGTCAACGGGCTTTGCTCCATGATGCCACAACCCATGTGCCTGCTAGACAGACCCGCCTAACTTTGGCCTCTCATCCTAACAGTGTGGACCTTCGTACATTCGGAACTGACCAATACGACCGCTCCTTTGTCCCGAAGGTATCGAGATTATGAAACAATCTACAAGAGGAAGCTTTTCCCAGTTCTACTAACCTTAGGCAGTTCAAAAGTCGGGTTAACACAATTTCTTTGGGATCCTCATAGCAGCCGCGTTGTCCTGGCATTTACGCTCCTGCCTGCGCAGCTGCTTCGGCATAAAGAAAAATCATAGCTTTTATCGTACATTTATCCTTGAACGGTTTACGCCAGATGGATACATACATGTGCACCCTCAGGAGTTTTTCTCAGAGGAAGGGGGAGGTCATCCGTCGGCAAGAGATAACTTTGCGCTTAGGCGTACCTGCCTCCAAAGCTTCTCAAAGAGCGAGTGGCAGCATATTTTCTCGGAGATCCAAATCCTAAGTAGTTCCAAAATTGTACAGAAAAACATGCTAAATATTCAAATTTTAATTGTCTGAGCCGTTTAGTTTTGGTGTTATACATATTTGTCGCTAACGTGTCGATCATAATGCAGAGTCACCCTGCTCGACGCCATTTTTTCAGTGTTCATTATAAAGATTTTATACTTTAAACGTGCTTGCGATCACAATACCTCCTTCGGTTACATGGGGGCATGCTCGACTACTCGTCGGTTACCCACCTTCCAGCGGAACCACTATCAATGCAACCCACCAATCTCCGCTAAATTAGCGAGGAAAGGCCTAGCGCTCCACTGTTCATCTTTTTTCTCTTATATAAATTATGGTATCCTAATAACTAGTTTCCTTAAGAGACCATCTCCTTAATAAACCAGTACGCTAAAATCACTATCCCCTTAGGGTGACCGTTTTTTATCGGTCATTTCTTCGAATAACGACTGTTTACACAGCTCTCCAGCTCTTATCAATTTCTAAGATTTACAGGTGTTACTTCTAGAGCTTTCTGGAATATTTCTTTGTTTGAGATTTAGCATAAAAGATCGCTGTGCCAGCATTCATGATTCATTCATTCTCTGACCGTTCTAAGTTATCATTCTGTACTACAACAATTGTACTGTGTCGACCGAAGTCTCATAAAAATAAAAAAGGCTACTTTGCTGGAAACGAACTTTTATATATATATATACACATTTTTTATTTCAAGGCCTAGCCTTCTCCTTTCACCCTTTTTTCTTTAGAGGATTAATATTTTCTCAAAAAGAACATATTGAATCAAAATTAAAAACAACATATAAAAGAAAATAAACGAGAACATATTCTTAACATATTTCTGACCGCAATCAGTCAAAATAGCAAAAGAGAAGTAAAAATCAAATTGGTAGTATCCAAAACAAAAATATAAAAACACAAACTCCATTAAACAATGGTTATTCCTTCCTCTTCCACATGTTTTTCTGTCTCTACCTCCTCCCTGCCTCCTCATTAACCGTACTCGTTGATTTGTCTCCCCCTTTCGCCCCCGACTCCTCCTCCAATCTCCTCTTCTTTGTTATGTGTATGATTATGTCCTCTATGTCCAGTTCTTTCCTTTCCTCTCCTCCAGCTCCCTCATTGTTTTGTTGACAAAATTTTCCATTTTTATTTTTAGTGCGAAGTTTCGGACTTGGAAAATTTCACTTTCTGCTCTTCTCCTTTTCTGGTCTCCTGATACCTCTGAAGTATTCCGAAGACTCTTATTTATAGACCAATTCCCGTGAAATTTTAAGGGTGAGTATATTCACACACCCCTCACACACCCCTCACACTCCCTTGAAGGTTTTGTCATCCTTGCCAACAGGAAACTACCACTTGTAAGCCGAAATTACCCTTTCATTAGCTACAAATCTCACTAAAACCGATAGCAGGTTGAGCACTAGACACGGGAACTAAGTCCTTGCCCCTTTTAGCGATTTTCAAGAACTCAAACTACGCACCTAACCTCACTTATGTCGCTCGCGATTTGGCACGTGGTACGTCTTAACTCCACAATGACCGGAAACCAAGTGGGGACAGTAAAAATCGGATTTTTCTCTAACTTTGTTATCACTGTCAAAGGGTCTACTATCCAAGACCATTCACATCCACTTCAGCTAGATCAAGACTAATATTTGGTAAAATGAAAATTCGTCGAGGTCTTCCATATTATCCTTACCGGCGCGTCCCATCCGCGGCTTAAAATAATAACCCGAGAAAACCCATGAATAAAATATCAGACATCGCCTTTGACTTGCCGGATATTTTCCAACTTTCATAGGATTTTATTTTTCCTGTCTGCATCGAACGCAGAAGCAGTTAGATTCGACATTACGCGACAACTCGAGGACAGATGACACGTTGCACATGTTCGCGCCGCAATGGTGTCGAAAGAATTATTTATCTGTCATGCTTGTGAGTGGTTATCATCATAGATGGAGAGGTAATTACAAAAGAAGTAATGTTCTAGGTTAGTTGGATTTGGTTCAGTGACGCTCTCAGGATTTCACCCTGGGGAGGGTAGACAACTTCCTAGGGTACTCTCGTCAAATTTTGAATGAAGGCAATATTTTACAAAAAAGTTCGTATCGGTGCTCTGAATATGAGATATAAGGAAAAACCTCAATTTTTTTATTATAAATGGCATTTTAGTTCTTTATCCTTTTTACTTCCTACGCCACTGAGCGATAGATGTATTGTGTGGTTCCTTTGAGGAAGGGTAAAGATACACTCTTTCCACCACACGCAACCAGTGTTGCCAGATCGAATGCTACGTTGCCAGTCTCGTCAACTAATTTACAAACCTCCTATGTGGTATCTTCTTTTACTTACCTAAACTCCGTGTACATCTAAAGCGAAACGAAATATTTACGGAAAGTAACACCTTATAACACATTTCTTGAGTCACTTGTACACTGTTGGATGTCAGACTTTTTGCATCAACTTTATCTCTTATGGGAGGTTTTCAACATTGTTGCCCCAACTGAATCACTCAAAAAGAAACACAAACATGCTATGGAAGTTTTTTATCAGAATATCAATAATTTTTTGAAGATACGATCGGAACGAGAGTTGAAGTGTCACAATGATATCCACAGATTACATTTTCCGTCAGCTGGTGGCCAACCTCATGTCAACGATCCATGACGTATGCCGTTATGTTAAGGTTGCCAGTGGGTCTTGGTGAGAACGGTCCCTAAGAGTAAGTCCTATTTTTGGGGGTGGGTAGAAGTACCAGTCGCTTGATAGCATTCCTTCTTTGCAGTAATGTCGCAGTCACTTTTTTATTATTTAAAAATAGAATTTCAAAAGACCGAAATATTCATGTCTAATGATAGCAGCCTACTTGGTACCATTATGACTAAATAACACCGACGAAGCGACTACGGTATCTTCTATAGTTTCCGCATGAGACATCCTTGGTACATACTGACATACAACAACTGGAATAAGAGATTTACATCTAGTGACAATGTGAGCTGATTTTGTTATCCTGAACAATTGACAAAGGAATCCAATTATTCGCCAATCAGGCATCTGAGACGGCGGAATTGATATCTCTCGTGTCACGAACTCATAACTTGACTGCTTCACGACCTTGTCGGTTGTCGGTTGTATTGCCGGTTCATTAGCACCGTATACAGCATTGGCTAATCGGAACAGCTAAGCACATTGATGTGGCAGTTAAGGGTTGCAAGTTGTCAGAAACAAGATTAACTCTGTGAGAAACAATACAAGATGTGTAATAGTATTATAATTCCTGCAGAGTTAGGTCGTGGACGAATGTCTGTTCCAAACGCTGTTGCACTTATTAGTATACAGTTTTTTCCCGTTCAAGTGATTGCATACGTCTTGAGGAATACTTTTGTACCGACTGTCAAGTGGTGGTATAAGTCCGCCAATGGATCAGTTTAGGTCGATATAACATCACCTATAAACAGAAAGAAACGCCATTCATGAGCAAAGAGAAGGCGGTAGATAAGGACTAGTGGACCGAGGTGATACCACACCGTAACTTTTTTTTGGGACGTCTTAAAACGTCCGCATGTTTCCACAGCTAAGGTACGCAGTCGCCATACTTCGTTTTCCCCTTCCTCTCCTTATTAGAAAAAAAATGATGATGCATCGTTAAAGTAAAAACTCCGGAAGTAAACTACCTCCACTCTCGGGATGTGCGGGCGGAGGGTGGTCTCGAGGAAATAACATAGATGATAAAATCTCCTTTGCGAACATCTGCGAAATTAACAGCAACATTGATTCTGTTAACCACTATCTGCCGTCTTATTTTTCCCAACTACGAGGTTCAGTCTTACTTGAGGAAAAACTGAGGAGCTACAGCTTTTGTCCGCAGCAGTCTGTCTTGCTCCGAAGTCGTCTTTGGGGAATCAGTCCGGAAGGACATTCTGTGGTTTTGGCTTGATTCAGAACCATTCCCTGAGTCTGCTGCCTCTATCGTTCTCTCTCGGTTTTTAACTAGGATGACTTCTTAGACAACAATCATCCCGCTACAGATGCAGTACTCCTCGGCGACTTAATACCCATAATAAATTTTGGTTGGTCTTGAACAAGATGTATGCGACGGGTCTTGCTGTTGAAGCGTTCGCAATTAGCCACGAACTGAACCAGCTGGTTACGACTCCTGCTTTCTTCCCCACCATTTCGTCGCCTTAGAAAACCCCACTGCTGAGAACAACTAAGCCGATGTCATGTCTATGAACTGATATAATGAGGTTACTCACAATATCATGAGAATCAGCACGATACAAAGGGTAATGTCGGAATTCAATGGTTCAATGGCAGTGGGTTATTCTGGATGCTCGTCAAGCAGATCGGAGTAAACATTTTCCGCCACTTACTTGGCAGAATGTAAAGATTGTAATCGACTACATGGCTGAGGCGAAAGTGCTTGACAAGATCTTTGTTGCCAACACCACCATGAACGTCCCTTCAAAAGCCCGAGTGTCGACGATTCCAAAACCTTTTATATATACTATGCCGAAAGTAACCGTCAGGTGTAAGACCATATTACAAGTGCTCTTCTTGCATCAATAGAACTTCTCGTCTTGACTTGATTCCAGCTATTGTACAGAAGAGATGAGAATAGCTTGTAAAAAGATTCTGAGATCGACTCTCATAACTACAGAGCTATAGCTTCACCGTATGATTGACATGGTGATGGAGAAGTGCATCTATCGGGACCCTATGGAATAACTCGAGCATCACGTCTTAATTAGCGACATGTGTGGTTTCCAGCAGCAGCCATCAACAAGGGGCCTCCCAGCTTACGGAACAAATCTACGGTGATGCCGTTACTCTTGGTATCATTGAAGCAAATATTTATAACCCGTAATGAACTTTTTAATTATTAATTTAAATACCTAAAAGAGTTGGTTTAAAAAAACCGAATTTCCTGGAACCAGCTTAACTGAAATTGATTCGCTTGAAATAGTAAAACATGTATCCTTTTTAACACGCTGTAACGGAATCTTTGAGCATAATTCTCACCAATTTCCAGAAGCTTGATTAATTTGAAACGTCGTACACGTATCAAAGACCGATGACAATGTAATAATTTTATGACACTTTTCTATTATCCTTATTAAGACCGCCAGGATTGATAAAATTCTTTTATAGATCCTTTGTGGTGAGTAAGGGAGATAGAGATAAGCGCGCGATCTTATGCGTACAGTTTCGGACTTACTCTTTGTTGGTTGGGTACTCGGCACAGCACATTAGAGGCAGATACTTTTTCAAAGTAGTACTTTCCCACCTTGTTAATTGCGAATGTGGCCATTAATCCTGAGTTGGGCTTCGACCGTCCACGAGATGTAAGGTTGTATAGTCGATCATATAATCATTTATCTAGGCTCGTGACTGTATGCTGCTGGACAAGTTTGTGTAGCAGTTAGTAATGTAAGATCTTTAGACGGTATTTGGATTGATTGCTCTAAGTTAACAGGAAAAACCTCATGTAACAGTGAAACTTTAAATGAACTGATAAGATTACGAAATGATTCGTAAGACATTTTAATACCACTTGTCCACAAAAAACTCATTGATAAATCGAACTAAAAATTGAAAAGTAAACAATAGCTTAAAAAACAAAAAAACACGCTTTTATAGCTACCCGAACTAAAAAGTAGAAAACAATTTTTAACTAAAAAGAGTATATGTTACAGTCGAGCCCCTTCCCTCTTCAGTTGGCCCACTTCAAGATTTGTACCAAAATATGCCTTTATAAACTAAACATGACGAAACTGTTTACATTCTAAAACAATTTATTTTCTCAAAAACATTTTAGATACGCTCTAGTCGTAAAAAATATATATTTGAAATCACTTAGACCTATAACTAATGGAACCTCTGAACAAATAAACAATGTGCGAATAAATGCGCGAAGTTAACAAAGCAACAATTGAAAGATTACCCTTGGGTAACATCACCTTTATTTTTTATTACGGCTGAAATTCTTTGGGGCATAGTGTTAACCAAGTTTTGGCAAAAACTTGGTGTAAAACAATCCCATATTTCTTGAAGCTTTTGTCTCAGTTCGGTGATTGTACGAGCAGGATGTTGTCGTAGAACCTTTTTCATCTCGTTCCACAAAGTTTCAATAGGTGACAGATCTGGACTGCTAGAAATCCATTCTAAAAGTGGTACATTATTTTCTTCGATCCATTTGATAGCCTTTTTCGAGGTATGGCACGCTGCACCATCTTTCTGAAACACAAAATCTTGGCCGGATGTCAAACATTCTTCCATCACTGGAAATTTCACTTTTCTCTTCAGACCGTCAACATGGAATGCTTCATTTCTTTTGCGAATAACTCTACTGCGACTGACACCAACACAAACTTCGAATCGGGCCTCATCACTCCATTGTACTGCACACCATTGTTGAGGTGCCCATTGTCTATGTCCTTTAGCCCATCTAAGCCGATTTTTCTTTTGAAGTGGAGTTAATAGTGGCTTTTCTTTTTCCTATAAACAAGTTGTGCAACATTAGGGTTTTTACATCACTTTTTTTATAAGAAAACTTACCTTGCAAGTGCTAAATCCCAGTTTGTGGGCCTCTCTATGAGTTGTGGACATCGAAATTGTCCTTCCAACAGCGTCACTCCACAGAGCACTTAAGTGTAAATAATTGGCACGCCTGTTTTTCACGATTATTCTTCTTAATGCTTTTCGGTCGGCATTTGTGATATTACTTTTTTTCACATACCGTGGCTTAATATTAACTGAACCAGTTACGTTATATCTTCTAACAATATTTCTCACACTGTACCGCGATAAGTCTAACAAAGTTGCAATTTCTGAGTTTGATTTCCCAGAATTAAAAAATTTAATTATCAGTAACCGAATTTTCTCACTAATAACCTTTCCTCTACCCATTTTGAAAACCTTAACTACCCAAAACTATTTTAAACATATTCTGACAGCTGTGATTAATAAAAACAATTGTCATGGCTTTTATTTTTCACAGCCGCCTATGCGTTATAGACTTATTTTGCTTTGAAATGAAAATAGGTTGATATGCTGTAATTGCAACATGTGTTATTTGTATGCTGCAAATTTGATTAGGGAGTGATAAAGTTGGTGTTTTCTTCTATATATTATCAAAATATTCATTGTTAGTATTTTAAACCTATAACACCCTGCTACATTTTAATTCTTTGTGTTTGAAAAAAATTAAGACTTCAACAGTTGGGACAACTGAAGTGGGAAGGGGCTCGTAGTAGATGGTTGAACAATCAATCATAATTAATGACCTCAAAATAGAATTTTAATAAAATTTAAGTTATTAATAGCATAATTCCGTCCAAAGTAAAAATCGTGGGGCGCATTTTACTACATTTTCTTAACTCTCCCCTCATAGATAGTGATAGAATTTAGTCATTTTGGTTTGCGTAGAAAAAGTACATCCAAAACAATCAAATCTGCCCAACATTTTTATTAAAATATTTCTGACGAATAGCGTATTCGGCAGGACTCGGATCTGCTTTTGTGAATGGTCGGGAGATATGTGAAAGGCACGGCTTAGTGAGGTGCTTTGAATGCTGTACTACACTTTATCTGGGCAATCTCGCAAAAGTTTCTTCCAATATATGTATATGATAAGCTTGTCGACTGTTGGTTGAAATGTCTCAGTTTTTTATTTTGATTAGAAAATATAATTTACAAAATAACGTTGTGAAATTTTTGTCATTAGATTTGTTACGATTGGGCGATAACATGAGATATTGTCTAAAATGCCATTTCTATTTATTTTTATATTTTGCAATTGAAATAAAATAATCTACTAGAGCTAGGTAAATAGTTTACCTACACTGATTTAGTGTATCCGATAGATTCAAGAAGACGGTCTTCTATAAACAGGTGAAGTTGATTTTGGTAATTCATTAATTTTAAATTAATTTGTTTGATCGAAGTAAATAGTATTGACATATTTACTTGAACGGATGCTTTTATTTAATTAAACGAGTTGATTTAGATTTAGTGAACTATTTTCTTAGTTAACTAGATTCATCGATTCAATTAAACTGTTTTCACGATCGGAGATTAACTAGACTGGTTAAACCTATAAGCTGTCACACGGTTAGTCATTTTCTAATTGATCTAAATTGAATTTCAATTAGTTTAACTACAAACTCTTTTCAGTGTAAACATAAACATTTACTGATAAGATTCGGTTGAGTTGTCATCGTGGTAGTTCCGATCTCGGTTCGTAATCAGAATACCAAAGTTAGCTCACGCTCTCTTAGAGAAATTGTCCTCCCCTTACCGCAACGTCACTGTTGGTAAGGATGCGACCTTTAGCTCAAGCAGCAACTACAAATCAGCTTGATTAATTCGACCCCCAGGTATATCTTGCCTCTAATTGCAATCCAAACAGTCGCGTGTCGCACTACGTCCGGCAGTGTCCAGACACGCCTGATTTCGCTTCGTCACCCTCCGAACGTCTGAGCCTCGATGGTGTCAATTGGTCACATACCTGTCTACCTTCCAATTAGGATCTTGCATCATCAGGTAACTAAGCTAGATAACACACTAAGCAATCTAAAATAAAGGTCATCGGATATTTTACAGCACACAAGTTACTTTAGCTATTTGAAAACGGCCTTTAAACGCGTTATACAGGGTAAGATAAGAATCCTATGCATGAGGATTTCAGTAGCTGTGGGAGATTAAACTTAGAGTAAATTATTAAAGTTGCGTTTCTTTTGGGCGTATTCACATGCCTTTGAGAAACTTCTGAAATTTTCACGGCTTGGGGTATTTACTAAAAGCTAAAATTTAGCCAAATCGTTTTTATTTTCCGGCTTTATTTTAAGAAACTGCTTCAGGACTCGACGTCGGCTAGTATGTTCTTTCTATAAAGTAGGTAAGAAGGTTCTGTGCGCTTTGATTTTCTGCTGACCGGGCTGTGGATTTCCTAACTTTTTCTCAATTATATTCATTTAAATTTCGAGCCAACTATGATAAAATGGGCATACTTTCGGGAAATTTATCAAGGTACATGTATGCAGTATTTGTAGCAAAAAACCTAGCACGTCAGCGTGGCGAACTTTTCTTCATTGCTAAAATGACTGCTAGCATCTTTGACGATAATAAAGCAATACTAACAATACACAATAATAACAATACTCGGTGACAGGTATTTACGTCAGGTAGAGCAACTAATAACAAGGTAAAACTATATCATCAACTTATATGGATGACTATGTGTATACAGTCTCTGATAGTAAGAAGTTGCCTGTTGGGCACACTGAATCAGCAAATGACCTTGAAAAATAGCTATGTAATGCTCTTTTAAAGATAGTATAACGTTTGTAGGTTCTTTTTACTAAAAACTAAATAATTACAACTTTTGTCATTCAAATCATAATACCTGCGAAATACTGTAAAAAATAATAAGTGCAGCTGTCTTTTGTGTACAAATTACAACTTTGTAGTTTCTGTAATAGTTTTTTATTTCAGCAAATATCTAAAACAGGTATCCATTACCCTTTTTTATTCGTTGCTGTATACAGGCATCAAAATAAAGAACAGAACATTAGGTGGTATTTTTTACATTTCCATTGATTTTTCAACATTCAAATCAAATTGAGAACCAGGGATAATTATTAACATCTCAAATTAACTAAATGAAAATTAAATTTACATCTTTTAATTTGAATATTGCCTGAAATAAGTGATGATTATTATCATCATTATTATTACTTAACAGATTTTCAAAATGTCTACACAAACTGCATCTTCTTAAAAATTGTCCTTTTAAACGTCTCAAACTTAAATCCGATATTACGAGTGCTGCTTTACGGATTCGATGATGCAGTTGATCGGCTGATCAAACTGGTTTCCAATATACCTCATCTTTTAAACATCCCCAGTAAAAAATCCAGAGGGTTCAGGTCTGAGGAGCGTGGGGGCCACAAAATTGATCCTAGCCACCCAATCCATCTTCTAGTGACTGTTTGATCAGGATACCCCCTTACTGCACTAGCATAGTTTGCAGGCACACGTCATTCTGTAACCGGATCCTTCTTCTTGTCTTAAGAGGCACATCTTCCAAGTAAATTTAGGTTTCTAAGATCATTTGCCGACTTAGCCTGGTGCATTCTTTTCACAGGAATTAGTCAAACTTTAGTTAAGGTTTTCACATTGAAACAGAATGTAATATTTTTTTTATCATACCGTGCTAGTTTTCAGTGAAATGAATACTCGGTTGTCTCAACCAGCTATTAATGGTAGCTCAGGAAAGAAGTCTAAGTTAGAAGTTCTTTATAGGCATAACAGACAAAAAAGGAGCAAAACGTAGGGATTTCTTGAAAATACTTAAAAGTAGCAACATCTCGTAAACTAGGAAACTATTACTAAGGTCATGTTGATTTTATCTGATTGATCTGCCGAAAATCTACCTCTAGCGTGGTATCTCTGGGACAACCTGTATAAGATATATAATGTATATCTACTGATATATGTACTGATTACGAAATCCTCTCGTCATTTTGTCTGAATTGTATTAACGGTAAGTATGTTCATTTTAACAAAAATACAGTTCGGTAGCTTAGGACCGTACGGCGCAACGCTTACGAGGCCTGCAGTGTTCCACTCACGCAACGTCACGTGCACGTATCGTTTTGTAAAATCTCAGTTGAAATCACGGTGTCAACGGTACCAAATCTTTCTTTCATTGATGATTTTCACATTTTCTTCATACAAAAAGGATTTCTGATTGCTTGATTATGTTAGAAAGCGACGTGCTAATTGTATTCATCCATATAGCCCAACTTTTGTCCGTGCAATTTTCCCTTGAATAATCACTTATTGAATGACTATATAAACAAGGGAACTCTTCAAGCAGTTGTACGAATTCTACAGCTTCTTCAGTCATATCGAGAGCAATTAAACAAAACTTTTGAATTTATGCTTACTTCTATACGCTTGCTTTACGTCAGACCGCTACGACTATCGTAATGACACTGAATATCTGATACGCTTCCCTGAACACCGCTCCGTGTGCGGAATTGTTAGCACACATACGTGCTCATTTTGCTCTCGTCCTACGCGCGTATTACGATAGGCTTACGATACGACGTAGTATGCGAAGGCTTTTATTTTGGTATAGAGAAAACCGGTGTAGACCAAAAAGCATGAAATCCTGTATATGCTATACCATAACTATCTGTGTAATGACTCATCGATGTTCACGTGAACATCACTCAACCACCGGTAGTCTGGGTGTCAGTGACATGGTATGGATTTATATTGAGGGTGAACTTGATTTCTTTTATATGTTTAATAAAAAAGGAAATTGTTTGAAAGTGGTTATAGGTCAGAAATTTGAAGATTACCTTGTTCAGTTATTTTCTGGTCATCAATGAGCTTATTGAGTCTACCTCCCTTCATTCGATGTCGCTTCCACTTCCATCTGAAAGTAATAAGCTGTCGCTATCGTTTTCTTCGACAAGATTGGCTATAACTGGCTCCACATCTTTGTTTCTTCCTTCACAACATGACGGACAGCATTCTGCCACGCTTCAGGCGTTACTAGCTGTATGGAATTCTTTTGAAAAGCCTTGACGTCTGGTAATTTAAAAGTTGTGTCATAGCGCGCAATATAACCCTTCACTGAGCTCAGATGAGCTCTGTTGGGTTCAGTTCACAATGGTAGGGCGGTAAACGCAGCACAGTGATACCACAATGACGGGCCATCTCATCAATTAGGTAACTAATGTCCGCAGGTTTGTGATGTATAATTGTATAATACATTCCGCTTCCACAGATGAATTGTTAACCTAATACACTTTCCGCGCAACCATTGCTGCATCTCACTTATTTGAGACCCTATATTTGGTACACGTTCTGTTCGACGACTGTGGTAGGAAGCATTATCTATGACGATCACAGAGTTGGGTTCAACTCGCTGAAGCACTCCTTGAAACCAGCTCTCGAACCAAGTGGCATTCTTTTCGTCATGGAAATCATCTCCCTTCTTAAGGAGGAAAGACAAGTTGCATCCTCCTAAAAAGCCACTATTGCTGCCAATATGTGTAACGATCAATCTTTGACCTTTCCCTGACGGTGCAAACGATGACAAACCTTCAATGCTTGCTTGTCGGATACATGGTACATTTTTGTCTATCCAGGTCTTTTTAACTTAGTGACCTGCATTTACCCACGTCTCGTTTAATATTTTTCTGCTCTGTCGACTATATTCAATTATTGTGCGTAGGTATTCTGGACACCACGCGACTATTTCAGGTTTTTCTATCTATCCTGATTTCCGATTACGCGTTTCGCAATGAAAATTAAGTTCGTGTAGGGTTTTCCTTAATAATTCGACGCTCACTGGGGGTATAATGTCATTACTTTTGATCTTTGCATGTATAGCCTTAAGGGTTGGTACCTCATTCCTAAAAACAACACCATTTTGCTGTCATTATTTAGTTTAATGGCTCTTCGTCTCTGCAAATGAAACTTTGGATCAGCAGTAGCTCCAGTTTTCTTCTGTTCATGCACCATCCTGCGAACAGTCCACTCTGGGACGCCTGTCATGCTTTCGGAACGCGTAAGTGCATCTCCCTGCGACATAGTTTTGTTCAAATAATTGAACACATTGAGCACGATTTCTTTCGCGTCCTTTTTCAGTGCTTTACGAAGCTTTCTACTTGTTCGCTGGCTTCCAGTACTTCCACTCCCAGTCTCACCCTCCATGGTTAAGGAAATATAATTATAACCCGAGCAATAACAACAGAAATAACCAAACAACAATTCTTCTAACATCAAACAATATCACGCAGTAACTAGACTCTTAACGAAACAAGTTCCAAGCACTACTACTAGTCTACGCCAATGTATCGAGCCTTGTAGCGGGGAGGGAGGCGTCAATTTATCTCAGGATCGGAATCAGTTTTCATTCATCCTTTCAGTTTAATCCTTTTGATGTCTTATTACCTTTCAAAAAACTACAATACGCTATGATCTTTAATGCCACAAAATGAATTGCAAAAAGCTGAAAAATATAAAATATTAGCTGAATCGTATTGCAAAATCCACATTGAGTTAGCAAATAGAGCCGACTATTATTTTCTCGGGATAATAAGTATAACTTGGCGAGTTTTCACAGGGATATCATGTCTCATGGCGATCGGATAAATTTACTTGAAGGAAAAGAAAATTGAGAATCACCCGAGCGGGGTGGAATGAAAGCCCAAAGCTCAACCGCAAACCAAGCCACTTGACAGGGGTTCCGAAACAGGCAAGGACCTAATAAGGCAACCAGAGGACGACTAAAAATGAGTATTTTTTCATGAAAAGCGTTATTGTGGCTGGTTTGTAAGAGATCGCTATAGGCTTTCGCGGATTTTTTAGTTCTTTTGAAGACCCTTATTTTCGTCGTAGTAGCATTTATGTATGATCCACCATTTAGGCAGCGTACCCAGTTAAAGTAGCACGATCGTGATCTTTAAATATTTTATTTATTCGTGCAGACCGCTGTAGAGAAGCTATTCTCCTTAAAACAAGTCCAAACATTCATAAACCGTATTACTCAAGATTATTATAACAAATGAATGAGATCTTGTTAGCATACACTTTTATATAAACCTTTTGAGAAGTGCAGAATTTACAACTAAAATGGAATCGTCTCCACAAGGACTAGTGAACTGCTTCAACGGATAAGTGAATTAGAAAACAAAGTTAAACTTCTGACTGATACCAATGCAAGGTATTTGACTTCAATTCAAAGAAAAGGTGATGAAGCAGGTATGTCTGTTTTAAACGCATCTTTTGGCTCTACGGAAACCATCGTCGACTTATACGAAATCAAAGACGATATTGAAGGCAAATCATCGTCTTAGCAACCCTCAATGCAGTCCTTTGCTTCTGCTGCTAAAACTAACAGAAAACAAAGGACCCAAACAGAAAATCCTGACGTAATGAAAAAGAACTGTGAATCACCAACAAAAAACTATGAAATTCCAAATACAAACACCAGAAGAAACAGCCAGGTCAATAAACCCACACGAGGCAAAACAGTGTTGGTTACTGGAACAGCTGATTTATCGGACAACAAATTTGCAGCAGTTGACGTTAAACGACGGTGCTGACGACACGTCCGTAAATTTGAAAGGGACCTTGGCGCTGACGATCTCAAAGGACATCTTATCGATAAGCACAATTCTGCTGACACAGTCTGCTTCAAGATACATACTAAACATGCATCTCCCACGTTCAGTTCATTCAAGATCCGAGTGGACCCATCTTTAAAGGAAATCCTCCTTTTACCCGAAGCTTGGGGAAAAGAAATTGCCAGTAGTGAATTTAATTTTTTTCGGTCCCATAGAAGTGGATCAACTTGATCCTGATAACAGTAGAAAGAATATATGCAGTACTGTGTTGGATAAACTTAGTGTTTTTCATGTAAATGTCCAATGTTTAGCAAATAAAGTTAAAGGTTTATCTACTTATATAGAGAACTCTAATGACGATATCATATGTTTAAATGAAGATTGATTGAGGGAAGATGTACTAAAAACAATCAATTTGTATGCATACAATCTAGGTATCTCGAACCAGGCATAACAGTGGTGGTGTATGTATCTTCGTCAAGAGCTATATCTCTTACAGAGTAATACCGTTAGACATATCGTTCGCCAAGTAATGGGGATATATACATGTTTTTTACAAAACTTAATGCTTTAATAAATTTCTTATTCGATAGATTTGATTCTATAATTATCGCAGGGACTTCAATATAAACATTTCTGTAAAAAATGCTATTACCTCTGATTGGATTGATCTTATTGGAACGGAATTTGCCCCGATATATTCAACGACTTCTTTTCTACTGTTGCTAATAAAATTTTAGACTCTCTACAAGATGAAGCAGACCTTCTTGAATAGCGCACAAAAACCTCGTCAGTCATTTTTCCTTACACATGGCACCCAAAATAAAGTAGCTGAGTCTATCAAGTTGCTAAAAAATTCGAAGTATATGGATGTATATGACCCAAATAGCGAAGTTTTAAAGCTTCCTTTTGAGGTACTGGTCGAGCCATTGACATACCAATTTAATTCATGTTTTTCTAAAGGTATATTTCCAGATGCATTTAAAATAAATAAAGTAATTCCCACACGCAAGAAAGGCGATATATCATGTCTAGATAATTATAGACATATCTCTATAATTCCTATAATTGCTAAATTATTCGAGATACTTATCAAAAAACGTTTAGAGACCTTCTTTGACGGCAGCATACTGAACAAAAGCCAATTTGGGTTTTGGCGTAAATGCCCTACTACACATGCTCTTACGGAGGTTGTGCGATCTACCATCGATAGTTTTGAGGAGGATAAGTTCAAGTCTTTGACGTTTTGTGATCTCTCAAAAGCCTTTGACTGTGTGTCGCATAAAATACTGATAAAAAAGTTAGAATTTTATGGTATTCGTGGACACTCTTTAAACTTTTTCGATTCTTACTTGGTAAATCGTTATCAAATAGTTTCTGTGGATGGCGAAAACTCAAACTATAGAGCAATACAATATGGTGTACCACAAGGCTCTATTTTGGGGCATTTACTTCTCCTGATATATTTGAACGATTTTTCCATTAATTATCACCAATAAATTGCGTGTGTTTTGCTGACGACACTACCTTAGCTCAGTCGCATGAGGACAAAAATGTGCTCATTGCAAACACTATAGACACTGAATTTAAAGTAGAAAGACGGTTTGCAGCGAACAGCTTAAAACTTAATAGAGACAAAACACAAACCTATGTAATAATTTGATTGATAATGATCCCTCTTACAAGGTTACCATTAAAGACCCTACATCTAAAGTAGAGAAAGGTTGCAATGACATTGTTAACAAGCTACTCAGCACAACCAGGACCAAAAGAAGTCCTTAATCATTTATAATTCTGTCTCTCCCAAATTTTATGCTCTTCCCAAAATACACAAACATGTACTGTCAGTGAGACCGATTGTGGCTTCTGTTGAATCAGCCACACTAGCTTCATCTTCATTAATTGCAGATACTCTAGAGTCAGCTCACATCAAAGGAGAATACTTTATAAAAGACTCTTTAGATGTTTGTCAACAATTTAATAGGTTTCAAATACCCCCTGATCATGTTATTGCGAGTCTAGATGTAGTTTCACTGTTCAGCAATGTGTACTTAGAAGCTTGCATCAGATCCATCAACAAACATTGGGATCAAATTCGTCAACACAGCAACTTAACTCTGGATTCTTTCATCAATATCGTAGAGTTCCTTTTCCAGAACAATTATTTTACTTTTAATAACAAAGTGTTTTCACAGACACATGGTTGCGCCATGGGCTCTGTGTTGTCTCCAATTTTGGCAGAATATGTAATGGATGACCTGCTTGATGTTGTTATTCAAGTATTGCCATACAATCTAATTTTCATAAAAAAGTATGTGGACGATATTATCGTATGTCTTCCTTATGATAGGGTGGATGATATTGTTGAAGTTTTTAGCAGTTATGATCCCTACATCCAGTTCACCATCGAAAAAGAAGATGACAATCAATCTGTTACCTTTTTGGATTCAAGATTGATTCGCACCAATGACAATATATTACTGGTAGACTGGTACAGGAAACCAATTTCTTCCGGAAGGTTCATATACTCATATACTTCATACCCAAATTGGACAATGAGGTTTACAGTTCCACGGTCCGTCGCGTCAATCACTTGTCATCTGTCTACGCATTATCTTTCCGTGCCGTCCCCCTCTCCACTTGTAGCGGAAGTAGGACGTTAGAGACTGCATTCCGATTGTTTCACGTAAATGTCTTCTCATGTTTAATAATTTTTAATATGCTCGGGGGTATTGATATTTTTAACATGTAACGAAGGTATCTGTCGTTATCAACAAGCCCAATGTCTCCGTACTTTATACTTATTACAAGTTCTATCTTCTCTACGTTCGTTTTGAAACACCTTGTGGCTGCAACCTCAACGACGAGTAAGTTGCTTGACAATTTAAATCTGTCCTGTTTTCTTTGCTAGCATCACAATTGTGTTTTCAGAATCCTGATGAAGGCTCCATAGAGAATGCCGAAAGCTTGATCTTACCGTCAAAAGAGTCAACTTAAGCCTAAAAATGTCCCAATTAACAATTAATTGTGTTTTGCGCCCAACTGGTCGTTGGCTTTGGCAATGACTACTGCTTATATATATATATATATATATATATATATATACAGGGTGACTTTGAAGTTGAGTTATTAATTTTCAGATAATGATTGTAGAAGGAAGATAAACCAAAATATGTGTGTAAAAATAAAAAAAAAATAAAAAAAAATTTTTACCTTGTTTTATAAAGTATCCTCCCGACAAGTATTTCAGTGCGGACCTGTATTTGATCGTGAGGTCCCCTGCGAGGTCTTAAGTCACCTGATTCACGAGCCCGTTGTACTACATTAACAAAGGCACGAGGGGTTGGTTGCACTCGATTGGGAAACCGATCCGCATAAACATGTGGGATTTTTTATTTCGTTTGAGCCACGCAACAGACACTATTCACACGCCTTACCGACTGACACTGACTGTATGTATAACTGAACTGAATAAAATAATTGTAAAAACATCGTTCCAAATTCTTTCACTTTTTTGTTTCCGATGCGATGAACCGATAAGGCGGATTATATCCGTTGTTGCCAAACACGAGCACATGATATTATTATTGAGACAGGGCGGTACTCAAACTTCCAAAGTGCTATAACTTTGTTACTTTAATTTTACCAGAAAAATGGTAAAGGAAAAAAACATTTCTTTTGATCAGATCTACTCACTGTTAAAATAAATGACTCAACTTCGAAGTCACCCTGTATATATATATAAATATATACAGGGTGACTTTGAAGTTGAGTCATTAATTTTCAGATAATGATTGTAGAAGGAAGATAAACCAAAATATGTGTGTAAAAATAAAAAAAAAATAAAAAAAAATTTTACCTTGTTTTATAAAGTATCCTCCCGACAAGTATTTCAGTGCGGACCTGTATTTGATCGTGAGGTCCCCTGTGAGGTCTGAAGTCACCTGATTCACGAGCCCGTTGTACTACTATTAACAAAGGCACGAGGGGTTGGTTGCACTCGATTGGGAAACCGATCCGCATAAACATGTGCCATTTTTTATTTCGTTTGAGCCACGCAACAGATACTATTCACACGCGACTGACAGTGATTGTATGTATAACTGAACTGAATAAAGTAAACATCGTTCCAAATTCTTTCGCTTTTTTGTTTCCGATGCGATGAACCGATAAGGTGGATTATATCCGTTGTTGCCAAACACCAGCACATGATGTTATTGAGACAGGGCGGTACTCAAACTTCCAAAGGGCTATAACTTTGTTACTTTAATTTTACCAGAAAAATGGTAAAGGAAAAAAACATTTCTTCTCACTGTTAAAATAAATGACTCAACTTCGAAGTCACCCTGTATATATACTCGTATATATACACAGGGTGTTTCTTAATGATATGCGAACATTTGAGGGTGGGAATCTACATGAAAAATTAATGTTAGTTTGTTTTATAAACTATGGCCCAAACATGTTTCCTTACAAAAACTCGGGTGTTGAAGTTTTAGGAAAAAATGTAAATGTATTAATATTTTCAGAACCGCTTCAGATATTTAATTGATATGGAGTACGTAGTAAAAGTTATTAACGCTGCATATTTTTCAATACAAAAATTATTTTTAGCTTTGACAGTGGCGTGCGTACGGGTACTGAAACATTTGTGGACCATAGTTTATATAGCAAACTAACATTAATTTTTCATGTAGATTCACACCCTTAAATATTCGCATATCATTAAGGAACACCCTGTATATATACTCTTTTAACGGCAGTCTCGAGCTTTCGGCTTCTCTTTGGAACCATCTTCACGACCTGAAAACACAAATATAAAGCTAGGAACCAATACGGGAAGGATTTAAATTATCAGACATCTTACTCGTCGTTGAGTTTGCTGCCAAATGGTGCTTCAAAACGAAAGCGTGGATGAGAGCACTTATTACAAATATAAAACCAAATGGACAGACACATTGGCTTTATTGATAATGACGAAAACCATCTTTAGGTGTTAGCACAAAAAGTGTAATTCATATGAGTGTACGAGTGTAAGATGGTGATACGCGCTTGAAAAGATGTATTGTATGAAAATATATTAAATTTTTATTATTACCGTGAGGAGAATGTTTCAATTAACAGGATAAATAATTGGAATTGTGTTTTAATTTTGGGAGGACGTTAGATCAACTGGAATATGTAGACGTTCTAACTTTTCGCAATTCAACAAGTAAGAATAAATGACACTAAGCTGCTTATCATCAGCCTTTTTATTCATGCAATGATCTGTCATCAAAATGTGGGACATTTCTGAAAGTAGACGTTTTGACAGTTGTTGTTACTTGTCAAGAACCTTAATACTACCATAACTCATAGAATGACCTGTAGTGTTAACATGTGATGCCACAGCACATCTCTCTGGATGGTTATCAATAAACCCAACGAGTCCATCCTTTTGGTTTTATATTTGTAACAAGTGCTCTCATCCACGCTTTTGTTTTGAAACACCATTTGGCTGCAATCTCAGCGACGAGTAAGTTGTCTGATAATTCAAACCCTTCCCGTATTGTTTGCTAGCTTCATATTTGTGTTTTCAGCTCCTGAAGATGGTTCCAAAGAGAAGCCGAAAGCTCGAGATTACCGTTAAAAGAGTTTACTAAAGCCTAAAAAAATTTTGCCAATTCCCCAATTGACAATTGATTGTATTTCTTGCCCAACTGGTATGGTAATGACTACTGCTCGTATATATATATACAGG
This sequence comes from Acanthoscelides obtectus, assembly GCA_963669975.1. NCBI lineage: Eukaryota > Metazoa > Arthropoda > Insecta > Coleoptera > Chrysomelidae > Acanthoscelides > Acanthoscelides obtectus. The sequence goes on from CAVLJG010000005.1 coordinate 69,411,906, forward strand.
GTGACTTCGAAGTTGAGTCATTTATTTTAACAGTGAGTAGATCTGATCAAAAGAAATGTTTTTTTCCTTTAACATTTTTGAGGTAAAATTAAAGTAACAAAGTTATAGCCCTTTAGAAGTTTGAGTACCGCCCTGTCTCAATAATAATATGTGCTCGTGTTTGGCAACAACGGATATAATCGGAAACAAAAAAGCGAAAGAATTTGAAACGCTTATCACGATGTTTTATTCATTTATTTTATTCAGTTGTATTCATTGGATGTGTCAGTCGGTAACGCGTGAGTGGTGTTTCTGCGTGGCTCAAACGAACCCTGGCAGATCCAACTTTCCAACAAGATAATGCCCGACCACATGTTGCAAGAGTCACAATAGACTTCTTTCAACATAATGATGTCACATTGTTACCATGAGCACGTGTGGGATATGATGGGTAGGAGATTGCTCAATTTGCAACGTCCTCCTCAGACTCTAGAAGCACTTCGAGAGGAGTTGCTGGTTGCCTGAAATGAGATACCACAGGAGGACATTGACCACCTGATCAGAAGCATGCCTAGGCGCGTTGGAGAATGCGTAGCACATCAGGATGCATCCACACATTATGAAAGGTCAAAGGGCTTTAAAGCAGTGCAATCATTTTGAAATTTTTATCATTTACTTATTATGCTTCATTAAGTACTTATACAAAATTTTATTAAAATAAAACCATTTAAACTGGGTGTTCGAATTTATATGTCACTTGGTATATTTATGTAATATTTACCAATTATTAAATTAATTTTTTCGTTGCCATGGCTAATTATTCAACAATTCACTTAAATTCGCAGTACATTTCCTATCATGTGACAAATTTTTTAGTTTGATTTTATTCAAAAATGGCACAATTTGTCGATATTCAATAAGAGTACCTTTTTTATGTAGAAAACCCTAAATTTTCAAATTCTAAAATTGAATTTCAAAAATAGAATCACATAAAAATTTTGGGGCTAAAATAACCTGACTCCGTGCTTGTTACATACGCTTCCAAATAAAACTGTGTAAAATTGTTAATATTTTTAAATCCAGCATAAAAGGATAGGATACCAAACTTTATGTCTTTATCTCAACACGTTTCGGAAATATTAAGGAAAAACCATCTTCAGGGGAGCCCCTTTAAAAGACCGTAGCGCCCTTAGGGGACGTTTGTCGACCTATGTTTATATGAACTTTTCTTCCTATTTTAGAATATTGCACACTATTTTCGGGACACCCTGTATATATATATATAACAAATAAAGGCAAAGGTCGTACGGACCAGCTCGACAATCACATAGTTTGTTAGTAGTCCTGTGATGTGTTGGGACAAAATTATGATTTGCAACGTTTAATTAATTCGTGCTAATGACACACCTGGAACAGAAATCGAAAGCTCTGTCCTAGGTACAGCGAAATCGCTGAACAGAAGGGGGAGTGAATGTTCGATAATCCGGACATAAAAGGGTTCTTCATAAATATCCCGAAATCGTCTGATGTTGGAACTGATTTGAAATCAATACGAGATCGTCGGATGAAATTCGATATGAGATTCACGTATATCTTAAGCCGCCTTATTACCATAATTGCCTGCAAGCTGGGTAGAATTGTTTTCGAAAACTGCCGCGACATCGCTTTCACTGACTTCACCAACCAGCTTTTTACAGTATGGAAAGGAATGGTACTGGATATTGGATTTGAGATTGCATATATACAACTACATAAGAATGGATTTCTGGTATTTGAATCTTATCTGGAAATTTCAAAGAGAATCAGTTCTAGTTATCTCATTTGTTAGGTGAAATCGGTTTTTGGTTCGGTCGAAGTTTGGGCAGGCAAATACTATTCATATACTCGATACACATAAACAATGACTGAATAGGTGAAGTACGAGTTACGAAATCATAACTTCACACTGTCGTGGTTCCAGGGTTTGCAAAGGTCATTGTACATAAAGCAAAAAGACTTGATGCCGTTGTGCGAAAAGTCAAAACTACCTCAAAATCTCCATAATATAATGTGATTCATCACATAGTCCCCATTCTTAAATCTAAGTTACAACACGATTCAAGCCTAAGTAGTGACGTTTCCTTAGAAGTAATGGTTGTTCCTTGTATACGTATACTCGTATCAGCCTTACTACAGTTGGTTAAATGTAGTATTATAGTTGAACTGATATATCTTTCTTTTGTTTTTTATGTTCAATTCGTTACTTTCATAGTTGACCTCAGGGATATTTGTTTACCCTTGACACGTGTTGGCGTTCCTCATTCAATAGAGAGGACGCTTTTATAATAATTTGACATATTCGTTGATGTTTCTAAAACCATTTTTTAATGTTCCTTTGTAATGTCCCATCTTAAAGAAAAAGAATTAACTGGTTGAAGTCTGGGTAATCATATAACAACTTTTTAGTATGTACCTACGTTTGTCGTCATTGTTTTTGTTTGTTTGTCCTATGACTTTTATATCCTTGTGTATTTTCTCAGTTAACCTTTTTATCTGATTTTTCACTTCATTGCTATAATTTCAAAGGCGGTTATATGCTCTCAATTTCATAACATTCTGTTTGATTTTTGCTTTCCATCTGATCCCTACATTATGCAGAAGATAGGGCATGCTTCGCAAACAATCACAAATGATAATAAAATATATAATAATATTTTAATTTCGGGCCTGATGAAGCCAAACGGCAGAAATACGTATCGCTCGGGTTACCTATCCTATTTTCTGCTCGAATCCACTTTCCTCCTTTTTGCGGATTTTGCCCATTATTTTCCTACTTGTTATATACTTTTCTCCGCATGATCATATTCTCTATATATATATAGGTGAAAACATAAATCTTTCGCCTTTAGTTGGGGCAAATGTCAAGCGATAAGGACTCTTTATACTTTATTAGCCTCTAGCTTTCGACGGACTCATTAATAATATAGTTTGTTCAACTGCCTCTGGTTTGTTGACAAGTTTTTATTTAACATATCTTGGTAAATCACACCATCTCAAGTGATTTGGCAACCTAGCACATATTTTTACAAAATTTCGTTCCATCCATCGACACTGACACTACTAGCCTTCTGTTATTTGTCAAATGTTTCATTCTACTAATGATCCTATCCCACACCATTTTGTGTAGCATCAAGTGGTTGTTTCACGATGTAACATGCAATAATTTTAACTTTCATGCCAAATATTTTTAATCCGTTGTGATGTGTTTCTGACATAAATCTGTGTGTGTTTTTTACCAATTTTAACGAATGTACTATGGATCCAGCTTTCCTCAGGTTACTAAATGTTTCCCTCACCTTAACCTTTAATAACATTTAGCAACAATCTCACATACTATTGTAGGTAGTTTAAAATCATTTTGCCCAATAGTTGCTATTTCTTCCTAATGTTATTATAGCTCCTGATGATGATGGCATAGTACATCAAAAGCTACAGACTAATAAAGTGTAAATAGTCCGCATCGCTTGAAAGTTGTCGAAGTACCCAACTAAAGGCGAAAGCTTTACTTTTTCACCTAGCTGGTCTACGTTAGATGACAATGACCACGTCTCAAGCTATATATATATATATATATATATATATATATATATATATATAATTTTTCCGCCTTTTGTTGGGTACTTCGACAAAATTTAAGCAAAGAGGACTCTTTATACTTTTTTTATTGTTATATATATATATATAACAACAAGACTTTCCTTTGAACCATCGATCCGTGTTAAGACTAAAAAACAATTTTTGAAAGCATCTATATTCGTTTAATTTCGGCCAGTATATACACATATACAGAATGTTTCACGGACTCCATAAAAAAATATTGGTATTGTAAGCTGTAATCACGACGTAGTACCTACATCAAAAATCTAGAGAAATGACTGAAGAAGCACACACGCCCACAGAACATCTTTCTGCAGATTTTTTGCAGACATTATGGGACATAGAAGCTCTGTCTTTGAGCAACATTTTCCTTATTATTCCGCTCGGCCAAATAAAGAGCTCAAAAGGAATCTGAAGGGAGTATATTGCTTTTCATATATGCCCTAAGGATTGTCCTTTCCTTTGATCTTGAAAGTTTACTTCAGCATAATATCCGCAAAATAAATGCGTTGGTAATGGCTGAGCATTTTTTCATGCGTCGCACTCTCTATTTCCTAAGCACACGTGCCAGCGGTTGTTTTTTAAATCAGCAAGCCCCAGGTATTCAAAGTATTATTTTTTTTCCAGTAACGTGAACCGTTCACTTCTCTTTTCAAACGAATAATCAGCTCTTCCAGTATATTTTTGTACTCTCGATATATATTTTTATAACTGACTGACTTGTTTCTTCTTTATCTGTATAGGGTATCCCAGAAGTCGAAGCCAAGCCGAAAACAGGGGATACGCCAAGTCATAATAGTTATCAGAAAAGTTTTGAAAAAATCTAAGTCGTGTACTTTTCAAATTGTTCGACGGGTAAATTTTCCGTTAATAATAAATTTAGCTGCTTCTGCTATTCTGTCCCGTTGCTCAGATAAATTTTCAATTGGCTTTGAGTAAACATTTTCTTTTACCGCTCCCCAGTAAAAGCAATCCAGTGGACTTGAGTCAGGTGTGTTCACCAAGTTTTCCATGAAATTGTACCAGACCACTCTATCCATATGCTTAGGTATTCCGCATCATGATATTCTTTAACTGAACAAGTCATCCAAGAACTCTGGCAGCAAAAAGGCTACATTTAGAGCCCCGTCCACATGTATACTTCAAAACGATATTGTGGTCTATCTTGTCTCATCAAATTGGGATTTTCTACATGCTACTCGTGAAAGTTCTGCGGATTCATGTAAATCTCGATCTATCAGTCCATACAATTTTTTCTAAAAGGCGAGGATCTTTCCGGTGTCTCTGTTAATATTCTCAAACTCAACACTTGGAAGTTACTCGCCGTACGAGGTACGGGTGGAGCTCGTTCGTTTAAAAGATTCGGCATGCTGTACTTTTAGGCACTCCCGTGCTTGCTTCTATTTTACGTACTGAAGTACTTGGGTCTTCTTTGCTTGCTTGTAGTACGACGTCCTCTTAAGGAGAGGAAATTCGGTTTTGCTGGTTTTGGGAAATACCCGGTGATTTGGATGACGAGCCGCATTTGGGTACCTCTCACGATAAAGCCTAGCTGCAGCACCACCATTGCATCTACTTCCCCCATGTATGGTGCAGACAGACATGGTGACACTACAAAATCATGAATTAATAAAAGTGGCGTTACTATCTGCCCTGCTGTCACTACGTAGAACGTATAAGAAAAAATTGAAATTTGTAGTAATAGCTGTGGTAATGGCAACTGAGAGATCATCACAGGGTATATAACGGGTGATTTTTAAGAGGTATAGGATTTGATTTTCAAAAAAAAACACAAAAAATTTGAAAAAATAACGGAACTGATGTAATTCCCAATAATAACATCAATCCTAACAGTACAAGCACCAACCCGGACTCCAGACCTGGTTTTGCTGTCCTGCCCTATATCAAGGAACTGACCCCTAAGCTGATCAGATTGTGCAGTCCTTTGAACTTTCGAATTGCTTGCAAATCCGTCCTCACTATAAACTGCATTTTTTCAAAAATGAAAGACGAAGTCCCGCTGCTTGGCTTAACCAACACAGTCTACTCCATCAATTGCAACAACTGCAACCAAATATACATAGGTCAGACCTCCAGATCTCTTAAAGGAAGGATTACATCACACAAAAGTGATGCTAGGCTTCACCCTGAAAGATGCGCTCTAGCAACTCATGTTAACACAACAGGGCATTCTATGAATTACACAAGTATCAAAGTTCTTGATAAAGAAAAACACCTTTCCAAACGTTTATTCCTGGAAATGTCCCACATCTTCATGAATAACAACTGTATCAACAAAAAGACAGATGTTAAACAACTGAGTGTCATTTACTCATATTTGCTAAACTGCGAAAAATTGGAGAACTTACATATCTCCCCAAATTTCGACTCTTCACAACCATAATTAGAATCTGTGTTTTGGCCGATTCCACCAGTAAATTTCATTCCACTCAAAATATAATAATTCTCTTCTCACGATTTATTAATAATTGTTAATTTAAATTCCAATTAATTAAAATATAGTTTATTCAACTGCCCCTGGTCGGTTTAACAAATTCTTACATAAAATTCTGAAAATCACATCATCTGAAGTGATTTGGCAACGTTTGGCACACGCCCACAATTCGTTCCATCTTTCAACACAGCCATTGACATCCTTCGGCCTTCTGTCAAAGGGTTTCATCTCACTCATTATTCCATGACCACTAATTTGTGCAATCATCAAGTGGCTTCACGATGTAATGCTCTAATGTTTTTTAAATAATTTTTAATCTGTTTTTAACTTGTTCTTGTCATATTTTATATAATTTTGACCATTGTACAATCTATGCAGCTCTCACCATGGTACTGGACGTTTCCCTCATCCTATACGTAAACAACAATTAGCAACATCCTCACATACTACTGTAAGTTGAGTCAATTTAAATTCATTTTACACTTTTGTTGCTACTGTTATCATTGTAATTGCAGCTCCTGATGATGATGGCAAAGTCCATTGAAAGCTAGAGAGAATTAAAAAAAGTATAAAGAGTCCTCTTTGCTTAAATTTTGTCGAAGTACCCAACAAAAGGCGGAAGCTTTAATTTTTCACCTAACTGGTCTAGACGACAATGACCACGTCTCAAGTTATATATATATAACAACAAGACTTTCCTTTGAACCATCGATCCGTGTTAAGACTAAAAAACAATTTTTGAAAGCATCTATATTCGTTTAATTTCGGCCAGTATATACACATATACAGAATGTTTCACGGACTCCATAAAAAATTATTGGTATTGTAAGCTGTAATCACGACGTAGTACCTACATCAAAAATCTAGAGAAATGACTGAAGAAGCACACACGCCCACAGAACATCTTTCTGCAGATTTTTTGCAGACATTATGGGACATAGAAGCTCTGTCTTTGAGCAACATTTTCCTTATTATTCCGCTCGGCCAAATAAAGAGCTCAAAAGGAATCTGAAGGGAGTATATTGCTTTTCATATACTATATGCCCTAAGGATTGTCCTTTCCTTTGATCTTGAAAGTTTACTTCAGCATAATATCCGCAAAATAAATGCGTTGGTAATGGCTGAGCATTTTTTCATGCGTCGCACTCTCTAATTCCTAAGCACACGTGCCAGCGGTTGTTTTTTAAATCAGCAAGCCCCAGGTATTCAAAGTATTATTTTTTTTCCAGTAACGTGAACCGTTCAATTCTCTTTTCAAACGAATAATCAGCTCTTCCAGTATATTTTTGTACTCTCGATATATATTTTTTATAACTGACTGACTTGTTTCTTCTTTATCTGTATAGGGTATCCCAGAAGTCGAAGCCAAGCCGAAAACAGGGGTTACGCCAAGTCATAATAGTTATCAGAAAAGTTTTGAAAAAATCTAAGTCGTGTACTTTTCAAATTGTTCGACGGGCAAATTTTCCGTTAATAATAAATTTAGCTGCTTCTGCTATTCTGTCCCGTTGCTCAGATAAATTTTCAATTGGCTTTGAGTAAACATTTTCTTTTACCGCTCCCCAGTAAAAGCAATCCAGTGGACTTGAGTCAGGTGTGTTCACCAAGTTTTCCATGAAATTGTACCAGACCACTCTATCCATATGCTTAGGTATTCCGCATCATGATATTCTTTAACTGAACAAGTCATCCAAGAACTCTGGCAGCAAAAAGGCTACATTTAGAGCCCCGTCCACATGTATACTTCAAAACGATATTGTGGTCTATCTTGTCTCATCAAATTGGGATTTTCTACATGCTACTCGTGAAAGTTCTGCGGATTCATGTAAATCTCGATCTATCAGTCCATACAATTTTTTCTAAAAGGCGAGGATCTTCCCGGTGTCTCTGTTAATATTCTCAAACTCAACACTTGGAAGTTACTCGCCGTACGAGGTACGGGTGGAGCTCGTTCGTTTAAAAGATTCGGCATGCTTTACTTTTACATGTATGGTGCAGACAGACATGGTGGCACTACAAAATCATGAATTAATAAAAGTGGCATTACTATCTGCCCTGCTGACACTACGTAGAACGTATAAGAAAAAATTGAAATTTGTAGTAATAGCTGTGGTAATGGCAACTGAGAGATCATCACAGGGTATATAACGGGTGATTTTTAAGAGGTATAGGATTTGATTTTCAAAAAAAACACAAAAAATTTGAAAAAATGATTAAATCCTCATTTGAGTCGATAGAACGGTCGATATAATTTAATGTTTAAAGATTATTTCATGTAAATGTTGGCCGCGGCTCCGCTTTAGATGGTCCATGCGCAAGGTTCAATTTTGGCACACTCTCTCCAACATATCGGCCGGCATCTCACGAATAAATGCTTCAATATTGGCTTCTAGTGCATCAATCGTTGCTGGTTTATCCCTGTAGACATTAGCCTTAACATGGCCCCACAAGAAGTAGTCCAACCGCGTTAAATCACACGATCTAGGCGGCCAATTGACGGGCCCCAAACGTGAGATAAACTGTTCACCGAGCTCGCCTTCTCAATAGGGCCATTGTTTCGTGTGCGGTGTGGCATGTGGCATCGTCTTGTTGAAACCACATGTCAGCTCTTCCATTTTGGGCAAAAAAAGGTTTGTTATCATCGCACGGTAGCGCTCGCCATTCACAGTTACGTTCCGGCCATTGTCGTCTTTGAAGAAGTACGGGCCGTTGATTCCATCGGCCCATAATCCTGTGGCAAGATTTTCCACGTAGTGGAGTAACAGAGGCACAATTGCTGCGAACGGCGGCGAATCGACATTTCACGGTCATCACTAACACTGGCGGATACAGCCGCAATATTTTCTTCAGTCCTCACTCTACGTCTGCGTGTTGGTGGTTTAATGTCCAATAATGTAAACTGGGTTCGAAATTTAGTCACAAGCTTCCGAATAGCTCCCTCAGTAGGCCGACCAAATTGCCCATAAATTGGAAGCAGTGCTCGATGCACTCTCTTATCGGAGCATGAATTTCAATAATTTGCAAGCGTTGTTCGTTCGTAAGTCGATTCATGGTTAAATTATAGACCAAACTGAACAAGTTTGACAATGACACAAGACACGATTCACACGTCATCTGTCAAAAACAGTGTTGCCAAAAAGATACTAGCAAAAAAATCACCCATTAATTTTCTGATCTTTTCGATTTCTTTTAAAGCCTATAATTTTTAAAGTAGACGACTTTTTCTAAATTTTTTTTGATAACTATTATTATTAGACCTATCGCCCGTTTTCGGCTTGACGTCGACTTCTGTATAACTAAATGGAATAGATCCAATTATTTTTTTAACCTTTTATTGAATGTTAATATATAGTTATTTGAAAAATGATGTCACGTACATATATACGTATGCTCGTGTCTGACAGCCGCACAAACCTGAGCACTCTCGATTATGTTTTCCATCGGTTGTTGTTTTGGGAGGAATATTCTCAATACCTTCTCAAATATAGCTCTCAAGCTGCTCTTCAGTGCTTGGTTATGTCGCGACAATTTCATTTTTCGAAAATTCCTACAGTAAAACGTTTGGAGCCTTTTAGCCTGACGGTCTTGGTGCCAGATTACATCATCTTAAAGAAAATCCTGGCAGAATAGAAGCTATTTCTCTAGCTGTGTGAATACGTTGCTCGGTCCTGCCACATTTGCAAGTTAAGCTGTCGAAATTTGGCAACCAAAGGGTTTTGTACGAGTACGATATCGTAGTAGCATTTACTGGTTTAGCCAGCCACATTTTCGAAGATGTTACCTGTAATTACCTGGCCGTTCCTGCAAGCAAGGCATCTCCAGCATAATGGATCACTGCGCTACACATCTAGAAAATCGTGAATATTTTGAAAAACATCAATAAAATATTAAGACAAAATAATATTAATTTCATCTTAAAGTTAGTGAAGAAACGAATCCATTTAGTTATATGTTGTATATAGACATCAATTAGCTGTGCCAGGTCATTGACCTCATGCCCACTACGCTGGAATGGAGCGTGGAAAGCCCAACTTGGAAACCCTATATATCACAAGCAACCAGTATAAACACATTAGGCTTTAGACCAATTTTAAGGAACGTAGTCTAAAAAATGTTTGATAAGGGCTGCCTTCCACAACCATAGCGCGCGGTAAGAAAGACGTATTGTCGAATTCTGGGTTACCGTTCAACACCGAAGTACTAAATACTCGTCGCAGACATCAGTTAGGAATAAACTGATGGATGAGCGAACAAGTCGCGAAAACACAAGTGATTTGTTTGTTGACTTGGCGTTTGGTTTCAAAAAAATCATACTTCCACTTTGAAAGAGCGATTACACCTTAGCAGCGAATAGCTCCATTTTCAAAAAGGCGAACGGTAAATTTCGATTAAATTGGAAGTAATTTCAAACGAAATATATGGGGCTGTTATTGTAAGAGCTTCCGCTGGTCGTAAATCGAGGTATAGCCCGCGCAAAGGCCAGAAAACTGATAAGGAACACAGATAATACAGAGCTGGTGAATGCTTGCTGGTCGCTGTTCGTTGGTAATATGCCAGAGAATATCGAGATATTAAATAACAACATTTTACAATAAGTGCTACAAAGAATGTTTCTGGTGATATCTTTACTATATTGCTTTTTAATTATAAGCTCAAATTGGCGTGATGATAGGGCATTGACATTAGCCGCCATTTTGACGCGTTTAATCAAACATCTCGTAAATAGTAGATTTTGTAGGAAATCAAATTCTCTATAATTTTAATCCCGAATCAAACCGCGTCAAATGTCAAATATCTTGGATGATGCACATGGATCAGGTGATGACTTTATTTATTCGGGGATGGGCAGTCACTGACTGTTGGCGTAGTGAGGAGATTGGATTGCATATTGCACGTAAAACAGTCTGACTTGTCAATCGCAGGTTAACTGACGGGTTAACTGATCAGGAGTTAACACTTAAAAGGTGTTTCTAACGCCCTATCTTACTAATGACCCACAGGAAATGAGATTTGCGCCTATGGAATTGCAATTGGATCGATTTCTTGTAAAATGTCTCGAGAACGAGCGAACGATCATACGATTTGTCTAAGATGGGAGAATAATTATTGTATTAAATCAAGAAATACTTCATTTATCACATTGCCACGGTGTCGGTAAAACACGCTGGCGGAATTGTTGTCATAAGCTTTAGCTATAAACACGTGCTGTGGATAAAAGTAGTTCGACATAAGCAGGATTTCTACACGGTAGCCAAGTAAATTGAATATTGACTCGATGTTTGATTAAGAATTAGCATTCTGTTATTTTTTATTATAATCAATGATCTAGTTTGACTGTTACCAACCTATAAATAGCAAAAATGAGTTTTTGTAACCATCTTACACAAATCGTATAATTTTTCTTTAGTTTGCGAGACATTTTACAACAAGCCGACAATATTCTTTAGATCCATTGCTTCAAAAACGCCATCTCGTTGGTCGGATTTGTGCCATGGGTGCAAATTTTGCTTCCGGATTAACAAAATCATACCTAAGTGGTAGGTTAACCAGATAACCAGATTAACCATACCGTCATAATTGAGCTGCGATCATAAGATCAACATTGACTCATCAACAATGACAATTTCGCTTCCGCCAGTCGGCGCAACTGTGGTACGAGGTCAAACCATTGAAAGTGAATCTATGTATATATCTATCATTTATCTTCGGCTTGTCAGTATTTACAAACCGCATTAAGCGGAAGCTTATGATAGAGATAATACTTAACTGGTTAATTACCAGCCATTGAAAAATCAAGCCTCAGAAGTTTGTAGGTGTCGCCGTATCTTGCCATAATGGGCTTTCAGCTCGTGAGTTCCAGAACAAACAGGAAACAGTGTTGGACGATAAAGTGGATTTCAAGCTGTTCATCTTTGTCACGTATTTCCAGAATAAATAAGGGAAAGGCAGATTTATAAAATGCGTACACCTGTAGTGAAGCTGTACCTCAGACTGCGCAAATTGACTGCCTACAAATGGCGAATTTATTTCCGTTCCTCTTCAACATTTTCATCACGAAACTCGAAATACACGTCGGTTGCGACACGGATAGAATTGAAGCCACGATAGTCACCCGCTCCGTCAAATATGATTAGGGTAACCACGAAAATGTGGCTGAAATATTTCGGTAAACATTGACCTCGCATAAGAGGAATGTCTATAGCTCAATGACTGATGGTAACGAGCAAACATTTCAACATATGTTTATCTGCGAATCAATCTCAGCATACCTCCAAATATAATGATTTTCTTAATGACTCTGTTTTGCCCTCAGTAAAAAATGGAAACAATAAATGGACAGAGCTGTTTGGTTAATCACGGAATATATCTATAAGAAGTGCTTTTTGTCATCTAATCTTCTCTTTTCCCAAATGTCGTGAAATTGACCTCCAGTGGATACAGAACTGGCATATTTTTTCTACTATCACTTGGTGCCAAGCCCTGATAATACCCGGCCTAAAATATTAGGTCAGTGACATTGAACTAAAAAGTGGTTTCAGGCCCTTATCCTCACATTTATACATACACAAATGTGTTAATTGAAAGAAAGCGTTCCATACTAACTCTATTGGAACTGCACTGTGGTATCACTACTTAAAATGTCAAGAGCATTGTTCTTAATTGTAAAGAACTGTTAAAAAATACTGGTACAAATTTCGATTTCAAAAATATCGTGATTTTGTAGTTGTTTAAATTGCGTAAAAGTGGTCAAAGAATAACAGGTGAGACTTGTTAACCAAACTGAGATTATACGAGGGTCGTCCCAGAAGTACCCGACCCCACGAAGAAAACACAAAAATTTTGAAAAAAAAATGTATTTATTATTCAATATAATCTCCTTTGAGCTCTATACACTTTTCCCAGCGATGTTCAATAAGTTAGATACCCTTTTTATAATAAGAACTGTCTTGCTCCTCAAAATAGCCATTAACTGCCGCCATCACTTCTTCATCGTTGAAAAATCTTTGACCACTGAGCCATTTTTTCAAGTTCGGAAACAGAAAATAATCCGAAGGGGCATAATCTGGTGAATAGGGTGCATGAGGTAGCAACTTAAACTTTAATCCGTTAATTTTGGCCAGTGCAATAACGGATTTGTGAGCTGGTGCATTGTCTTGATGAAACAACACTTTCTTCTTAACCAAATGCGGCCGTTTTAGCTTGATTTCATCGCTCAAATGTTGCAATGAGTTTGCATAATACTGACCGATGATAGTATTACCTTTTTCAAGATAGTCAATGCAAATTATCCCACGCGCATCCCAAAAAACCGACGCCATAACCTTGCCTGCAAATGAAACGGTCTTTGCCTCCTCTGGAGCCGGTTGTCGGTTGTCCCTTTTGAGTCCATTGTTTTGATTGTTCTTTTGTCTAAGGTGTGGAGTGGTGAACCCATGTTTCATCCATGGCTATGAAATGACGCAAAAATTCTGCTTTGTTGGTGTGAATCTTCGCTAAACACTCAATTGAAACATCTTCATTACACTGTTTTTGCTCGATTGCGAGCAATCGCGGCAACCATCTTGCACTCAGCTTTCTCATGTCCAAATTTTCAGATAATATGCGATGAACCGCACTTTTTGAAATGCCTACTATATCTGCTAGCTCGCGCACTTTCAGTTGACGATCATTCAGTACCGCTTTGTGAATTTTCTTCACCTTGGCTGGAGTCGTCACCTCATTTGGTTGAACACTGCGGTGCTCGTCTTGGCAGCTCATACGGCCTCGTTTAATCTCCGTTACCCAATATTGTACTGTTGTCCTAAACGAAGGAGCAGACTCACCCAGAGTAGAACCCAGTTCAGCTTTTATATTGGTTGTGCTGAGGCCTTTGATATAAAAGTATTGCACCACATAACGATGACCAATTTTCTCCATTTTCACAAATTGACTGAAAACGTTCAGTATTGATGGCTGCCAAAGAAATACTAAACAACGTGGCATCTTCAAACTTGACACATGCCTTATAGGTTGCATACTTTCTAATACAATGATATTTTTCAAACAACTATCGCCAGCTCTAGGTCAGGCCGGGTACTTCTGGGACCACCCTCGTATAGAGTAATTTCATGATAAAAGAATCGTGTGCGATGGGAGGGAGATTGTAGTTTCTCACTACTTAAGTATTTTTTGACTGCGCATTGTCTATAAGACAGAAATAGTTCACTGTGAGAGTCATAACGTCTTATAAGGGAAAAGAGCGTTGAATGGAATGGAACATGCTGGAGACTAATGCAAGCAAGGGTGATATTGAAATCGATGTGTACAGTTTAATTGCAGCGATTTTTTTTCAATAAAACATTTTTACATTTCTATCTCTTTGAAGTCTGAGTAAAACATTTTGTCAGTTCTTATATTCTCAAAAGCAAGGGCTAATAAAGCATTTCCGTATTTAAAAGAAATCCCCAAAATTGTATTCATAATCTAACTGTGAAAGAAATCAATTTTCTCACTGAGGGTAACGAAAAGTGGAACTGTCCATGTTGCTGAAAATCAGGCCGTGTTACACGTAACAACTCATCTTCTTCCCGAGGTGACGCTGCCCCAGGCACTTCTGTGGCAGCTACCGGTTAGCTATCACTTTTGAACCAACTTGCCATTATAGTAAATGATATAAACGATATAAAAGATTCACAGTCTCGCCTATCTATGGATGTTGCGCAATGTACAACTTTGTTGCAGCAACATTCAAATATTATCTCTCGTCATGATTGCATCATTGCGAAACCTATATCCAGCAGCTCCACACATCTCATTCAATGCTATCTTCGGATCATACTGTGTTGATAATAGAATCTCTGAACTTGAGCAACGAACTCAATCTGAATTAGCAACACTATCCCACGCTGAGACATTTGAGAGGTTCAGAAGGTTTCACAACATTATAATCAAAGGCATTGCGGAAAATAATGAGCACGGAGAGTCTAACACGGTACTGGACGTTATGAATCTTGTGGATCCTGCAATAAGTGCACATGTACTGAGCGTATCAAGACTTGGACCTACTACATCTAACAATCAACTTTGTCCAGTAAAAGTGTACTTTTCTAATCCGCTATTTGCCTTAAATATCTTGCGCAAAAAACGATCGGAATAACGCAACCCGTCATATCGCAATCTGACGATCACTGATGTCAAAAACCCCAACTCAAATTTCGCACTTGAACTCACTACGTCAATAGTTACATCGCAGAGAAGCGGCTGGTGAATATCACTATTAAATACATCGATGGTTCACCCAGGATCATTTTAACCTCTAATAGTAATACTGATTTATCAAAAAACGGACGGAACACTCATTAGATTGGACTGTTTGCTACACTGTCATCGAGTCTGTTCGTTCCAAGCTCTTTGAGCTTATCGCCTTTGCTGAGGAGAACTCTCCTACATTTATCTATCTGACCGAAACATGACTCCATCAAGATATTAGCGATAAATATACCAGGTTATAATGTTTTTAGGATTGATTCTAACCATCTATGTGAAGGATGAAATACATTCAAATTTCTCAGTTAGTGAGCTTTCTGCACATCTTCATGGTATTGTCGATTGATTCCTCAAAATTGAGAATGACACTTTCAACTTAATTATGCGCTGCATTTACAGACCACGTCCATCTGTTGCTGACTTAGAATTGTGCAGTTACATCGCAGATTTCACCACACAAACAAACGAGTTGTACATAACCGGTGGTCTTAATCTCCGAGACGTTTTCTAGCCTTTGACGACCATACCTACCACAGATTCTGCATCTGCCCCTTTTTAAACCTCTTGCGTAACCCAAACGTTACCCAGCTTGCAGATTGCCCTTCACGCTACAGAAATAATCAGATACCGTATTTGTTAATGATGTTGACTTTGTGTCAACTATTGAATACCTCTCTCCGTTTGGAAAATCTGATCATCTTACTATAAAGTCCTTCAACCTTCAATTCAACTACTCTATACAGAACCTCAGAATCTAGAAGACAATCAGACGTATCAACTATACAGATGAATGCAGATGTCTCTGGCACAGACCGGAATTCTTTATTCAATGGACTCTCTACTCAAGCCACGTGGGATATATTTCATGAAAGGCTTCAGGGGCTGCTTGCAAAACATTCAACTTACGAGTATCATACGACAAAGTACAACCCCCTCAAACCATGGATTGATCAGGATTTCCTAAGATTCATAAATAATCGTTATGGCAGAAATGTGTACGACATTGGCTACATGAATCATCGAAACTTCTCTAAAACACTTTCGGAGACACTGAAAGCTGTTAAACACCGATCTTCACTAAACGCAAAAGTTTCTACATCCAAGGTGCGCGGCCTAGATGGTCACATCTGCAGGGATACTGCGTCATCACCAGAATTTTCTCCGCACAGTGCTGGTACACCTTGTAATACCTACCCTAGACCACATATCAAACTATTTCAAATTGAGTTCACTCCTGACGTGATTCAAGATCATCTCATCAACGTGGATTGCTATACTGCTCGAGGCGGTGACAATATTTCAGCAATGGCCCACCCTCACCTCTAAGTATCATATTTTCCTCCTCATTCACGTCTCATTCACTAGATCAATGCTGGCTTAAAGCAACAGTTACGTCAGTTTTCAAGAAAGGTTAAAAGTATAATGCAGAAAACTATCGTCCCATCAGTCTCACTCCCATAATTGCTTAAGTAGCCGAAAAAATCATACTTGGTGACATGCTCAAGTTTGCTACGGAAAATAATATCTTACCAACAAATCAACATGGTTTCTTGCCAGATCAATGTGTCAGCGACTGGACTAATACGATAGATATCAACATGCCTGTAGATGTAATATACCTGGATTTTTCAATAGCGTTCGATCGAGTACCCCACGTACACTTTCTCTACAAGCAGGAACGCCTAAGAATAACTTCAACCTGTTGAAATGGATGAGGGATTTCTTTAGTAACAGAGAGTTAAAGGTGAGAGTAGGCGATTCATTCTCAACCAGTAGGATGGTGACTAGCGGCGTTCCCCAGTGTTCCGTTTTTGGACCGTTGCTGTTTGTCGTACACACATCGGACCTGCCTTTTGTCATATCTTCCACCTGCTCCTTGTATGTTGACGACACAAAGATATATACAATATCCCCAGTACCTATAATAACATCCTTCAACGCGACCTTGACAATGTTTATGAATGGTCCAGAAGATTGCTGTTGACCCTCAACTTGGAGAAGTGCTGTATACTGCACGTTGGACAGAATGACCCTGAGATCAACTATATGATTGGCAACCAGATCTCCCATGTCTCCAGTTACATAGATTTAGGAGTTGTTGTATCTGATAGTCTATCATGGTCCGAGCATATCCAATACTCAACGGCTAAGGCTAGATTGAAAGATTCTTTAAGATCTGTGACAATTCTACTGCTGGGCTTCTGTATACGTCGTATGCGAGACCAATTGTGGAATTTGCTGGACCTGTTTGGTATCCAACGCTACAGCGTGACCGAGACCTGCTGGTTAATATTCAGAGGAGGACTACACGCATCCCGTACCATGTCCAGTGGCCTTGTTATCAAGAGAGGCTGAACCTATTCAGCTTAACTTACTTCTCCGATAGACGCTTACGACAGGACTTGATAGTCACATACAGAGCTTTGCATGGTTTCTTCGGCACTGACATCTCCTCACTTTTCTGTTGCAACGCCAACCACTTGAGAGACCACAACTACAAACTAATGAAAGAGAAGTTTAGAACTACACTTCGCCAATTTTTCCTATCTAACCGAGTGTTTGATATGTGGAACAGGCTGCCCTACGACGTTGTTAATGCATCCACAGTAAACAGGTTCACGAATAGTTTCGACAAATGGGTGCGTGCCGAACTCTAGTTTGCTTTTGACATGTTATTTTTTTTTCTATGTCTAATTTCTTATTTTTGTTTAGAGCCTTATGCCTTGCTTCACTCTTTTATGTATAATAATAGTAATAATTATATTAAATATGCAAATTTTGAGATACAAACGGATTTCCAGCGTGCACCACAGCCCCTGCGGGCGCCCATGAACAGAGATTCGAGGAACCACAGCTGAACCCATGACATATTCTTCCAATTTGTAACAACATTATACAGGGTGTAAACGTTATGGTAGTCATTATTGGAATGGGTAATAGGGGGAGGTCAAAACAAGACAAAAAGTTCATATGACCCATGGTCCAAAAGTCAATAGATTTTTGTCTAAATGACTTTATAGTTTACAACTTTGAGTGCCTTATATCGATCACAATAACCACAATCTTACTAATTTTTATAATCTAATCTAAAACGCTTTTAAATTGGGTAATTAACAAATAAATGGCATTAAGTTTTCCTAAGTTAGCCAAAATTTGTAGTCAGTAAGTAAGTTTCATTAATTTAAATATTTAAAACACACGTGACAACAGCGCGTCGGTTTTTCATCACTTTTATCGAACCGGCAATCGATGCAAACGGTAACAGTGGTTAGCAATGTTGTTTTGTTTTTGTTCGCGTACGTCGTCGCTCTGATTTACAATGTTCTCGAATCAAGAGTTCGCTGACATGCACGGGAAAATTTGCTTTATCTCTACCATGTACAACGAGTGCAGGCTTGTTACCAGAAGACTATCCTCGCAGACTAACATTCTGTCAGTGGTTTTTGCAGAAAACTATTGAAAATCCGGAATTTTTTAAAAACATTCTATCAATGAACGAATGTACTTTTATGCGCGACGGGATATTAAATTTCCATAATACTCACACGTGGGCTCAAGAAAATCCTCATACCATTCGTGAAGGTCATTTCCAACAACGTTTTAAAATAAATATTTGGGCGTTTATTCTTGACGATCAGGTAACTGGCCCTTTCGAGTGATCCCTAGAGTTGTCAGGAGAAGGATACCTTAGCTTTCTAACCAATAACCTACCAGAACTTTTGGAACAGACCTTGGACAACATGCCATTTCAACGGACACAGGTGGTTTCTTCATGACGGGGCATCACCACACATTGTTAGAGGCGTCATTCAGTATTTGAATGAACATTATCCAAATCGCTGGATCAGTCGAAATGCTCCTGATCCTCGAAAATGGCCAGCAAGATCTCCTGACCTCAATCCGATGGATTTCTGGTATTGGGGAGAACTTAAAGCGATGGTTTATGGGACTGGAAATACAAAAAAGTGCAGTGTGGGTTTTAAAAAGAAAAACAATGTATGTATCAAAATTGTGTTCCCTATTTATAAGTGGATTTTTTTAATACGTTCAATAAACTTCCACACAACAGGTGAAGCGCTGAGACAGTTAGTGATAAGTCCGTTTTTTATAATTATTTGCATTTTATGAGTACTTATATTATCAAATAATGAAATAATATCTAAGAGCCAAAAACAACAAACTCCATCTTTATTTACACTGCGATCCATCGTAATTTGCGTCTGGCATTGCGGCGTTGTCAGATTTTATTTTACAAGTCGCTTTTCTCTAAAAAAATGCCGTTTTGACCCCAATGTTATATGAACCTTTTGGCTTCTTTTAAACCCTTCTATCACCCATTTAAATAATGACTATAATAAGGTTTACACCCTGTATATTCGCAATTTCTTTATAGCTGTTACGGGGCTTTAAAATTTAGATTCTATTCTTGTGACTGGCTCAGTATGGTATTTATAAAAGGATAAGAAGTATGAGCTTTTATGAGAAATAATCTGACACACTCGTTTTCAGGAACGTAAGCTTACTACCGTGTTTTAAAAAAGCGCAGAGGGAAATAATTGCTGATGCTGCGTTTTATATTTTCTAGGCCTAATAACAAACAGGTAATAATTAGCGTTCGAGTGTCCATATTTCATGACAAATATCCAGATAATTGTTCCATAAATCATTGCACATACATGTGATCTATATAAAGACTAAAGCATATTGAAAAATTACATCGAAATAAAATTCTACAAATCCCGGGAATATCTATATGAAGCGAAACCCGCATCATTACATATTGAAAATATTGCATTTCTACCTATCGGATATATATCTCCGGATCCTATCCGATCTATGGCGGGTGCAATTTATCACAGGGCATCGGGAAAGAGCTTTTTGGCAAATCCTTCGCATCAACTTTGACTGCAAAAGCCATGGAAAGTATTCCTTGTATCTGTGGGAAACAGACACTAGTTTGAATGTTGCACCTGCGGCTGAACAAGGATCTAACATCACTGGTTATTAGGTTGTCCCTAATAACAATACTTTATAGAATATGCCATCTTCAAGTGACCTGTTCATAACATACTGTTAATATTCAGCACCCAGTAAACAAAATCACTTGTATGCATGTTTTAAGAATGTCCTCTGAAAGCAGTATCACTTCTTAGCATGCGTGCAAGTAACATACAGCATGTCAATAGAAAGTACTAATAATGCATTACAAACCGCTATTAAGAGCTGATATCACCCATTCGAGGAACATGCAGCAGCACGCTCTAAGGGTGTTCGTATTCGGTGATTTGCCAAAGCCCTCCGCACGTTCTAAGAATGTTGTCATCAGATTATTGGACAGTCATACATATCCAAATAATTGCATTTTATTAACGTTCTTACTGGGTGATTTGGTCTATAGCATATCCAAAGCAAACGTTTCATGAATGTTCTCATCTTTTCGAACTACAAACCACCTTAATGGAATTGATAATCAAATTTCAATTTAATCAGAACTTTGCATTTTATTTTACGTTTTTACTGGGTAATTTGGTAAAGCACTGTACCATATCCAAAGAAAATGTTCTATGAATGTTTTCATCTTCTCGAACTACAAGCATGAAATTAATAATTTTATTGACTCTGAACTATTATTTTGCACAATAAAGAAATTCGGATCCACATGCACACCCACACAGAGTGAGAAGTCCAGGCTATACGTGAGCACATAGTTTTCAAGGCATATAAATCATATGTACATTTATTACACAAAATTAAATTGTAAAAAACTTTGATGATTTGTTAAATACAGTTTACATTAGTTTAGTTCATATTTTACATGCATATTAGTACAAATACAATATTAAGGCACATGTTCCAGCATCTGAACTGGTATTTGTATTACCATCGAGTGACCTGTGCGATGGCATACTTTTGGTTAAATTGATATCAATCACTGGAAACAAAGAAAAAAAGGCATAACAAACAGTAAGTATTCAAGCATAAAGCATCTTCAGCAAGTATCGGTATAAGGATATAGAAAGAAGAAATTTGAGATAATGTGAATGATATTACGACTGGAACTAATGATTACTTCCGTTCCAGTAAATCTGAATTGCACACATTGCAAAGATATTTCGACCATGCCTATATATGAAAAGGAATTGAACAAGCAAAAATGAAAATTTGTTTTATTTTGCTTTTGGCTTGTATGGAAGCTTAGGAGGCCGAGATATAACTACTTCACTATCACATTCACGACTCTCTGTCACTTAATCGTTTACAGTATGGCGGGTCCGCGAGTGCTCTGCGATCTGCTACTGAGCATGCAAGTCTGACAGCATCTACAAATAGCGATAATCATGCGTCATCACGGGTTCACTTCAAGCCAAGGAATATAAACATTGACTAACAAAAAGCGGGGCTGACTTGTTATTTTGATTCCGGTTGACTTGCATTTTGTTTGTGAATTTGAAACCAATATAAGAATATGTAATTATTGGTGTAGGGATACGATTATGTACACCCTTTAATCATTTTTATTTATGAAATGCAAATTATATTGGATAAAACAACATGATTCGGTATAAAAACGGAAAACAGTCTTCTCGTATATATTGATTTGCTGTTGCAAAAATCTTTAATTTGCAAATTTATTCATTTTCGAAGGGTACTTGACAGTACATTTAAAATAATATAAAGCAATAATGAAAGTTGACGACTTTGAAACAACTAACATCTAGAGGATATTTATCTAAAAATGCCCTTTAGTTTCCGCAAATTTCTATTGAATATTTATTGAGAAATATGTTTTATTATCCAAGTTAAGCCCCTTAATATTTTCAAATTTCACGTTACATAAAATAATAATAAAATGCGTTTATTTTATTATAGTTAAGGCGATCAAATTGATAATATGGCTTTTTCGATTCCTAAGTTGTTGTACTTCACAGTACATCAGACATATCCATAAACAAAGGCGATACATATTTGTCACTTCTTCAATCTTCTACAGATTGCATCCGCGATATAATCCAGGAAATTCGTTATACTGGAAAAGCTACATGCAAGGTGTTTTAGGCGAAAATTTGATAAAAAAGCTGAACATCAACGTTTTTTGTTACCCTAGTTAAATATTATTGATAGTCGTATAGTAACATGTTGTTAACTGATTGCTAATTTGGCATGTTATACATACAACATTGAACCTAAGATGTCTAGATGTGGGTCTTAAGAGTATCCATTGTAATTTGACATACATGTACTATATATCAAATGGCATTTTCTCTGTTATTTCCACCAGTGGCGTTTGTACGAAATTCCCTCAATCATTTCTAAGCAAATTTGATCGCTTGATTTTTACCAATCCAATGATGGGTAGTCGCTTAAAAAAATAAACACTGTTTCTCTGCACGATCATAACAATATCGATAATATGACGAGATTAGTTTGATTCTTCTTAGGAAAAAACCACGCCTTGTCCTAAAAAAATGACACAGGTCAAATCTTTTCTTTTATAATAATGCTTAGGAGCGCATTAATTGGGTTGCCTCGGGTTAAGAACGAGAACTCGTTTTCTTTTTGAAAGACGTTAAAAGAATATCTAGTCTTTAGTGATCAGTGATCACAACCATATGACTTTGTCATAAGGCTGTTCTCTTCTAAATAGTTCTACTGTTACTCTTTGAGTGAAACATCATAAGAATATTTAAACATCAAATGATGACTAATTATTAATTATTAATTTATAAAAACAATACCCACTTTTTATAATTTTACACAAAATTATAAATCAACTGTAAATAAATTAATAACAACCTTTGTGAAAAGAAGACTGAGCACAAAAGGTAGATAAGTTGTTGAAAATGTCTTCACCTTGAAGGATACACGCTTTATCTCTTTCTCTCATATTGTCCGCGCACTCTTTATTTCTTTTAGGTATACCACCACTAATTTTCATTAAAACGCAAGAAGCTCTTATTCGATGATCCTTCCGCTCTTCTAAATGTTTTTCTGGGTAAGGTGAGCCAAATTTTAAGGAACACCCATAAGAAAAAGTAAATGTTCAAAACTGGGGACCTAGGGAGCCATGATTGTGGTCCGTCACGCCACGCCCTATCGATCGGTTATGGAATTTGTGACTTGGATATGCTCTTGTGGCAACACGAAAATTGGTACTTCTGCTAGCAATATGGGCAAATCATCCATTAGATGCCGGCGATAGTTACGACTATTCAACCTTTCTGGCAGGGAAATGGGCTCAATTGAGTAATTTCCAATAATTCCAGCCCAGACATCGAAAATTATTCTTGGGGGCTTTCATCGGACCAAAAATGATTATTGTGGACATTTCTGATTGAGTTTCTGGAAGAGAGACCTTCATCTGTAAACATTATTTCACGGTCAAACAAGAGATTATCCAAAA
Organism: Acanthoscelides obtectus; assembly: GCA_963669975.1. Classification (NCBI taxonomy): domain Eukaryota; kingdom Metazoa; phylum Arthropoda; class Insecta; order Coleoptera; family Chrysomelidae; genus Acanthoscelides; species Acanthoscelides obtectus. The sequence goes on from CAVLJG010000005.1 coordinate 69,435,623, forward strand.
TTTCCCAAACCAGGATGAGCGAGATATCCAGATTATTGATAATTTTTCTGATAGGATATTTATTTATCAATCGAACTTGATACTGCTTCTTCAATTTTCCAAGTTCCCACATTGCGAAGGGATCCTCTAATTATTATTGGGCTTCAAAGTACCTGTTTTAGTTAACATTCTATGTACATTTAAAAATTTTCGCCTATGCAATATGACTCTATTACGAAACCGTCCTGATACAAATTGCTTAGATTTCGGCGATCTGCCGTCAGCCAAAATATATGGATACATAAATGGCTCGACTCTTCTTCTTCTTCAAAATAAGAATGCTAGGATATTCTAAACATCAACCAATGAGTCGCGAAAAAGAATAATAACAACCGCTTTGACAACTTAAAGATGCATACAGCTATAGCCTATTAGAGTTATAAGTAATAACTCTTTCATACTTAAGTATACTTTTAATGATTCACTTAAGAACTTTCAGAAGTACAAGTATGTAAACTGCGAAGTGTATTTTTAAAATCCCTATTTATTCATGCGCAGATTTAGTCTCTCTCCTAAAAAACAAAAGCTATTCCTATGCTTGGTAATATTGACTGAAGATTTCAAGGACAATTTTTATCTTAAGAGGAATCATTAACGTTTACCAAAATGAGCAGGTAAAATTCCGTTCAAACACCACTGACAGAAATCAAAACAAGTGTGTTACACTAGATGATGCCTCTGTACATGCTTGCCAAATTAAAAATATCTGAAGTGGTATTACAAATATTAATAACGCATCAATTCTTTTTGAAAACTTCACGACCCTATATCTCGGAAGTTAAGACTTTGAGAATATTAGTTCACATATAGTTTCCTTCTTAATATGGACTTAAATATTGACATTCAATTAGGAAACCTTTGACTAATAAGAATTGTTAGATCTAGAATAGTGAAAACCAAAAGTAGAGGAACATCGAGCCAGCGTTGTGACTTTATCCTAATGGTCAAATTTGTATCTGGAGGCTGCCGAATTTGCATTCTCAACATAAGATGCATACAAGTTAGTATTTAATGGTACATTAGAGAACTCGCAATCCATCCCGATGCGTCCGTCACTTGTAGCAACAACAAAATTTATGATTATATGATCATTATAAGATTCCCTCCCCAACCAATTTTCTATTTGCATAATCAAACTATAAGCACCCGACTATACAGCTTAAAAGTTTAGATATGTGTATGTAGCTCGAAGCCGAGTAGAGTAGTTTCATATGCAAATATCATAAAATCATTACATGTACTGCATCTGTATGCTAGTAAACGGGCGGATGTTTTAATCAAGTAGAGTAGATTAGGTTTTCGTCAATGTAAGTTTGCGAATTTCCCACCTAAACCATGATAAACGGACTTCAGTGGCTTAAAACGACTAACAGATCTTTTGATAATATTGATATACAAGCCAATGCAACCGATTTTGAATGAATTGTATCTTTCTGCCTATACTGGACCTTAGCACGTTGCTGCCCACTGGTCTTCTGCGATACAGGCAATTTACTTGGACTCCTGCCGCCATTCTGACATTACCGTGATAATTTTTGATTGCCTATGATTTAGGCTTTTTATCAAGAACGATGTTATAGACGACAAATGAGCTCATCTGGAAGGGACAGCAGGTACACTCATATGCACCTACTGGGCTTCCATTAGGTGCATATGAGTTTATCCTGCAATGTGAACGTTTTAGCAGCACACTCATTTGAAGCTAATAACGCTGTAGCGATTCATTTCTGTCTCGGCGTAATATAGGTATATACCTGTGCTTTTAATTCGACTCTAACCTCGGAAACCGTAAGAGATACGGAGTCGGTTGAATTGGGGATGAATTGCGTAGGTAGGTAACTAAGAATATGAAACTTTTCGAGCCTTTTAGGACATAGACGAATGAAACCGAATTTTCCTGAAATCCTATCAATTTCTTCCTAACCTTATTTGAGATGTGAATTAAAAATAAAAGTACATTAACACACTCACTTTCTCTCCTCTACAAGATGGCGTAACTAGAACTTCAGTATGACCTTTTGTATCCTGTACTCAATCATCCACTTTTTTTTAGATCTTTGCACAAGTGAATAGACTTTTTAATTCTGATATCAAAAAGGTATATGTCAAATGTGAAATATTTCATTTAGGTGAATTATACATTTATCGACTATATGAAAAAGGCCACTAACATCGAGATGAATTACAGAGATGACCACAGGATAGTTGCCAGCCATTATATTTGTTTGAAATGTTCTGAGTATTGGCAATTCTGATACCATTTGCCCGAAGGTCCTTTATCCAATGCCCTCCAGCTTCTCTATTACTGCATGCGGTAAATTCAAGCTTATCCTCAAATATACGCCTTGTTGTTGATCCTTACTAATTAGAAGGTGCATGTGAAATTAAAAAAAAATCACCAGCGCCTCCTAAAATCCTTTGTGCCTGCTTGAAAGCGAAACACAACAAACATATCCTTGTTGACACACAAACAACATCAATCCAATCCAGGTCGGATACAAAAGCAAAGATAAACAGAAACCTGTTTTCTGTCACGAAGATGCTTCTGGTAAATAAGAAACAACTGTCCCTCCATTTCATTTTTGTTTACCTTCGCTATTACATCATTCGTTTACGTTTGATCAACCATATCGGGGAAACTGACAAATATGTGTTTACAAACCTGAAAAAATACGTTTCCAAAAAGATGCTTCTGAAGGCAACTACTGTAAGTGCAAAGAATGGCCGAGAAAGATTTATAGCGTGGATTATTCTTGAATCATATTAGAGATCTGCTTTATATTATACGCAGAATCGGAATTTTGTTCAGTCTTCTTTTCAAAACCGGTTATTATATCCGCCGTTTTTCTGAGTCTCTCAGTGTTTTTTTTATTTTTACGTGTTTCACATCTACAATCTGAGTAGGCACACTAGTTTCGGAAGCTATTACTAGGTATATTTTCAAATTATCAACCGAAGCTGTTCACAATGAAAAATGTTAAACGCTTTATACAACAGTATCGTAATTTGTTGATCTTACTTGTCATTGAAATATGAATTTTATTTGAGTAACACGTCACGTAAAGGAAATCTGTTCAGTACTTTCAATGGAGTATTCTGTCAACTACGCATGCTGTTATCATTGACGTACCATTTCTACTTATTTTTAAGATATGATTGAAGAACGTCAAGAAAATTTGCTCGAAAATAATGACTAGAAAAGTCGTTTGTTGTGATTTTTTTCAAGAAAGTAGATATTTTTTCTTTTCAGTAAAACTATTAAATAGAAAATAAATTGTCACTTTGACACCCTGTATATCGCAAACTATCAACTTTTGGACTGAGGTATGTATTGGTCAATTCGCATATTTTGGTCTGTAGTATTTCCAGTTTCCAGATTTCCGACCCTTTCGCAGACACCCTTTACATATACATATGGTTTGCTCCAAAAGTATATACCAGGTTAACCTGGATTGATAAGTTTCTATCTTTATCTGATATTGTAAATGCGGGATTGGCAGATATGACATCACACACATACGCGTTCAAGATTCCAGTCCGATATAAGTGGTTGAGGTGAAGAGAAAACTACCAGCACGATCTGAGAGTGTAGTAATCTGATGCAGTTTTATTTTATAAGACGCAGTTCATAAAAAACACATACAAGAATATCTTGTTTCGAAGAAAAACCGAACTTTGGCAGGTACTTATTAGTTGGGGCTTGTCAGAGGCTTGTCAAATAAGAAACAAAGTTACCTGTTTGGAGAAATGGAATATTTCTCGGGACAGCTCCAGCTTTAATTTAATTTTGACAAGAAATTTTACTCTGGAATACCGTGAAACTTTATTTTCAGAACGCCTAAATTGTTACATAATCATGTACTGACACTTGATGACAGCTTTCTAACCACGTCTTCTGCGACTATTGTATTTATTATAAGAGATCCTCTTGATACGATATGCCTATCAATTGTGGAAAATATGTATTCTGCCAATTTTGAACAGTTTTTGATAACCAAATAAAATAAACAAACAATGAACCATGAGTATGACATATGACAGAATTCTTATTTCCAAGGTTTTGAGCACGGGAAGAAAAGCGTACTTTAGCGTTCCAGAATGATTACCTTGTTCTGTTTCCGAACGCATGTAACAGGTACGACAAACAATTTCGAACGCAAAAATTGTTAGAGTAGTACAAAGTTCACTCTGTAATAAATTACGAGCGCAGCCGTGAAAAAAAGAAAAATAGAACAATAAAAATTCTTTCAGGTTATTTTCCGACGTTCCACAGATGTGTTTGAACTTCAGCATAAGTGAAATACAATTTTAAATTCTTAAAACATCATTAAAACGCCGATCTTCATTATACTACGCACCTGTGAGACCCAATAACTAACTACAATATTTTCCATACATTGACCATTTAAACAATTTATTTTCGTATGTATATAAATACGATGATGGTGCAAGCAAAACTACACCTACTACACCTGCTTGAATTACTTTCTAAGTTCATTTTTTGTACACGTGGCACATAAACGTTTGACAAATTTTTACTTGCTCTCAATCTCACATTCTTTTCGACATTCGATGCACGCCTTGATGAAAATTCCTGGAAAGAGTTTTCAGCAGGAACAGGCAGGCTTTCAATTAGTCCTTTTGGCTGCGGGTTACTAAAAAGAGCACAGCCGAGGTAGCTCCCAGTATCCCCGAAATGACAAACACCGCAGATGAATTAGATCACGTAGCCGTTGTTAGTCTCTGCACAAAGTGAGTGCATTTCTTTGGGCGATCGACACAGAATGAGAAATTTCAAATTGAGTGGGGGTAATGGAAAATGCTCTTTATGGCTGCTTGAAAGATAATTCACCGACCTGCCGAGGAATCGACCTGCTTGGAATTTTTATGCTTAAGGCAAATTTTACGTTCCATTATATTCTGTTCAAAATCAAAGCAGCCCGGCACAGGCATTACGTATCGTGAAAAGTGACATTATGTCGATTGTAAAACGTATCGATCATCCTATATATAAATCTAACCGTTTTTGACATCTAGAATTTTACATAAAAAGTAAACGCAGACCAATGAATTACTATAACATTTTTCTAAACTAGACTTTGAAGAATCAAAAATTGGCAGTTTTTCCGAATGGAATCCGTCTCTAAAAATTTCGTTAATTTTTTACACGGTTTCATACCTCATAAATTAGTGATTTCCTAGAGATATAGAAATGTTTATTTCAACCCTGTGAACCTCAGTTGGCCATGACAGGGCGGCAACGTGACATCCTTAGTAGTTAGTCCAACTTCCGTTAAGGCCAACTGAGACTATCTTACGGTAAAGCCTTATGGAGGATTTAAGTAATAGATAAGCCAATATTACCATTTTTCTCGAAAACTGTCTATTAATTTACGAAGCAGACATCACACGAAATTAAACTTATTTTCAATACTTAGCTGCATGGAATTATAATGAAGAAATACGGTTTTCATTTAAGACAGTAGACTTTGGGTTTGTTATTATTGTTATCAACTAGTCAAATGGCATAGGAAAAAATACAAAAAAAAATTGTTATAATTCATTGGCCTGCATTTGTCTCTCATTAACCAAAATTTGAGACACATCAAAAACTGTTACGGCTTAGGTATACTATGATATACATGATTTGTATTTAGAATCTCACATAAAATCCAATAATTGTGTAGTATACGCGGCGCTATATCTAAAATAAAAAAATTGTATCTACTTCCGGTATAACCGGAGAAGACACAGTTTTGGAAATATTTTAGCAGAGTTACTCCCATCAGTTATACTATAAACTAAAATTTTTAGAAACGTTCTATGTCAGTCTGTTGAGTGATCGATCGCTGCAGTTCCATATGGGATTACATTCACAATATTACGTTTATTCAGGTTACTCAAATATTTCCTTCTTACTTGTTCCTGCACCACCATTAATGAAGGTATTTAAGATCTTCTGTAATGGCAGTATCTTTGTGTCGAAATTTTATTAGACTCCAAGGAGTAACTTCCGATCTATATGAATAGAGATCCTTGCAACTTTTTCACTGAAGTTGTTCGGACTCAACACAGTCATAAACAAACTGAACCTGTTTGATTCATAATCAAGCACTTGAACGATGAACAGTGCCCAGGCCATCACAGCTAACATCGCTGAGAACACTTTTTGATTCTGTACCGCTGTCTATTACAAGTTGTGCTACAGTGCAGTTTTATTTTGTCTACCTTTGTCACAATATCTGCACAGCACACTAAACAAGTACAGATATGGAGTACCTAAACATTCTATTAAGTCCGACAAAAAACTTTACCTAGGGAATTAATTTGTTTGCACACAAGTGCAGATGTTCCTCGGTACTGCATGGCGAATGCTTACTGTACCATCATCAGTAGTATTCAATCGCAAAACAGAATATGTTTATATCCAACTTTGCAGCCGCAATATCGTCTGATTTGAATTTAAATGACTGCCGCTTAAATACCAAATCGATCACTGATGGTATTGAAAACATTATTCGACATACTGAGAATTGATCAAAATTAGTTAATTCCCTTATACCACGATAGCTAAAGGAATTACATTGTTGGTCTGGCAATCGTCGCTTAAAAATGTGAATTCGCCCAGAAAATACCTTTCCAGCAACAGTAGTAATAAAATTTGCAAGTTAAGCACTTTATGATGCCGGCAATGCTTCTAAAATTCAGACCTGATTTTAGCCTCGAGGTTGTTATATTTTTTTCACAATATTACCTAGGAACCATTATGTCATTTAGGACTAGTTTCACTAAAGAATAATTATACGGTATGTGTAATTTGATTTAGCTACAAAAACCTATGTTTTCATTTGCATCCGGACACTAAATTCGCGGCCATGATCACAAGATGCACTAATGAAAAAGAAGCATTTGTGCCATACTCGAAGCATGGATGAAAATATGATACAATTTCTAGATTGATATGACAACAATTAAGTGTCGATTTTATTGAAAATAACAGCGTCTCACTGATGCTGTACAAAATTCTGCTTGACAAATTCTTTGAAGCCGTAAATGAAATTACAGGATGAATGTCTTTTAACAAACATCGAGCAAATATTCAATGTATTCCTTAAGCCAGCCCTGTCAACAAGCACCTCTGGCTCCATCTACCGGGCAGTGCGACTTCTAGCCTCGCCTCTATCACCGTAGCACGGCTTGGTCGCCTAGCCACTCCTCCGTAGTAGTGTTTTTGATTCACGTTACTTTCGAGTAGGTATTCCCTACTAAATTGTTACTCTTCTACAAAGTAACAATTTGTTGTATTCGTTACTTTGATTACTATGAGTAGTTTGATATAACGGTTTGGCAAGGTGCGTCGTGCAAGTAATATCAAATTTTAACAACTTCAATGGATCCGACTTGTAAGAAAATAGACCACCTTGAAATTCACAAAATTTTCCAAGCATAATTTATTCAAATCTGCCGCGCTTCATGCAAACATCGTATCTTCAAACTTTATGCAAAACGAGACGGGTTAGTATAGGATAGGGTGTCATAGAACTCATATGAGCCTAAAAACCAAAAATACTTTGTATTTACTAGAAATACTTAAAAATCATGTCATTAGTTACAAAGATGATCTGTATATGGACTTAAGGAAATTTGGAATGGCAAGTAACTTTTCGATGCATTTCAATTAAGCATATACCAGTTTAGAAAATTCTACGTGGAGCTTAGTCTGGTCATACTGAATTATAAATGTTAAGCAAAATGTGGGACAAGTAAACATGAATCAAATTGACATAATTTTTATTATTGGTCTTCGTGAACGGTGTTGTTACTCGCTGGCTCATAATACTGCCGAACTTTGCTACAATCCAATCGTACTCCTTATCCCTTTTCAGGTTGTCAAGATCACAACAATAAGAGAAGATTTGAGTCACGGTGTAAATAGGTACACTTGTTTTTTTTATTGGCGGACATAGAATTTAATAACTGTTTTTAAATCTGGAGTTTACACCCTAAAGTAGGATGTCTGGTAGCCCCGATGCATGTTACAGGTTACAGTGATGGCAGAAACCAGCGATGCCACTCAACGATCAAGGATTGTACGCGAACCGGGTACGGAAAACAGAGTCATCGGAGGAAACATTTCGTGCTCGGATTGATACTCGTTACTTCAGGTATCTATGAGTAACGAGTACCCAAGTAACTAATAGTTACTTTTTCAACACCTCTACAGCGTAGTAGGGTGCGCGACATCTTCCTGTTTAACATGGCTGGCTGGGGGTGCTTCACACGGTACTCCAGTTAATTGATTATTCAGGCGATTTTGCTTGATTAATAAGCAATCGGTAATTCTATTTATAGGTACCTCCAAAGAATTTATTAAGCAAATTTTTATACAGCAACAGTGAGGCAATGTTAGTTTCAATAAAATTCACAGTAGTGGCCTCATGTCAATCCATTGTATCAGGTTTGATTTATGTTTCGAGTAGGCCACAAATCGTCGAATTTGCGATTAAACCCATATATTTCTTTTTGATTGGCGGAATTTGGGTTTTTGTAGCTGAATCATATGAAGTGTTATTTGATTTAATGTGAAATATAGGAGCTCACCTCAAACACTAATTCTATAATCTTTCTCTAGTTCGGACCTTTTTGCAGACTTGGGGCATTTCCACATTACACTTCACATCCAAGGGTAAAATTTAGACGTAAAATCTAGATCTCCAACCGGTCTGAAAGAAGTACATCTTCTCTAACTAACATCCATCGCTATGCTGAATATATCAAATTTGTGTACGACATCTACCAACCTCACAGGTACATTACTGCTTCTGTTATGACCAGCTAAGCATTCGGCAACCCAGTATACTGAGACTTGTCAAATTTCAACATTCGTAAGTAATGACAGTTAACGAACATTTTGTCGTGTTGCCGGGTATACTATGCAAATCTGATATGATTACAAATGAAGTTTGATATTATGCGACCCTGATGCACTTGCACAGGTGGTGTCTTTATCTACCGCTATTCATTTTTTAACGTGAATATACTGTATACACATATTTCTACCCTTTTACTGTTATCAGGACTGCGCGCCTGTTAATTTTTTTCTATCTATGCGGGACTGCACGATCAAACAAACGAAGACATACCTACATAATGGTTGTGTACTTGCCTCAACGAAAAGCAGCATTAATTGTTCCGTACTCTGCTGGGTCTTGTTCATTCGCGTTCAAAAACTATGCCGGGGGGCATCGAGTGTGGAAATCAAAGTTTTTGTGATACCTATTCTGTATTTTCTGTTTTTCGTGTACTACATGGCAAGGAAATTAAGCGTACGTTTTATACTAGCATTCTTTTGCTCTCAAAAAACGAACAGAAAGCCCAGAAGTTTGTTGAAACATTTATACAGGGTGTACACGTTATGATAGTCATTATTTAAATGGGTGATAGTGGGGGTTAAAAGAAGCAAAAAGTTTCATATAACATGGGGGTCAAAACGGCATTTTTTTAGAGAAAAGCGAATTTAAAGTAAAATGAATCTGACAACGCCGCAAAACGATGCAAAAGGATAACTAACCACTGTTACCGTTTGCGATCGATTGCTGGTTCAATAAGAGGGATGATGACCGACGCGCTGTTGTCAAGTGTGTTTTGAATATATGAAACTTACTTTCTTATTGCCTACAAATTTTGGTTTAACTTAGAAAAACTTAATGCCATTTATTTGTTAATTACCCAATTTGACAACATCTAGGATTGCTCCCATAATTAAAAAAGGTGAACGCTGTGTCATTGAGAATTACAGAGCTGTTGTGATTATAAGCAACGTTGGTAAGGTTTTCGAATGTATATTGCATGATATAATTTTCTCCCATGTTAAGCACGAAATTTCTCCAAATCAACGTGTTTTTTTCCGAGATCCAATTTAACTAATCTAGCGTGTTTTAATCAGTTTTGCTCTGAATTTGTTGATGAAGCGGGGCAAGTAGATGTTGCTTACGATGACTTTTCAAAAGCTTTTGATAAGCAAGATCACGGTATTTTGTTAAAGCAATTAGCTACGCGAGGTTTGACCCATCAATTGTTCAATTTTTTCAAATCTTATCTTACAAACAGACGCTTGAAAGTCGAGTACAAAAGCTTCATCTTTACTCAGTTTATACCTTCTTCTGGCGTGCCTCAAGGGTCTGCTCTTGGCCCTTTGCATTTCCAAATTTTCATTGATGACGTCGGGCAGCTGCACTGTAGTTGTCTTCTATATGCAGATGACTTGAAGATTTTTTGCAAGATTGTAATCATGGACGACTGTAATGTATTGAAAATCGACTTGAGCAACCTAAATAAGTGGTGTCACCGTATCAAGCTGTATCTTAATAATGATAAATGCTTCACTATGTCTATTACGCGCAAGCTTGTTCCAATCAGACTCATATATAATAGTGTTAATCGACAACTTAACATGTGTGAAGAGTTTCATGACTTAGGTACATTCTTTGATACCAAACTTACATTTGTTTCGCCTATTGATGCTGTTGTTAGCAAGGCCTATAAAAGTTTGGGCTTCACTATCAGGAATTGTAGGGATTTCAATAATGTGTACACCATTATCTCGTTATACAGGGTGGCGCATCGAAAACGAAACAGACGCCTTTACTGGCAGCTCAGTTCTTTTTTGGAAAAACGCTCAGATCCGTCGATTTTGCTTTCGAGGGGGACACAAGTTTGGCAACGTTAGCACGTGTAGCCCCCTAAGCGGGGGTGACACCACCCCCAAAATCTTAAATTGAAAGCGCGGTCGAGTGATACCGTATTTTAAAGGTCTTCTTAGTAGGGATCAATACATTTGGCAGCAAAGTAATTTAAAAATGAAGAATGAACTGATCCGTTAGGCAAGTAAATGTTGAAAATGGCCACCATGACTCTCCATGCAATAATAAAGATTTTGCTCAAAACGTTGCCGCACATTTTGAAATATTTGAGGAGTAATTTGAAGGCACTCATTCAAAATTCTTTGTCGCAGGTCATCTAATGATGTTGGCTGAGTAGCATAGATTTTGCAATTTAAATGACCCCACATAAAGGAATCCAAAGGTGATAAATCTGGCGATCTTGGGGACCATACAATGGCACCTCTTCTACCAATCCATCGATCTGGAAACATCTAATCTAAATATTGTCGAACACGTAATGCGTAATGTGGTGGGACACCATCTTGTTGGAACATCAACCTATTCGCAATGTACCGCCGATCATTCTGATTAATGCAGGATCTATCGCGTCTTCCAGTAATTCCAAATACATTTCACCGGTCAAATTTCCAGGTAAGAAAAAAGGACCAACTAAATGATCGCCAAAAATGCCAGCCCAAACATTTAATTTTTGTGGCTGCTATGTATGAACCTCATGATAAATTCTGGGATTAGAATCGGACTAATATCGGCAGTTATGACGATTTACTAAGCCATTTAAGAAAAAGGAACACTCGTCAGAAAAGCAAGTGTCGAATAGAAAATGTTCATCTTTATTACTCGTTCACTCATATCTTCACAAAATTGTAATCTCCGATCAAAATCGTCTTCATTAAGTTCTTGTACCAGGTGAACTTTATACGGATGAAAACTATGGGCCTTTAGAATCCGTTGGACAGTACGTCGACTAACACCACACACAGTCTCCAATTTGCGGGTACTTAACGTAGGATCTACATAAACTTGCCCTAAAGCTCCCACGTCTATTGCTTCGTTCCTTATGGGATTTTCGATGTTGCGTTTTTTATTGGCGACTGACCCAATTTTACCGAAATTTAGCTACAAGTTCTGGAACATATTTTCGATTCACGTTACTGTTCTCATGTCGCTCATTAAATATTTCTGCTGTTCTATTAGCGCACTGATTATTTCCGAATTTTTTTTCGATAATTTCAACTCCTTCTGCTGTGGAATATACCATGGTTAATATATGTAACCAAGCGTTACAACTTATTTTAGCAACAAAGTTGGTTAAATCAATCGCAAACTATGTACTAAATTCCTATTTAAAATAAGTACGAGATATTCCTTATCTTTCTGCAAGAAATAACTTTTTTGCCACAAAAAAACGCTCCAATAGCTATTTTCAACAACAAAATGATAAACAAACCATGGGCGTAGTGAAGAAAAGCATTTACTTATTAAGTAAATTCTTTTAGTCAAATTTCTTCTGAAAGTAGTACAAACTAATCTGATGTACCTATTAAAATCTACTTTAAGCTTTAAATCAATAAATCTTCAAAACTACTGAACTGAAGCTCATGTATTTTGCATCATTATAAAGGGAATTGAAAGACCTTTGAAATAAGGTATCACTCGACCCCCCTTTCCATTTAAGATTTTAGGGTTGGTGTCACCCCCGCCCAGGGGGTTGCACGTGTTAACGTGATTTTTTGCCAAACTTGTGTCCCCTCGAAAACAAAATCGACGGGTCTAAGCGTTTTTCAAAAAAAAAACTGAGCTGCCAGTAAATGCGTCTGTTTCGTTTTCGATGCGCCACCCTGTATAATCCATTTCTTCGATCCAAAATTGAATACTGCTCTATAATATGGTATCCTGTTCATGAAGTTCACTCGAATAAAACTGAATGTCTTCAGATACGGTTTGTCAAATATTTGTGACACAAGGAAGATGGTACGTATCCAGAAGTTGGCTTCTGGCATGATGTTATTACTTAGCAGATATAATCTGTGTAACTTGCAGAAGCGCAGAAACTACGCTGCTTGTGTATTTTTATATAAAATGCACGCATAATAGAAATTAGGCTTGCAAAAATTCCCACTAAGCTGAAAATTAGTACACAGATCTTGAATATTATTAATTATGAATAATATATCAAAACTCCTAATATATTTTTGGAGCGAAACCTTGTTTTATTTGGCTTGGAATGTCAAAAATATCAAGTTTTGTGATATTTCTCTTAAAGGAGATATAGCGCAAGAATACCTTATAGAAAAATCGTAGAGAATATAACTATCTATAAAGCTATTCAAATAATTTATTCCTTTTATGCGATTCAGTGATTTGAAGACTCTCAGGTACTCTTCTGCTCTTATCGACATATATGTGTATGCAAAAGGAAATGTTTATAATTGATTCAAACCATTCAAGGATATTCTGGTCTGTTTAAGGTTCGCTCAAAAGGGAAGTCGTATTTAGAAAAAACCTTACTCATCTGAAAACTGCGCCAGGCCTTCAATGTGTTATTTCAATTATGTCAAAAGTCTTTACAAGCCTTGCCCAATTGCTTTTCCTACGATACATTGTTCATGCGTTTTTTTGTTTATAACATATATATTCTCGATCGCTAGACATAAGCTGAGATACTAAAGTAGTTGTATGTACTATGTGAACTAACATATATATATATATATATATATAGAGGTGATAGTACAGCCTATTTGATACACATTGAGTCACATATACCTCAACACAAAATCGAACCATTTTTGAATTTTTTAACCTACCAGTTTACTATGTTTGTATATATCTACTAATAAGTATATAGTTATTCCCCAACGTGATAATTTGCACTTATCTTAGAATGTATGATCTATTATTGCTTTCAAACCCAACTCTCTATTTCTTGCGGAATGTGATGCTGAGCCATTTTCAACGCTGGAAGGTCACGTTCTAGCTCACACTGCCTGTTTCTTCTTCGTGACAGTACCATTATAAAATGATTTTAGATTTTATAAAAGCATTATATTTAGCTTTTCGTAATCATAGACCCATGCATTTTCTGGCGTATGGGTATGTCATCCCAACAGCCGGCGATTTGATATAGACAGAATCGATAGCCTGACCGAGATGTACGAGTATACAGTATACATAAGGTGGAGCATTGCCAAATAGCGCCATACCACGCTGTTGACATTTCAATGCTACTCTGAAGCTGCTTATCAGTGCATAAGATGTATTACCGGCACGTCATCCATAATTACTTCATGTGATCTCTGAAAGCATCTGTGACTTAGTAGTTAGCAGTAGAAGCCAGATCATTTTTGAAAGCGTTGTCAAACAGTTCACCCACAAAGCTTTCAATAACACGTAGAATAATACGTTTAGCAACCTATCCTATTCAACCTATGAATTCAGGCTGAATAGGATCAATTCATGCAACTTTTGCATAGAACGTCAATTTTGGTAGCACGGCGAGTACTTAGGACTCCCCTTAGTGACAATTGGGCGCCTATGTGTTGGGTGTTTCTTTGGCTTCATAGAAGTAGACGCTGTCGTTCTGAGATGTCCAGAGACTATAGCTTTCTGCTGCCAACGTTAGGATTGGAAGTACCGCAGTTAGCGGAACTACCCATCGGTGGCGTGTCACCTTTGGTTTATTGTTCGCACAACTGTCTATGTTCGGTATGCTGTAGCCAATGCGGCAGGGCACCTCTATAATATAGTATTTAACGAATTCGGACTAGGTAGAAGGAACAAGAGAACGATTTGTTTGCAATCAAAATTACGTAGTCAGTAGCCAGGATGCAAGTTCATACTACAGGTCTCAGACTTAATCCGATCCGGTTTCATACAATTCTAGTGCTCCAGACAGTTGCCGAAACTAGTGAAGGTTCCTAGGAAATGAGAAACGTAGACTAAACTGTACATATATAAGAATAAGTCTTTGTATCGAATATTTCTCTCATGTATAAAAATGTCATAAGAGGTGTGCAAAATTCCAGCGAACATTTTCCGTTACCTAGACAACGGGAAATTTTCAGTGAAAACTATCCAGAGGTATCTAAAGTTTCCTTGCAGGTCCGTATCTATAGTTACTATTGATGAAATGTGCATTTTTCATCTTGACAAGCATAAATATCGAATTTTAACACATATAGTTGTAGTCACCGTTCTTGGCGGGTCAAAGTAAGACTACCAGTATCCCTTTATATATCTCCATCCCCCTCATACATACACATGCAACCTACCCCTGTTTGTTCGGTAAGCTCAAAGACATACGTTTTTTAGTTGTATCTCCGCCTCGGAAACTTTGTCGTTACGTATGAGTGCCATTCAATCATATATGTCAGAGTGACAAATTACTTGATATCAGCGTGTAATTCGGGTTTCTCTTTTATCAATCTTCAATATAAAATTGTACAATGGCCGGAAATACGATCAATAGAGAACGCCGACAGTTCGTGCTAAATTTATTAGAGTTTTTCCAGGAAGAGAATGAAAACAGCGGACTCCTATTGCCCACACATTGCGTACTGAAGAGAGTAGCAGATTCGCTGAAGATTAGTCTGTGCAGAGTTCCGCCCATGATGCGGACACTAGATCTGTTTACTTATTTCATATGGCGTTGATGACGTAACCGCCAAGAATGGTGACTATACTTTTACTCTTTCAACTTAGGAAATATTCTACCGAATTACACCCGTGCATCAAACTAAACCTGATAGTTTTCCATTCAAGCATGTTGCCAGTAAAAAACCGCATTCGGTTATTTTCATATTTTGTTAAAAGAGCTCAACTCATGCAGTTTTTAGACAACACGCTATAATGAAAAATCATAGGTACTTTTGATGCACTTGTGTGTAATTACTTCCGATAGGTGTTATATATACGTATTATAACCATCGCCACTGCGAAGGGGCATGCACCTTATTATTGGGACTTTACCCATATAGTTGTGAATTAATTTTGATCCATTTAACCATTTAACACTTCATGTTTCATTGAATCCCAATCTAAGGTTTATTAATAGAACTGTATACTTTACTAACTGCATACAACATTGATAAGGGCAAACTATTGGAGGCAAACCAAATTTTTTGATGGATACTTAAAAGGGCCAACCGAAACTTTGATCTATCTAAACTAAAATTTATGTTTATCTACTGCTAATGTTGAACCAAAAAGTTCGTAGAAAAGTTATTCACGAGTTACATGTAGTAATTTCACTATCTCATCTTAGTGCCGCGAGATTCTAATGAAAAGCTCAATACGTCCAAAAAAACTTTTGATATCAAATTAACTAAAATACTTTCAAAATTTTTAGTGTTTATAGTGAAAATGATGTAATCGCAGCGATTCCCATGTTATCCTCAACTAGATATTTGATTTTAGCAAAGATGTGCTTGGAACACCATCAGTGCTTAGAAAAACCGAGTTGAATTCATGCTAGGTGTTCCACTATTTCCAGTACCAGAGTTTCTCAGACTTCAAATTGTTTATAACTTGAAAACGATCAACTTTAGGGATAGAATAGAATATGATATAAAAGAAATTTATTGGTTTCTCAGTTATAAAAAGGAAAACAAAGAAATTTATAACAGAGATAACAGGTCGTCATCGTGATATAGTGTAAGTGATATACAATTTTTCTTAACCCTTTGAGCCCGAAATTAATTAAAATCCACAAACTCCTAAAATTTATTGAACAATAAGTTAAAAATAGTACAAATAAACCTCTAAAACAAAGTACTCTCAAATAAACATGTGTAGCTATCCTTCAGGACGTGGTCACCAACGCTAACCACCAGGAACTAAGGTACACTTTCAAAAAAGAATTAAAAAAGTTATCTTTTTTGAAACAGTGAGAAGCAGTTTCTATCTTTATTCAAGCATAATCCCACATGACACGTCGAACACTTCCATATAGTTCTATGTGGATCATCAAGTGTACTGCAGTGGGAGCATCTAAGAGATGTTGATCTTTCAGGCATGTGAGAAGCCTTACAGTATCGTACTTCATAGGGTACCACCTTCTTGAATCTATTTACAGTAGGTGCAAAAGATGTTCTTCCTCGTTTAGTGGGTTCTATTACTCCAATGAGACCTCGTGCCAAAGACAGTCGAATTTTTTTCAGAGTTAATCCCTTAGAGTTACTTCTTAGCTGGAAGAGTATAAAACTGTTTACAACGCAAGCATCTAGGAAGTAGAATAGAATTCTATGCCACCACTTATGTGCTTTCCTGTTAACTTCATAGAGACTTTTCAACATATCAAAGCGATCCACATAGCCCATATGGGCATTGTATTCACAAACCATCTGGGGACATGGTATATCCTCTGGAGAGCCGTCTTTTCTTTTTCTAGATGCTGTATCTAAAACAGAGGGATCATTGTGATTTCCGAACATAAGTATGCTACGCCGGTCTACCCATTTCAGGGCAACTAAACCATCTTTGGAAACATGCCAATCGACTTCACCACGTTTTATATCCTTGTCTGACTTGAATTCAGGACAGTGCCTTCTACCCTTTGGTAAGGTACCACAGGAGTATATTTTATTGTTGATCAACTGTCTTTGTAACTCGACAGAATTGAAAAAGTTGTCAAAGTAAATCTTGTGGTTTTTTCCAACCAAGTTTCTACTTCATCTATAACAACTCTCTCTCCTAATTTCTTTTCTGGAGCGTGATCCACCTTGCCGGTATAGATTTGAAATTCATACATGTATCCACTGGAATCTGCTCTGACCCAAACCTTATAACCGCACTCTATATGTTTCATTGGCATGTACTGTCTGATACTACTGCGGCCTTTGAACCGTATCATTGATTCATCTACTGACTGAAACTCATTTGGCTTTAGTGAAGAAAGAAATGTCTTTTGTAATCTGGAAAGAAGTGGCCTCACTTTATAAAGTTTGTCATATGATGACTGATCCTTTTTGGGCTGTACGGAATTATCATTGAGGTGAATATTACTTAGTAACCATGCGAAACGGTCTCTGGAAATACAGCCACTAATAAATGAGTCTCTGAGCACTTCATCTGACGACCAGTAATCTTTATAACTGGGTAGCCTTTGTACACCCATCAGCAAGTTTACAGCGAAGAAAACTTTGATTTCATCCTTCGTTGTAGGAACGAAGTTTCTTCCATCGCCAAATTTCTGTACACAATATAAGTTTGTTTGAAAAACAATATGGTCGATGAGGTCTTCAGGAAATAGGTGCAAAAAAACGTTCGTAGGTGTTTCAATGATATCAGGCAAATTGGGGCCAGCCTCTTCTTCAAATTTGCTTGGTTTGTTGATGTATACTGTATCTTTGGTCCAGTAGCAAGGCAGAAATATATCATTTCTTCTAGCTAGTGGAATATCATCGTCACTTTCCCACTGCGCATTGTCTAAAGAGCAGTTTTCATCTTCGATCAAGTCCTCAAAAATGACATCCATATTCCGAAGATTGAAAAGATCATTATTTAGGTCAGCATTTTCTAGAGTAATGGGTATTTCATCACTCATAACAGCGTCCAGATCATCTAGTACTGACTCATTATCACTAGGTACCTCGTCTACATCCCTCTACAATTTTATAAATATCAGCTAGGCTCATACTTTCCAATTCAGCGATCGACCATTTTTTGTCGCTGAAAAGAATGGGTCACGTAAATGAAACCAGAAAATATTAGTTGACATTAAAAATTGTCACAAAGTTACACATAAATAACTTTTGTCAAAAAACAAAAGTTGGGTACTTTCCTAGGGGTTACTACACAAAACCACCATAAATAATGTGATATTTTGCGAATCAGAAATCAGATGCGTGCAAAATTCGACCATAATAAGCCATATACACAGATTATTTGTACTTACCAGCCATTTTTATACACTTTTTCACCAAAAAACTACTAATTGATCTATAAAATCTTCACCCTGTACTAGCCGTTAACCTACTTGGACATTTGACGTTATACGAAGCAG
This sequence comes from Acanthoscelides obtectus, assembly GCA_963669975.1. Lineage (NCBI taxonomy): Eukaryota > Metazoa > Arthropoda > Insecta > Coleoptera > Chrysomelidae > Acanthoscelides > Acanthoscelides obtectus. Next base: position 69,454,346 of record CAVLJG010000005.1, read on the forward strand.
GAATACGCACCAAATATAAGTTTATTTCGTTTGTTTCCGCTGAATACAGGTTCAGCATGCATTAGGCAACACGTTACACACTATGGTTAGCCAGGGATACCGCTAGGAAAATAGCAAAATGAGCTTTGAAAGATGGTTTTTGGTGCCAACCAGTGGGGCTCAAAGGGTTAAAGTACACACGAAGATAAAAATACATAGACAACATTATCACAACGATATTGATGCTTACGGCTACACTAGAGTAAAGAACTCTTCAATACGATATGGTTCCATTTCGCATATATATTGATGAATGCTTTTTTGAATATAGGGAGTGCCGAAATGGATTGAAGATGTTGAGGTAAAGCATTGTAAAAATTTAGCGCAGAGTACTGTGGACATTTTTCGGTAGAATTTAGCTTATGTATTTCTGATTTTTGCGAGTATTGCAACTGTGCTTGAAGACAAGACTCTCTAGGTTTTATTTTGAACATGGTTTTTTATTATCCTCTTCTGTATGACAAAAATTCTATTGGCTGCGAAACTATTACCCCAAATTGTTATTTGATAAGACGTAATAGAATACGCAAGCCCATAGTAGGCAGGACAAATTACTCAATACCTTTTTTGTTAAGAATGATCAAAATGATTGCTAAGGTTGCTTAAACAAATTTGCATCGGCGAACTAACAAACGTGATTACGAAAAAAAAAGATCGAGTCGGAAAATTTCAAAAATGCGAGAAGAGTCAATCTGTGCAACTGTGGTGATCAGAAACATTTTCCTAATTATCTACTCGAAAATTATAGATGATCTGAGCTTTCGTTTACTTTAACATGTTACTACTAACGGTTTGCCTTTTGAGCTGGGGACGACTCCACTTTTGTGTGTGAAAGGCCTTGAAGGAAATAATGTCAACCGCCATTAGTTATACGTGATAGGAACACTTTCTAATAAATTGTTTAGGGAGAAAGGAGTCGACCGGAAAACGCCTGCAGTAATGGGGATGCCGGAATATTCCGGGGCGGGCGTTGCTATAGCTGCTGAGTATATGGCTCGGCCTGCTAAATGGAAGAGGACAAAAATTGAAAGCAGATAATGGTCCTCTAGGACTTGAGGTTTTACATGACTCCGCCTATTGGCATCCCAAGGAGTTGGAGTACAGTAAATCAACTTCTAGTCTGGAGCATGATCATATCCAGATATACAGGGCACTTCTCAATATGTAACTAATATTCACAGGACTATTTCGTATGTGCTTTCAGGACAAACGGTTAATGCAAGGTTTTCATTTTAGCGATACAGGGTGTTGAAGTTAAGTTTATAAACCGAAAAATTATTTTCGGAGTCGATTGAAGCACTAACTTGAATTTTATACATGTACCAACATCATAACCAATAGATATAAAATTTTTGTGCTTGAGATAACACCAGTAGATTAGAAATGCATTTTTGAATAACGAATTGCTTCTATTAAGCAATTATTGTCACAGAACTCATTTTGAAGAAACACGGGTTTGATTCACTGGTCAACAAATTTCAACTTTTTGTATCTATGTATAACTGTATCCTGAATGGTAATTGATTATTGCTGTTATTCAGCTCCTATTTACTCCTAAAATGGCCAATAGATTATTTTATTGGCTCGAGAAAATAAAACAACAGTCATAGCATGTTTAATACAGTTTATTTAATAATAACATATGAAAAAACTACCTAATAGAGGAAACATATTTACTACAGTAATATGGGCAAAAAATTTTAAAACAAGTTCTAGAGTTCAAAAATATAAAATAGAAATACAAGATTCATAACTATCAACTTTTTTTAAGTCTTTTAGCATGCCCTTCATATCTGACTTCAGGTGCTTCCCTTATAGTATAATGTTCCAACAGTAGTCCGCAACCATATTTGCCGTTCATTTGCCCTCTTACCGTGCTCATCACTCACATCTCCGCATCTTTCTCAAAAGAAATCTAGATGCGCGTGCAAAAAATGAATCTTCAGAGACATGTTACTCCCTAACTCTTGATAGCATGTTAGCAGATTATCTGCTAGCTCGTGGTAGTTCTCTGCTTTTTTGTTGCCCAAAAAGTTCAATGCTAGCATTTTAAAAGAATTAATCTACTTTCAAAACTTCACCTAAATGTGGGTCCTTAAAGAGCTTTGTCATTTGAAGACCAATGAAAATGCCTTCACTTATTTTTGCATTACTTAATCTGTGTTAAATATGTGAAAGCATTCCCATTTTCATTCAAGGCTTTAATGAAATTCGTCATAAGGTCAAGTTTTATGTGGAGTGGCGGTAGTAATATTTGCTAAGGGTCTACATGAGATTCGCTTAATACATTTTTGTCTCCTGGTACTAATGCAATTCTTGGCGGCCATACTTCCTGTTATAATGTTCGCTTTGAGCTCTACTGTTCCACCCACAAAAAAAACAACAATATTCTGTATTACCTTGTTGCAAGCCAGGCAAGATCGAAATTGCCTTTAAATCTCCACAGATTTTTGTACTCTACAGATTCAAGCAGCAGCTTCATATTTTCATAGGTTTCTTTCATACGAACGGCATGTACAATTGGTATGGATGGTAACTTTTTCCCGTTGTGTAATAAATCAGCCTGGAGATTAAGTTTCTAAGAATCTATGAAAGGCCGCCGTTCTTCTTGGTTATAGTCTATGTTTAATGCGCTAGTTAGCCCCAGAATATTACTGCATACCATCATATTGTTTTCCATCTTGAAAAAAGGTGTCAAATTTTCCTGCCGACTTCGATAAGCTGACACCTTCACACCTGGTTGCAATAAATTCCATTATTGTAAGCGAGAGGCTAGTGTTTCTGCCTTTGCCTTCGATAGATCCAAATCCCTTATGAGATCACTTAATTCACGCTGGTTAATTAAATGGGGTGCTCCACTGGCTGCTTCACAAGACAAGTCTGGATCTCCGGCTGCTAATGTCGATGGCTGGTCTAAATTTTCAGCCGAATCACCTTTGAACTCTTGTTTAGATGCGGTGTACGCATATAGTGGATCAGGAACAGGTAACTCATCGCTATGAAGAATTATTGGACGAATCGCTGATTTCAAATTGGGATACTGTATCAACGCCTTCTTCTTTTGCTTGGTGATACCTTGCTTGATTGGAGGTATTTGGCAGAAATAACAATCTGCGAAATGGGCTTTGGGTTCACGCCAAACCATAGGTACAGCAAAGGGCATCGCTCGTTTTCCACCATTAATCCAATGACGAAGATTGTTGGACAACTACTACAACATATATGGGGAGCCCAACTGTTATCTTCGCATCCGATTTTGCAACCAAAATAGTAATGGTATGCATTTTTAATTAAGGGACTCATTTTGCGTTTTTGGGCCTGAAGGGTCACTTCACCACAAACGTAACAAAAGTTATCGGGTTTATTTACACAAGTGCGCGGCATATTCACTTTTGGAGAAAAGACAGCTGGTCATTAACCAACGGTTGAACGAACACTATCTTGTTGTTGTAAGGTAAATGATATTATACATATATAAATGAATATACACATTTAATAAGCAATTAGGCGCTAATATCATTCTTTGAGAAGGGTGTTTCCTGTCTTCAGTACGGCTATTTAGGTATTTCCCATAAATTGCAGGTACCGGAAAAACCAGAGCCAAAAGGGCTTTTTACCTGACATATTCTTGTCTAATACAAAAAGATTAAATAAAATTGGCTAATTTTATTCCGGATACATTTTGGATGTTGACCAGTGATTTGATATGAGTATTGACCTGTTCTACCTTCAAAACAATCCTGTGTCACCATAGCGTGTTTTAAACGATATTCATGTTTCATTATCGTCAAGCCTTATCGGTGGCATCATCCTTATTGAAAAAGAAATCCTTGGAGACCTATTTTTTTATTATAAAAATACGTAAGGAGTAGTCCAATGAAAATTTGGGAACACCCTTTATTTGATGCTTACGTCCCAGGCAAATTAAGAATGTGCAAACAACGAACGACTTTTTAAAAAAGCGACTTTATTTAACAGAAGACGAATGAGTACTGGTCACCTTGGTTTACATGCATCTCTTACTTATAACCTACGCTAGAACAAAGGAATTGAAAAGTGCAAACCTAAGCAACTCTACATATTAGATCATCATCATAGCAGTGCCGTAATTCCTCCCTCTTCAAGAAGATTGAACCTCCTGGTTCAAAGGAAAAATCTGGTTAAGTTCAATGTCATTTTTGACTGATTGATTTTTTGGTTCTTTTTGCTTCAAAAGAGAGAGCAATTGTTTTTTTAAACAAAGTATAATTACAACAAATGTTAAAATACATAAAATAGTTACAATGCTAAACGTGGACGTTTTGTGTGAAAAATCTAAATTTTTTAATTTATCGTGTAATAAAACATTATTCAATTGTATATCCGAATAACCCTTTACATCAGTATTTTCAAATAACATATTCTTATCATAGTTCACCATAATGTTAGGTATGTATAAAGGTTTCGAAATATCAGAAATCTTCAAATACTCAGTATGATCAATAAATGTTTTACAGTTTAAGTTGATAATAAAAGAGGAATCAATTTCTTTTCTTTCTTTGGTACAATCTTCATATACTGGAATATTCTTGTTAGTATTCACTAAATAGTTATCATGTTTTAATTGAATTACTTCTGAAAATGAACCTTTTGCCAAGAACGTACAATTTTCAACTTTAAGTAAGTTACAACTGGAATGGATTAGTATAGTACAGTAAAAATATTTATTACTCAATAATTTGCATTCATCACAAAAATGTATAGTTTCATTTTCGATAATATTTTTATGTTTCAATACCAGAATATTATTTTGGTGTATAATGGGGTATATATTGGAATATATAAAGTTACCAGTAACTGTTGGTATGTGAAGAACAAATATGATTTCTTCTTCGAGGACTATAATACTTAATTCACATAATTCGAAAAATTCAAAATTGTGCAGTTTATCAAGTGGGAGAAGTTCATTTTTGTCAAATAGATCACTTAATAACGAATGGATATAATTAATTTCAGTCTTACTCAGCTGTAAGAGATTTATGCCCTGATTTGTACTCAGGTTAATGGTTAACAGTAAGTGTGATAAATAATTAGAAAATCTTTGAATAATTATTATCTCATTCAAGACATACTGAGAATTAGCGTATTCGCTATGCAATTTGTTGAGGTTATCCAAATTATCTCTCAAATTTTTCTTTATAATTAAAGTGTTATTTTCAAACCTGTCTTGTAATTGTTTTGCTACAGAGACGGTTCGGGAATTTTGTAATGATAAATTATCTTGATTTTCCTTCAGAATTTTCATATTTTCCATTATTTCGTCTAGATCAGATTGATCTAAATTGCCTGAAATATATTTTATGACGGAACCAAGACCATTAAATAATCCACGCTTAACTCGTTTAAATTTTAACATTTCATATTTGTCTAAAAGCAAATTGTATTCATGTTCAAGTTGTGTTATCAACGTATCATCTATTCTTTGCTTTGCAAAATAGACTTTTGACGTTATTTGCTTGATATTTTCATTAATGAGAGTGAGATTTATATGAAAAAATGTCTTATGGTACGCTTTTAGTAGATAGGCGTTACCTAGCTCTTGCTTAAAATATGGTGCTTTATTCTCGATCAGCTGGATCTCTAGACCGGCTAGTTGAAGGGCCTGGATTAGGATCCTGAAAGTTAGAAATTTTGCGTTGCGGTTTCACTCTATTCAGTCTATGCTTTTTTCCTTTAGTGCGCAAATTAATATGGACATTTTCTTGTTCGTAAGAGGTCTCTTTAGAATACAGGGGTTTTGTTTTATGTGAACGATCTAATGCAGATTTAAGATATACTGGACCTTCTAAGGTTGGAATTTCCTTATTTCGATTTTGATTAATTTTTTCTAGTCTTTCCGTTGCCTTATCTAGTACACGGTTCGATAGTTCTTCATAAAAAGGTAGTAATTCTCTGTACCGTTTCTCGTTATATTCATCATATAATTTTGTGGGGGTATCGATCAAATGCTTATTCAAATCGTCGTAAGGACCGTATAATAATGAAAATGGGGTATATGTGGTCGTAGAATGGACACTTTGGTTATAAATTAAGATAGCTGTCGTCATTAGATCAATAATCGAATCGATTTTATTTTGCTGACGTAAAATTTTGAGTTTTTCTTTCAGGGTACTATGAAATCTTTCAAGAGGTGATAATGATGAGGGGTTACCTACACTAGTAACATGACATTCAATTTTGTGCATATTACAGAATTCTTTTATAACTTTTGTGTTAAGTTCACCAGGATCAAAAGTTATTTTGTCAGGATAATTGTGATGGGAAAAGAAGTGTCTGATTTTGTTTAATATTTCGTTAGATAATTTTGATTTTAAATTGTAGGCCTGGGCATATTTACTAAATAAATCAACAAATGTTAAAAATATTTGTTGTTCGACTTGAAAAATATCTAGAAATATATGTTCAAATGGTCTTTTGGCTATTAGAGGTCCTTCCATAGGGAGTTCGATTGGTCGTCTTTCGTATTTTGATGTCAAACAAGTATTGCACTGATTAATGTAATTTGATATTATTTTTTTCATATTTGGAGTGAATGCTTTTTTCTTGAAATGGCTGTAAGTTTCATTGATACCATTATGCGTTTGGCTATGATAGAAAGACAATTGTTCTGTAAATGAGTCTTTTAGTAGGTATATAGGCTTATAAGAAGCTTTAACAAATCTTATACCGCTGTTCGAAAAATACTGTTCTAAAAGTTCGTTAAGTTTAAATTCTAAAAGTTGATTTTCATACCAAATACCATAAGTATGATCGGGCTGAAGATATTCCTTCATGAATTTCAAAAGTTGCTCTGTTTCAGATCCACTTCGGACTGTTACCATTAAAGTACCATTGCAAGACTTTGTTATTTTATACTGATTTTTTAACTGAAAATGTATTCGATTTTTGAAAAAATAAAAATTCTTTTCTTGATACAATATATGATTGATAGGATTTTGTGCAGATGAATGTCGAGTAACATCAGATTGCTCAACAATTTTGAGTCGTTCATCTAACGGCATTTCATCTAATAAATCAATTAAAGGTAAATTATCTTCATTCAAGATTTCATCAAGTTCTTGGGTTGTTAATTCTTCTACAGAATCTACTTGTGGTAAAATGGATAAAAGATCGTCATCCTCTAAAGCGTTAATTTCAATTCTACTGAGCGCATCGGCTACAACATTGTCTTTGCCTTTTTTATATTTAATTGAAAAATTATATTCTTCTAACTGAAGCTTCCATCTAATCAATCGCTGATTGGGCACTGATAAAGAACTCAACCAAACTAGGGGCTTGTGATCACATTCGATTAGAAAAATTTGACCAAATAAATAAGGACGGAATTTTTTACAAGAATCAACTATTGCCAATAGTTCTTTTTCAATAACGCTGTAATTGCGTTCAGCAGAATTTAATGTTCGAGAGTGGAAAGCAATAGGCTTATCATTTTGACTAAGAACTCCTGATAGGGCTATATTGCTACAATCAGTTGTCAATGTAAATTTTTTGGAAAAATCAGGATAAGCCAGAATAGGTGGGTTACAAAGAGCTTCTTTACAAAGTTTAAATGCATTGATATAATCTGGATTATTGATATTGATTTTTTCATCTTTACGTAAACATTTTGTGAATGGCTTAGTCAATTGTGCAAATCCTTTAATAAATTTACGATAATAGTTCATAAGGCCTAAAAATGACTGGATTTCTTTAATCGTAGTCGGGAGAGGATATTCTTGAATTACTTTGATTTTATCTGGGTTTGGAAGTATGCCTTGTGGCGTGATGACATGACCTAAGAATGGAACATCTTTTCTCAGGAACTCAGATTTGTCCAGTTGGATTTTTAGATTAAACTGATTCAGTTTTTGGAATATTTTTCGAAGATGCAAAATGTGTTCGTCTAGGGATTTTGAAAAAACAATGATATCATCCATATAGACAAAACAAAAAACGTTGATATATTCTAACAATACAGTATTCATCATACGTTGAAAGGTAGCAGGGGCATTTTTTAACCCAAATGGCATACGGACATATTCATAGTGGCCATTTTCAACAGTAAAAGCCGTTTTTTCTATAGACTCAGGATCCATAGGGATCTGGTGGAACCCTTGTGCCAAATCAATAGTAGAAAAATACATGCTTTTGCCTAAATTTTCCAAAATTTCTTCAATTAGTGGGAGTGGAAATTTATCTTCAATTGTTATTTCATTCAGTTTTCTGAAATCAATAACCATCCTATATTTTTTAACACCGGATGCATCCATTTTCTTAGGAACTATCCAGCAGGGTGATTGATAGGGTGAATTGCTTTGTCGAATGATTCCATCATTCAATAACTTGGAAACTTGATTTTGGATTTCCTTTTTGAGATGATAAGGATATCGATAATTTTTTACATAAATTGGGTCTTCATTTTTTAACCTAATTTTGTGTGCAGTGGCATTACAGAGAGTTAATGGTTCGTTAGGCTTGAAAAATACCTGTTTGAATTGCTTGCAGAGCTTAATAATCTTTCCTTTTTCTTCAATATTCATATGAGACGTACGAATTAAATTTTCAACACGTATATTGGATTTTTCAGTAGAAAATGGAGATTCTTTTTCAATTAGAAAATCATCAAGAGGTTCAGATAAAAATGGGTTGGAAACATCAAGAAGATTTATGTCAATTGGATATTGAATAGCATTATTTTCTACGTTACAAATACATTCAGGAAAATATTCGTCAGAATTTTTGAATTTCAAAGGTGGAATAACAACATAACCATTATCCAAATTTCGGATAATTAATGATTTTTTCGGGTAACTATACTGAACTGGATTGTTTTCTCGAATTGGCTTAAAGGAAGTGTTATAAGTAATTTTACATTTATCAGTAATAATCTGATGTTTAGTCAAATCAATAGAGCAATTAAGCTTTTGTAAATCATAGAATCCTAATAAGCAGTCATAACGTGAATGCCAAGGAAGAATTAAATATTCAATTTCAGTTTTATTCTTCCATTCAGAAAATATGGGAATTTTACAGGCATATTGACCTCTAAAATTGGACGTACATGAATTAATTTCAAAAGGATGATCATAAATACGATCTGGAAAATATTTAAAAGCAATTTCTGGATTGATCAGGGAGGATGATGCACCAGTATCGATTAAGATGATAAGATTAAACTGAGAACAAAAAATATACGGAAGGTGGGTTTTTTGATAATTATTTATATCTAAGTCAAATTTTGAGACTGGCTCGTCGAAGGAAAATTTTCTTCGTCATTGTTTTCAAAATAAGATTCATCGGGGATATAGTCTGAATCGAAATCTTGGGTATATTCCTCAGATTCATATTGTGGCGTTCCTGCAAAAGTTTGTTCTTCCTCATTTTCAAGATGAGTAATTTCTTCGACATAATAATGGTTTGGTTTGGGACCTACTTGAAAGGCATTAACTCTAGTGGGCATTTGTTGACGATATGGGTTTTGCTGGGGTTTCGGTGTGCGTGCTGTAGATACAGACATAGGTATAGGATTACTTTTTTGTTGACCTGGAATGGGTTTTTTGGAAAAAACATTCTGTGGTGGTCTGAAAGCTTGAATGTTTGTAGGGTAATGAGGGTTAAAATTTTGTTTAGGTGGTGGTAGTTGCGTGGGACCTGTAGGGAAGGTTTGTTGTGGCTCTAGCCAAGTTTGACTATTTTGGGCTCTAAACTGATTGGGCTTTTGAGAAAAATTAAAATTAGACCTTTGGAAATTTTGATTTGAAGCTTGTACTTTATTCTGAGACTGAGGCTGTTGTCGTTTATATAGGCTCGTTCTTAAGAAATTTTTGTAATCAACTTGCATTTGCAAATTATCATAATCACGACAATATTGAACACAAGAATCAATTGTAGTAGGATTTTGCTGTCTTACATAAGACCTATATGGTTCATTCAAACCAGAGATAAAGGAGCTCAAAGACTGTCTATCATAGTCTCTCAATTTAAAAGCGATATGATCGGGATTATCATGGTATTCTAATTTTGCAAATTCTTTCAGGCTCTGTACCTTAAATTTAATTTCTTGATAAAAGTCTTCATATTTTTGGTTAGGTTTCTGAACTGACGTATATAAGGCGGTGAGAAGAGTTTCTTCATTTCTAGGATCTTTATATTTGGATAATAATAATGATTTTAAATCTGGCCAGGTTCTCGGACTAGTTAGATGCACTAAATCTCTTACTTCGCTTTTCAGCTGAGAAATAACGTATTGGAAAGCATACGAAACAAAAGGTGTATTAACAAATTCTGCAATAAACTTTTCTGAATTATTCAAAAAATAAATTAGATCTCTGTGACCTCCATGATATTCTGGTACCATATATTTAGCTACATTGAATTTAATTTGTAAATCTTGAAGAGACATGGTTGACTGATTAAAATTAAGACGTGAGGGTGTCAAAATAACTTGTCTAACAGGTGTATTTTCGACTACAGATTCAAATTCAGAATCGGACATTAAATATGTGCAATTAAAGTCACTAAATAAGTTTACTTATAGATAACTTTTACGAGTATATATAAATGTAAAGCAATAGAGGGCGAAAAAGTTTTCGAGAAATAAATGGAAAAATCACTGAGTACAGCAAAAATTGTAAATGTTGTTTCTTACGCTACACTGGGCACTAGCAGCTTCATTTGGAGAGATCTGAGATACCTCCTTGGGCCAATACAGCTCCTCCTGGTTGACAGCTTGCCTGCCGTGGATCCAGCACCTCGCTCCTGTCAGTTCCTGTCGTTTTCTCAAGTGTCGTTGCCTGCTCCCAAAATACTTAGCAAGTATTTTGGCCCGGTACTTCGATGGTGATGTGCCTGCGCGTTGTAGCCTTCGAAGTTCTTTGTGATCGACGTCAAAACGATTGAAATCGTACCCGAACACACCGGACGATTTTTTGCACTTTTTCGGTCTCGATTGAGCGATACTCGTGAATCAATACCGCCGATTATCGATTCGGTACGCCGAAATCCTGTTCGCAGCGCCAATTAAGAATGTGCAAACAACGAACGACTTTTTAAAAAAGCGACTTTATTTAACAGAAGACGAATGAGTACTGGTCACCTTGGTTTACATGCATCTCTTACTTATAACCTACGCTAGAACAAAGGAATTGAAAAGTGCAAACCTAAGCAACTCTACATATTAGATCATCATCATAGCAGTGCCGTAATTGGCATGAACAGTGTCTTCTGGAATACTCGTACACAATCATTTCGTAGCGAAAGTCGTCATTTTATCTCACGCCTAGGGGTACTGATGAGCCGTCGAGACGTGTTTATAGGGTGATCCAAAAGTGCTGGAATTGCAAGATGTTTGAGAATATCCAAGTTGCATGGTAAAAGTAAAATAGTAGGGGCTTAGGATTTCCCATGGCTATTCAGTGGTGGCATAGAATTTGACCTTCATAAAAATATCAGTAAAAGGTAAGGTAAAACATTATTATGAACCTGAAGGCAGCACAGGTTTAAAATTTTTCCTGACTCTGCACTGGCGACCTTGAAACTAACCTTAACATACCTTTGAGGTCAAATCGAAGTCAAAACAATTTTTTGGCTGGTAGTCTGTACTTTTAGCTGCGAAAATAAATAAATAAATTACATTCAGACTTGATTGTTGGTGAAAATTGCAAGTCCTGGTCAAGGTCACCGTGTAAAAACGAATCAGAAATTTTTCTAGAAATAAAAGACGTATAAGGACTTAAATGCAACAGAGAGTCTTTGAACTTATGGAACTTCATAATTAGGGAGGTCATTTACTTTACGTCCTTTACCTAGCTTCGGTTACTCGCGAAACTATCCGATTAACATAAAACCAACAGCAACTCTGCAACACTATTAAACAGTGAACCAGGTGAAGCATAAGCTCTAGAGTAGGAAGAGGTGCTTCGTGCATGGCATGGGTGATTTCTAGAGGTGTTACATTATCTCGTGAATCGTTACCGCTAACAGCAGATTCGCAAAGCGGTTGTATCTCCACATAGCACATATGGTTCTAGGTTACATGTCATCAGGTAAATAAGACTGTTGGCTTTTTTCATTGCAGTACAAGATTCTATTTATTATACGTAATGGTCGGGATATTCAAATATCTGTGCATCCTGGGGGAATATCCGGAAATAATTCAGTACAGTGACTTCACGAAATTAACATAGGCGTCGTAACAAGCTTGCCAATTTTAGAGTACCGTAATGTACCTTCCAGAATAGGTGCCAAATATTTAACAACAGTTATTAAAAAAGCAGACATGTGACAGGATTAAGAGCTAGTGCGAAGCATATCCCTGAATTATTTAGACAAAGATAATTAGAAAATGCTTGTTAATTAATGTAACTTCTACAGATGCATTTTAAGTTATGATCCAATTAAAATCCTAATTATAAACGCTTTCTGAACGACACAGCTTAACACAGCAAATATTTCATACGTTGATATATACAGCAAACTTCGTTAACGTTTTTGGGTGCCCTTTCAATGTGTACGAGAGAAACAGAGAGAAAGAGAGAGAAAATCGTGCAACACCATGGAACACATATGTTATGTAAGAAAGACTGCATACATAGGCATTCAACATTTGCACCGTTGCCAAACGTTATACCATTTTCTTGAACTATGATGCATGATGGAAATAAGCTTCAGTTTGCTGATGATGATGATGATTTTGTTTCGAGCATCCAGATTTTTTATTCACGGATTGTGTCAAATCGATTCCGGATCAGTGTTAATGGTTCTTTGATTGTAGGTGGAACTGAAACTTCAGGATCGCCACGAATTATGCAATCGTATCTCGGTACATTCCAACGCAAGGCTCTCACCTCCATAGATTCATGATAGCCCAGTGCCATTACCGTTTTTGTATTACGTAACTTAAAAAGTGACACCTTTCATGACATTATGTAGGTTTTTTTACATTATGTAGGATTTACGAAAAGATGTCAACTTGGAGCCAGCTGTCCTTCACATCATGTTCACTTGCAGTAGCAGCGCGTGTTACTGAAATTTGAACTCATTGAATATGCCAACCCACAATGGACAGACGACTCGCATCAGATTCCATACAAACTTCCATACAATCGAAATTCTAATAAAAATGGATATTGTGAATACATCAGCGTGTCAGAGTCAGTGCTCTCCTATTTTGAGACTATGTTTTTTTTGAATTGTAGAAAATTTCAGGATATATAACAGACTAAGGGCCACTTCACCAACAACAGTCCATTATTCTCCACCTATAGGGTAACAGACCGTCAGATACCGCGAATGAGCTTCAAGTTCCAATCAACAAATTTTAGCAACCAACAGCTATGAATTGTTGAAAACAAAATACTGTCAAAGTATGAGATGACAACTTGTCATTGAAACATCACCAGCTTATTGAATATTAAGAAATTACATAAAATGTTAAGAAATGTTTGATTTTTAAACTAAATTCATGTTTTAATTACTATTTTTGAGTTTTTATTCATGTTTATATTATTTTCTTCAATTGATATGTCATACTGGGTGTTTTTTCCTATAAAACTCTTGCAGATAGCCATTAAGCACCTACTTGATGACAGGCTCTACCAAAAGATATTGCTCGTTTCCAAACATTCATTCATTTACTTGCCGTTCATCAGAACCATTATGGCACCTTAGATTGATATTCCCACAAACCATTCAGGTTTTTTGATATCCATACATCCATAAAGTTAAATATTTTTCATTGTTCAGGAACTGAACAAACATCCACACTATATTCACAGAGATTAAGTAATTCCCAAATATATGCCTTGAAGCTACCAGCAAACCTGTAAAACCTGCAAAAAAAACTACAAATTTGCCATATTTTTCTTTTTTCACGAGTACACATTATATTTATATTAGACATTATTTGAATACAGCTGATTATTGCATTTCAAGGAGTGACACATGTGTGTTCCGCCTACTGTTATATACTCTACTATGCTTTATAAGACTATTCGTGACATTTTTCCCAAAATGATTGCACAACACTTGAAAAAATGCAAATGAAAATTTAAAATTATGTCCATGACGAAACAAAATAGCTCCGTCGGTACCTTGGGTTATACATCTTGACAGTAGGGATGTTCGATAGGATCCTATATTTAGAAGTATCAATACATTTCACGAGTATCGTCATCTTTCCATCCGGACTGTGTTAGAAAGAGTGACTGCCATTTGGCTGCGACATTACCCTGCCAAATCAGACATATCTTTCATCATTTTCAAATAAATTGTTACGAAATCTTCAAATTTGTGAAGTTATCGAGTTTTACTTCATACGTTCTTACCAGACATGCCCAAATCATCAGTTGCTGCCGTGATGTTCATCCCGACCACTGCATCCCCACGGCTAGGCGTCCTGTATGTTAAATTTGTATTGATAGGGCAGCGGGTTATGCTATAAATCATATGTGTTTGTGCACTGATTGCAACGGTTAGATGATACCAAAAATATTTTCATAAATAGGAGATCTTTCCCACCAAAGATGCTTATAATCATGATGCCTAGTAAATTTTCACGAAAAAAATTCAGAACCAGCAAATGTAAAAGATTTATTTCGCACCCTCCACCACGGGACGTGATCGTCGTTAGGCTTGGCAACCCCGCGAGTGACAGATAGATATCCCCGCCGGTCAAAAAAGAATAATAGGCAAACAATAAACGTTACTAGTTTTTTTGATATTTGGACTTAAAAGCCATTATCTGTGAAACATTTGTCACAATTTTTTGTCTATGTCCACAGTAATTGCATTATGCATCAGGGAGATGTAGGGATTGACACGTCTTACACATATTATCTGTGATTTAGGATGGAGAGGACATAATGTTTTTATTGCTTTGAAGAAATTAATTAACCCATAAATTAATAAATGATTACTATTATGACGTAAAGGAAGATGAGGAATTGGATGGAATGTATTTTATATTCTATTTTCTTGCAATACAGACAAATCCACACTATTCAACAGGTATGTAATGATAACTTTCAGAAGTTGGTAAATTCGAGAGTGCCATGCATTAACAAACGTCCAAATCTGCTGCCAAATTTAACACCTAGAAAATCGACCTATTATTTTTTTTTTTTTATATATCGAAACAGCCGCGCAGGCAGAAGCCTAAATGCCGGAACACCACGAAGTTTGACACGGTTAGGATGGGACGCCGAAGTCAGGCGGGTCTGTCTGACAGGCACATGGCGTGGCGGCATCATGGAAGAGAGCTCTGAGGAGCAAAGCCCGTTGGTGTAGCGATAGAAAAGAGCTAGATCGCCGACGGCCCGCCGGTGCGAAAGAGTCCCGAGACTGTCTGTTAGAGAAGAGTCATCGATCAGTCGGACCGCCCTCCTCTGGACAGCATCGAGCATGGACAATGTAGTCGGGGCGGCAGCACCCCAAATGTGTGAGCAATACTCGAGGCTAGGCCTTATCTGGGCCTTGTATAGAGTGAGAAGGTCATGCAGAGAAAAGTACTTCTTAGCCCTAAACAAATAGCCTAGCTTTTTCCCAGCAGCTGCAGGTATTGAAGAGATGTGTTCGTGCCAGATCAGGTCCTCGGTGATCTGGACTCCGACCAGCCGAAATGAATGGCTCTTTGGTAGAACTCGACCGCATTCCCATTCGCTGAGGGGGATAACGGATTGTTAAATGTAAACCTGTAACATATATCAAAATACATGAATGTTGTCGTGTTTTTTCTGTACAAAAGCATCAAAAAGTGCGCTTGTTTATAATACAGTCGAATTTTCACGATGTTATTCAATATTTCAATAGAAATCACTAATATTCAGAGACCTTTGACAGCTTCTGTCGAATTGCATTTCGATAAGGTATTTTCCCATTGGTCGATAATATTAATGTTGGTGAAATCGGCCCTATATGTATCAAAAGCATGAACAATATTATGCAATGTTGCAGTTCCACCTAAAATCGGAGAACTGCTAA
This sequence comes from Acanthoscelides obtectus, assembly GCA_963669975.1. Classification (NCBI taxonomy): domain Eukaryota; kingdom Metazoa; phylum Arthropoda; class Insecta; order Coleoptera; family Chrysomelidae; genus Acanthoscelides; species Acanthoscelides obtectus. The sequence continues at coordinate 69,470,381 of CAVLJG010000005.1, forward strand.
GACTGATCTGAAATCAATTTTGAGCCAATTCGACACACTTCGCGATTCAGAGATGTCTATACTTAAAACAAAACCATCATTTGGGCCTGTGAAAACAGAATAAAGCTTATTTCCACCATGTACCACTATTCAAGAAAATAGTGTAACGTTTGGCAACCCAGCATAGGACGCACTCTCTCTGATACACGCATGGTGCCGCACGCTTCTCTCTCTCTCTCTCCCGACTAGCTTCATTCGAGTAGCTATCTAATTTCCAGTATCCAAACATTGTAAAGGCAGATCTATTACTAACATAACATCTTACAAAATATCTGAGACACGTCTACTTTGCTCTAACTGTTTCTAAACATAATATGTCATACTATTGTGGGACGGGGGTTTGGGGTCACAGACGAACAATGTGTGCCGACTAACAACTATATTAGCAGAACAACAACCAAGATCTTGTATTTATGTGCTGCATAGCTATTGTAGCTCGCGTCGTCGTCTTCATCGGCTCCTTCTCAGCGACTCTTTCACTCAGCGACTTACTGCGCGGCAGTGCTGCCAGACCATAATTTTTTTCTTCCTAGATGTTTTGCCAAAATTTCCCTAGATTTCCCTAACAGTTTATAAGAACCATGTTTATTTTAGAATTAATTTTAGATATTTAATATTCATCTTAATATTGTTTGAAATTTGGGGTAGGAGTATTGATAAACAAATGCAAACAATTTTTTTACGTATAATTAGTTTAATTAACGTAACAGGTATTTCTTATAATATATATTATAAACTAAAATACATGATAACTTAAGTATGCATATTATAAAAACTATAAAAAAAATTACGAACGGACATAGCATAACAAAATATTTTGTATTTAAGAAAACAATAAAGCAAAATAATCAAAAGTAGCTATTATAATTTAATTTTGAGTTTTATTGTACATTGACGAATCCATTCTTCTAAACAAATCATTAGGCTGATCTGTAAAATATAATTTTAAAGCATCATGTATTCTTTTTACAACAGGCAATACAGACAACCACCTTGTTTGAGAAGGTTGTAAAATTTCATGAGGTTTTACTGCTACAAACTCCTGAAATTCTTCAAATTCAGTTAATCTTTTAAAAATGTATAATGAATAAACTAGGAATATCGGCTTTTAATTTGGTGGATAATGAATTATGAATTTCCATCACAGCAATTGCACCATCTTTATAATTATTATTACGTTTTAAGAAACAATTTACAATAGTATTGTAAAGTCCTTCGGCCGTTGCATCTGCTACGGGCAATAGACCAAAGAACAAGTCAGTAATTTTATGTTCATAAAAAATACGTGCCACTAAAGTTAAACGTTTAATTGCGCCTTTATCGGTAGATTCATCAGCAATTAATGAAAATTTATTCGTTTGTAATAAACTAATAGAATTTTCAAAACTGCACTGCCCTTAAACATTATTAACAATAACTGTAGCTTTGGTGCGAGAACATGTGAAATTTTTGCAATCTCTGATCTTCAAATGATATTCTAATAAGTTCTGATAAATGGTCTAAAGTATTAAATAAAATGTTATCTTCAGCTGCATATGTTGCAATTCGAATTTCAGCTGTTTTGATTTTGTTATTTAAAGATATTTTTTCCATATAAGATTTCATATCAGTCAAAATTTTTTGTGTTTGTAATGATTTTACCAATCTGGTGTGTTGTTTTCCTGAAGAATGTTTCTGGATTTTGGATTTGCCACATATAAAATCTTTATTACATGCCTTGCAGAATGCATCCACCCTTTCTTGCTGCTCCTTACCCAACCGTTAAATTCAGGTTCTTATGTGTCCAGCTTCTTCAGAAGAAGATGGTGAGGACTCGAATTCATCAGCATGTTTAGAAGTTGATGGTTGAGGTGTAATTGAGGACATGATGTTAGATCTGTGATTATAAAGAAGCAGTAACAAACAAATTTAGAAGTTTGGTTTAAAATACATAGATCATATATATACACATTATAATATGTATGTCTAACATATCAATGTTTCATTAATTTATAGAAATACTTTTTCATTAACTTTAATACTAGATAATTAATTTCTGAGTAAACTCTGAAGAACCTCCCCGATCAAGTATAATAATTGGAAAAGTAAACATTTTATAATAAATAAATAGGTACTTACCTATGGCAAATAAGTTCAATGTCGAAAAACTTTAATGGTTATTTGTTAATAATTTTAGAGCACAAACTATAAACAATAGTTATTCTAAGGCATAGTTAGCACAGAACACAATTCGTATAAGTACATTTAAACAGCAGGAAATGCAACAGAAACCACCCGGCGGTTTATATGTTATATTATATCCCAGGTGTTTTCCCATATGTAAAATACTGTTCTGGTGTTCACCGACGGGGAATCACCGATGAGGAATCACCGACGGGGAACCACAGCGTTTCATTTAGTAATTCTCCGAATGTTATGAGTTATGATTTCCGGCCGGTTTGTTGATACAATTTGGTGTTCACACATTTTAATATATTTTGAATCATATTTTATAGGTACAATCGGAAGGTATTTTAAAAGTAATATATTTGTTTATTAGTTTATTCTCTATCTCTCGTTCATTTTTTGTCCCTGCTGCTTAAAATTGTCTTACACAGTTTAGAATTCCATAGATTTTGTAAAAATTTAAATAAATCCCCCTTTTTCCCTAAGCTTGGTCGTAATTCCCTAGATATAGGGAAATTTCCCTAGGTCTGGTAACACTGCTGCGCGGTGCGGACGGTTGTCGTTCGATGTTCTCGAACTTGTCGTAAAGGCGGTGCAGCGCGCAGGCGCAGCTCTTCTATGCTGGGAGCAGCGTCGTACGGTTGGGGTTAATATTGATACGGTTTGGTCTGTTTAATCATGGTATACTTTGATGCGCCTCCTCAATCAAATAATGAAGAATCAGCAAGAACCTATTTGACTGCTGTTTCTTTAGCGGAAAGCTTTGTTTATCGAGGTAGTTTGATGGAAATCGGCCCAGCTGTTTAAAAATTATCGGACAGTGCTACTTTACTATTTTGTCTGTTACGGGTTGTGTATGGCATTAACTTGTTTTGATTAATCTGTTGTGACACCTATGTCGAAATATACCATTCTATACCAGTCCCAGTATTATCCAAGCTCCATGTTGACATGCGTATTGTATTTTCATCACCAAATGTTTACATAATTAGAATTGACGTAGAATATAAAACTAAATCCCGATAGTAATTTATTTGATTCAATGTTTGTCTTCGGCTCAACTTTAACGGATGAATTTCCAATAATGACCTCAAAACGTCGGGCATCAGAATCTCGTTTTGACGTTAAATTGAATTCTGCAAAATACATCACTGTTCCGGATAACACAGATATTTTTTTCCATTACTTATACGACAATTTGTTCAGATTTGTATCTGACAGATGATCCTTGGAGAGATATAATGAGAAATACGAGAAAGGGCATTATTAATAGGGATGACGAAGAAGTATGAGGATAACGAATACACCTCATGACCACCTGAGTTATCTTGGCATAATTGTGATTCTTTTTTATAGCGTTGTACTGTCTCATTGTGAAAAGTGGAAGTAAAGACGTATTGTTATTGATATAGTTCTTGACTGTCAACTGCTGACAGTTGTAATGCTTCTTGCATTCTGTCTCAGCAGTGCACAGAGTGCACACGTCTTTTGGGAAGCACCCCATTACATTCTCAGAAGTAACTTTTCCTACTCTTGAGCTTCGCTTTACCTGTATTAACACTGTATTAACAGCTGTAAGATGGCTCTTGGTTTCATGGATGTCTGGATACTGGAAATTAGACAATTTCGCGAATGACGCTAGTTTGTAAAGGGCCAAGGTAAGTGGGCTTTTACTTAATTAAAATGGCAAAGTGCATGTTGCTGATTTGGAAGGGAGGCCACGTTTGAACGCCGCCAATTACAAAGGCGGTGTCGCAACGCGCAGATAGCAGATAGGTAGGCAGCATTTTTGATCGACGACGCAGAAAGGAAGTAAATACATCAGGTGATCCACCAAGACTGAAAAAGGTCGATCCAATAGTTGCGTATTCTTTGTATGAGCACTTTGTCACAGCTCTGTGTCTCCCCATAAAGGTCGTTCCGACTTTTTTTGTGGCTCTGAATATAAAATCCTAATGTTCCGCTACATCTGCTGAAGTTACTGAGATATGATTTGTTTCTGTTTTACCTTACATGACAATTGGCAAAGTAGTATCGCAATTGCGAATTTCAAAAATGAGTTGTTTGTTTTATGATTGTAACATGGCATGTACATCACGAAAAAACATGCCTTTTTGTACCGTTGCACTCACGCAGGCAGAAGCCTAAATACCAGGGCACCGTAGCTGCTATGAGGGGCTTAAAGAAACCTTGTTAGTAGAATTGGGAAAAGCCTCCTTGTGTAGATTGTTCCACAGTACTTATATGCAGGAGCAGTCATACAGGCCAGTTCTGGCCGAACGTTAGAATGGGAGGCCGAAGTCAGGCGGATCCGTCTAGCTGGCAAATCGTGCGAGGGCATCATGGAGCAAAGCCCGTTGACGTAGCAGTATACGAGAGATAGACTGTCGGTGCGAAAGGGTCTCGAGACTGTCCGTTTGAGAAGACTCACCGATCAGTCAGACGGCACCCCTCTGCACAGCATTGAGCATGAATAACGTAGTCATGTGAGCAGTGCTTGAGGCTAGGTCTTATTTTAGCCTTGTACAGAGTGGGGAGGTTATGTAAAAAAAGTACTCCTTAGCCCTAAGCAAATAGCCTAGCTTAAACGAACCGCTCTTGGTCATCCATCGAAACCGGATGAGCCACTACGGCGCGTCTTGTTGGCTAAGGTACGGTACTGTGTTTTGGAATCCTGAAAATGTACCAGATTGTTGCGTCCACACGCAGTGATAACATCCAGGTCTCTCGTCAGAGAGAAAGTCGCTTTTAGTCTTCGTTCTTCTAGCTCACCGGCATTGACCAGCTTGTCACCCTGAATTCCTGCATGTAGAGCGCTGCCATCAGCAAAGCTTTTGACCGGATTGATCGTACAGGAAAGGACGTCATCGATATGTAAAAGGAACAAAGTCGGAGCCAAGACCGATCTCTGGGAAACACCCGCATTGACATTGTGGGATGAAGAGATGGACCCATCAATTACGATGGATATCTTGCGGCCAGAGAGGAAGCTGCTGTGGAAGGCCATGTGATAGAATTTTGTATAAGTGGGCAGCATGCCATGGCTGATAGAACGCTTTCATGATATCAAAAGCACCGACCTCTGCCCCACAATATGACTCCGTGGATCGCTTTTGTCGGAAATCATACTACCTGTTGCTAATCAAGCCGTAACGTTCAGGATACTCCAGATTTATGCATCTCCTTACTGATGTAAGTAAAGTTACGTGGTCAGTTGTAAAAAACTCTTGACAAATAAAAACAAGAGTCATTTCTATTGCTGCAGTCTGATCGTTGCTTTTGCTTTTAAAGTAAGTACAATTACTGCAGTAATATTTTTTCAAGGATTAAAAGTACGTATCAAAATCTATTATAATTAGTTATCAAATATTGATGACAAGTAGGTTTACAACTTCAGAATAATAAGGCTACCATGTATGAAAACAATTCGTGGATATCTTCATGATAAGCCCAATTAGTGAATTGATGGTTCTGCCAAAACCTACGTCTTTTTGATACCACCGTATACAGATGAAATTGCACTGCATGGAAAATTGTATTAGAAGGCATTTTATAGGCGTGCGCCTTTTCGATGCTGCAATCCCTACAATTGCGCATAAATATCACTTCTCTGCTTGTTGGAATAACGATATGTATCAAACGTGGTGTTTTCTGTAATGCGTGTTTAATTTGAAGAAATCAATATTTCTTACACACGGCTTCAAATTAATTACTTAAGGCCTGCCAGAGGGTCGTATAACTATGCGAAAGCTTGACGCTTTTTGGAGCTTAATCTTAAAAATATGTGTGGTCTGTGACCACGATATGCTACTCACTATAGAAATAAATTGTGATCTTACAAGTTCTTTATATTATTCTTCAATTAGTAATTACCCCTTATCCAAGTAGATTTGAAGTTAATGACATCCGCAGGATTATTACGTAAAAAATCTATATGATGTAAAACAAAAACCGACAAAATAACAACTTGCTGACACTCTAGCTGCTAGTCTACCGTCACCTATGGAAGAGAGACTCAACGACGATGCTGCTTATGATGCTGCAGCTCATATTTCACCAATATAGATGGTTATCTGTCTTGTACAACTGTTGTTACAAATTAACATAACTGCATATCCTATAACTTTGTATCATGTTTCAGAAATATTCCCTGTATTTTTTTACTTTTTAGAAAACTTCTTTTGAGATACATTAAGGAAAATCACCTCCACCTTGTGTGTAAATATTGTAAGCATGTGCACTTAGACTTGTCATTCGGTCAATTTATATTTTACTGTGAACAGCGAGCATAATTGTAGTTTGCAGATAAGTATAAAATACTACTGTGAGATTCCCTAAAATTCATTGATTATTGTCATTGATTGAACTGAAATTCTAGTTTTAACTAGTCAATAAGAGAAGAGAAGAAAAAATCAAACGTACATAGGCACACCAGCACTATTGATGGAGTTTATGAAACTGTGGTTGTCGTTTCCACGTATCACTATTTATTGTCTGGGTGATTATCAAAACCACTACTTGTATTAATAAGTATCAATCCTTCAGAGCACTTGATTTGACAATATGGAATTTATTTGGTGTGATAGTCAGGATCACTTAATGTGATAGATAGTATTATAGCTATAGTTACTATCTTTTTGACGGTGGCATTTCAGACATTGAGGTTTCCGGTAAAAATCATTACATAGACTCCCCAACTACCGTCCCTATAAAGGGTTGTCCAATAGGGACGCAGGAAAGTAAACTTCAATTTGACATAGACGCCATCTTTGTTTTCTGTCACCGACATGTCATTTTGTTAGTTGAATGGTTACCATTGATCGCTACGGAGTCGTATTCGATTGAAGACCGCATTAAAGTTATTCAAGAGCACTACAAAAATGGTGCAAAAATAAAAAACACGTTTCGCGCGCTTCGTGAACATTTCGGTCGCAACAACCGCCCAAACGAAACAACCATCGGTCGTCTGGTGCGTAACTTCGAGGCAACAGGTTCTATGGCAAATCTGCCAGGCTCTAGCCGGCCAAGGAGCGTTCGCACACCGGAAAATATTGCTGTTGTGAAGGAGAGTGTAAGAGACGATCCGAAACAATCAACAACGTGTCTATCGCAAGAATTGGGAATTTCGATAACCAGTTTGCTCGGCATTCTCCACAAGGATTTGAATGTACACGCCTACAAGATCCAATTGACGCAAGAGCTGCGTCGGACCGACCATTTTTCGCGCCGAACGTTCTCAGATTGGCTCCTTGAACACCGCCAAATTGATGCCAATTTTTCATCAAAAATCATGTTCAGCGACGAAGCGCATTTCACTTTGAACGGGACGGTAAACAAGCAAAGCTGCCGCATCTGGGCAAACGAAAATCCCCGTGAGTATCAAGAGCAGCCGATGCATCCTCAAAAAGTGACTGTGTGGTGTGCATTGTGGTCAAAAGGCATCATCGGACCTTACTTTTTCGAAAATGCGGCCGGGGACGCCGTTACCGTCAATTCTGAGCGATATCACGTGATGATAGAGGACTATTTTTTGCCGCAACTTGAAGGAATGGATATGGACGATGTTTATTTCCAACATGCCACACAACCAACGTCAATATCCATCGATTGCAGTCATTCTTCGGTGATCGCGTGATTTCGCGCAGAGGAAATGTGCCATGGCCACCAAGATCGTGCGATTTGACTCCCTTGGACTTCTTTTTATGGGGATATTTGAAAAGCAAGGTCTACGTCAACAAACCAGCCAGCCTCCAAGAACTCAAAAACAACATCATTGCCGAGATAAATGCCATAGAACCGACCATGTTGCAAAATGTCATTGAAAATTTCAACCATCGCGTGGACGTCTGTAAATGCAGTCGTAGTGATCATTTGAGCGATATTATTTTTCATACATAAATGGTATAAATGAACCTTCAAAATAAAGTACCCAACTTGATTTGAATATCAATCTTTCTTGTTTTAATATGCGTTTACTTTCCTGCGTCCGTTTTGGACAACCCCATATATTATATTCTGCTACTACAACTACTACTACTACTAGTCTATGTAACTATAAGCGTTAATACACCGAAACCTATAATTTCATATAGATATACTTGTGGCTACCATCTATTTTACAGGCGTCTACGATGTGCGAGCTCTTCTCCTAGATAAACACTCCCTTTTAGCTGGTTTAAATGTGAAAGTGCGCGAGCTTCGACAGCTGCCTGTTTGGTAGACATCACGTTCTCGCACCTAACAAATGGCTATTGCTCGGATGGTTTATTACTGCAATTATACGGATTACGATCACGTCACTTTTATGTGACTATACGGCTTTTAGGTGATTAGTACCTGTTCTAGGTGAGAACACTGTTAGCCGAGCTTTTTAAAATTTCTGGGGTTCTAATTTGCGCTTGCGCTTTTAAATGGGAATATAAGAGGATGGGTAGTTTTTGTCAGAACTATATTTTAAATGAGAGCTATTCACAATGTGTATTGGGTGTTTGAAATTCGGCTTCCACTCTTGGGATCTCGGAAACGATAAGAGATACGAAGTCTATTGAAGCAAAGTTGCGCATTTAGGTAACTAAGCCAATGACAATTTAGAGTATTTCCGGACAAACTAAACAAAAAAAGGGCAAGATTGTCCGAAAGTTGTTTTTTGACGTGTGCGAGGGGTACGCTGTATATTTTGAGATGCGCGTTAACTATACTAGTTAAAACCGGCCGCAGCTCACTATTGGAAAGAGCAGTCCTTTATTGATAAGTCGCCGCATTCAGTTCATTTGTAAGCATCTTACAGTGCACGTGGTGTAAACAAAGTTAAGACTAAACATGGAGTTGTCTAGAGAGAGTTATCGCGCTATGATTTACTGTGACTTTAAAGTCGGGCAAGTGTGTTTCGCTGGTATGTCGAATTTAAAAGAAGGCGTGTTCCATTGGCTGATGAAAACCGTAGTGGTAGGTCATGTTCTAGTGTGACTCCAGAAAAAATTGCTGAAGTTCAGCGGCTAATTGAAGAAGATTCTCGCTGCACATATACCACTATACAGGCAACTCTTGGGGTAGGATTCGCAACAGTGCACACAATTTTGCATGATCATCTTTATTTTAAAAAAAAGGTGTTGCGTACAATCCTGCATCACGACAATGCCTCTAGCCACAATGCCTAACTAACTGTAGACTTTTTACGCAAGCGTCACATCAACGTGCTGGAACCTCCGCCTTATTCGCCAGATTTGGCAACGTGTGACTTCTGGCTCGTTGGAAAAAAATGCGTGGTCGGAAATTTTCGTCCGAAGAGGAAATCGATCAAGCAATTAATCAGTTTGTTGAAGGCATTCTAAAAACTGACTGGTTAGAAGCATTTCATTTTTGGAAGGTCAGGCTACAGTAGTGCAACTATATTTTTTATATAGGTCGAAAAAAATAAGAGTCTTGTTGTAATTCCATTTGAAGGATTCCAGTTCATCCTGGTCTTGAGAACATGAAGAACATAGCAGAAACTGTGACAGATCTAACAAAATAGTATTTTTTTAATTATTTATTTATCGATAGTTAAAAAAAAACTTACATCCTTTATCAGACATTTAAAAAAAAAAAATGGGCGACACACTTGCTGGACTTGATAAAAAATACTTAAATTCAAAAAATAAAAATCAAAACAAAAACTCTAACCTTACTTTTGTGCAGAAAGAATTTGGTAGGTTTTGCTGTTCGCGGACATTAAAATTTCCGAATTAATTACATCACGCGCTTGCGTATTTCAAACATATCGGAGGTACTTTGTGTTCGGAATATGCTCTAGATTGGCAACGTGTGACTTCTGGCTCGTTGGAAAAAAATGCGTGGTCGAAAATTTTCGTCCGAAGAGGAAATCGATTAAGCAATTAATCAGTTTGTTGAAGGCATTCTAAAAACTAACTGGTTAGAAGCATTTCATTTGTGGAAGGTCAGGCTACAGTAGTGCAACTATGCTGAAGGAGAATACTTTGAACATAAATAAAATACTTTTTGAAAAATAGTATTTAGTTTTCATGAATCTCAAAATATATCGTATTCCACAATAGGTTGCACATTAACATTGCCACTTTTTCTCCTCTACAAGGAAGCGCGATTATATATTCAATATATATTCTATTATGTTCAATAATTCCATCTCTAACTAGGTATTGTTATGTAGCATAAGGATTCTTATTATAGGTGTATGAATATAACATTATTCTTCTAGATATTGTCTACATTGCGTTTCTCTGCTAGTGGGAGCTACCTACTTGACGTAGACAGAAATCATACTGCAACTCTCAGCCGACTATCTCTGTCAACCTTTCAATACGTTGGAAACATTGAAAATTAGAATGCCTTAGCTTCACTGGCGACGCGTGACTTTTCCTAAACTGTTACTAAAAAAAGTTGATTTTGAACCTCCCAAATATAAGTTTTTGCTTATTTTAGGTATTTTATTTAAACTATTTTTAAATTAATTTAAACATTCCAGGAGTCTGGGGCACTTCATATACTTCATCGTCTTATGCTATGACTAATCCAAGCCGTCCGAAAAAACAGTCGACGTTTCTAGATGTTCGGAAAATTTTTGATCTTTTTTGGCAATGAATGTTAACGATTCCCTGTAATTTCCTTTATTGTCAGAGCCATCCACTTCAAAATGAACGGTAATTCCTGTTTTGCCAAAAAACATACGGTATCTAGAAGTGTGCTGCCTAAAAGCTTGGTTAAGACAACTTTCGATTCTTGTTTTGCCAAACTGAATTAAATTGGCTACACATCTCACATGTAACGTAGAAATTTCATATCTCCTCTTTAGAGCCCTAAAACTATTTAAATCGTTGACTCCGCTGCTGGTCCACTCATTTTTTCTGTATAAAACAGAAGACATCGCCAACAATACAATCTACTTTTTTGCAACCACATAACCAAGAGTTTCCATATAACCACTTAATTTAAAATATCAAACTAAATTTTTTATCCCTTTTTAAAATTATCTAAAATAGGTGTTGGTCTTGCATTTTCAATTATACAAGGAGAATGACTTTTCAAGTAGTTGATCGATTAATTGCACGCACACTACAGCCGGTAACCAAAACGGCTATTGACGAGTGAGAAGTTAGTAACCAAATCAAAAAATGGTAACAAGCCCACATTATAGTCGCAGCACCTCACGCACTCGGGGCGGCCGCGATCATACACGAGCCGGTACCGGCGGTCCCCAAAGGACTACCAAGTGTATCCATAAATGAAAATGGTAACAACCGACAACCAAGTCGAGGCGAGTCAGCTTCATCGTGTTCGCAAAACCTAGACAGTATAGGGCGCATTATTTTCGTGGGGCTAATTTGCTATTTACTGAATTACTATTACATATCGCTGTTGGTAAATAAATAAATGAAATTATTTCACAGTACTTAGTCATAAGATATTTATTTTTAAGATTTTTAACTGTTACCGATGGTAACAATGGTAACATGGACGCTTCGTCACTGCTTAGCTTAGCGCTTTTGCCGTACAAAACGTACCGCTTTGAAGATAAATTACAAGAGTCTAGTTGTACTCACCGTTCTTGGCGGTTACGTCATCAGCGCCATATGAAATAAGTGAAAAGATCGAGTTTCCGTACTATGGGCTGATCTACCACGATTTAACTAACGATATAATTGAATTAACTTCTCATATCGTAGAAGGAACTCCTAATTTCTGTTTTGACGGTATCACTTACATCATCGGTCTTGCATTTTCCCCAGGTGTTACTATGGACAAACCTTTCTTATCTTCTGATTTTATTTGCTGAACACGGCGCAGACTAATCTTCAGCACATCTGCTACCCCCTCCAGTGAGCAAGAATTAACAACCAAATAAAAAGTGGCGTTAAGTAGCTTGACCCTGCACTTCCTACGTTAAGTTCAGCACAAGTTACGACCTCTGACGGAAAATTTACTTACGATCTAAAGCAGGAAAATTAAACAAGTCAAACAGGCCCATACAAGAAGCCCATAGGCATGTTTCGCTGCCACACGTGTAGTAACCGTCTATGTCGTATCATTGCCTCTTCCCATACCTTATAGCACAACGCGTCAAACACGGCAGCGTCCGCCGCGTCATTGCTGCAGTACTGGCAGAATAAACAATCAGACCGGCACGTCCGCTGGTGAATCCAGAGAGCAGAAGGAAAGATGCGTATCGTAACCATTTTTCTATATCGCTGTAAGTCAAATGAACGAAGTAATCTATGAGATTCGTAGAATAACCGGAGCTGAGAGCATATGAATAACGTCAAAAAAATCCATCACCCCTTACAACCTGCCATTTTTAACACCTACGAAAATGTATCTGAAAATGATCAGGAGCTTCTGAAGTGTAAAAATATTAAGTATGTGCGATTTTGATCTCTTTTTCGGGATTTCACAGCCAGCTGAATCCCCACTTAACCGATTTTCAAAAACTACAAAGCATTAGAATAGTCGTGACTTTGGTTAAAATTTCCTCCAAATCCGAGCAGTACTTCTCAAGTTATAGATGGGCTAAGGATTATCAAACAAACAGACAATCCGACGAAACAGATGATATCTAGAACAACCGAAATGAGTGACATGGTTTTTCGAGATGTATATGTCGTATAACATCCAAGAAACGTAATATCCGATTTTCGATTTTTTTCGCGATTACAATACTTCCTCGCCAGTAGCGTAGGAAGTAAGAGAGGACCTGTAGCTTAGCGTACTTTCTAACAAATATGGAATTTTGAAATATACGGGTGACGGGAAAATAGATGCGGAGCATTAGAAATAGAGGGCGCCATATTGAAAATGTATTATAAAAATAAAGAAATTATCCTGTATTATGAACCGATTTCACAATTTGACAAACCATTATTCTGCACCAATAGAGTACGAGTAGTAAACAATCCGTCAAATATACCCAATCAGCCTGAAGAGCTCTCTCATATTTTTGGCAGCAAATAGCATCAAGGTATTCAAAACAAAACACTGTGACAGCTTGCCATTGAAATGTTTTCAGTTTATTAAATTAAAAAAAAATGCTTGATGGCTGAGTAAAATCCATTTTTTTCAGTTTAGCTAAAGGTTTCTCCATGTTTATTGCAACTTTTGTAATCCATATGTGATTATCTTAACTCAACAACACCTACTGGGTGTTACTAGTTTATCCTACCTTTGCAAACTTGCACTTCAAAATTCTTACACGTAAAAGCCTTTTCACTCAAATTTTTGTTAGGTGTTGCGTTTCAACACATTTATACACTTATTTCCAATTCCTCAACCGCATTTTGACACCACTGGTCCGAAACTGTACAAGATTTCATTCATACATTCAATTGCAGTTGCAGTTTTTTTATTTTGATTTCAGTATATCAGTCCATCGGTGATGGTTCCATGGTACACTCAACATAACCACGTATATCGGGGTTAGTGCAGATTTAAATGTACACGACAGTGTAATATGTAATTCTGCACAGGAAAGATCTTGAAGGGAGCACTTTTTATTCCGAAAATCCATTTTTCAGAAATAATACAACAAGCTCAAAACAACAAGTGACAAGTGACCACAAAACATAGACTACAGTAACGTTGGAAAATAGACCAAAGAGCAATTGACATTTGAAATTAGTGTCTCACAATGTTAGTGATGGGAGGTTACATTTGCAATCAGTGGAATGCATTGGAACGGTTAAAATATATGAATTGAATCGTTTTCACGTTATCTTTTCATAATTTTTTGTCTATGTCCATAGTAATTGTACTACGCATCAGGGAGATGTAGGGATTGACACGTCTTACACATATTGTCTGTGTTTTAGGATGAACATAATGTTTTTATTGCTTTGAAGAAATGCATTAATCCATAAATTAATAAATGATTACTATTATGATGTAAGGGAAGATGAGGAATTGGATGGAATGTATTTTATATTCTATTTTCTTGCAAAAAACAGACAAATCCACACTATTCAACATGTATGTATGATAACACCCAGTATATTGAGCTTGACAAATTCGAGATTGCCATGTATTAACAAACATCCAAACCTGTTGCCAAATTTAACAGCTAGAAAATCGACCTATTATTTCTCCCATTCCCATTCGGGGATAACGGATTGTCAAATGTAAACGTATAACATAAATCAAAATATATGAAAGTTGTCCTGTTTTTTTCTGTACAAAAGCATCATGTTGGAGTCAAAAAGTGGTCTTGTTTATAATACAGTCTAATTTTCATGATTTTATTCAATATTTTAATAGAAGTCACTGATATTCAGAGACATTTGGCAGCTTCTGTCAAATTGCATTACGATAAGGTATTTTTCCATTGGTCTATAATATTTATGTTGGTGAAATTGGCCCTTAGTGTAGTATTTTTATTGTTTTTTCCTTCCTCCTCTTATAATAGTCATATTTTTGCCAACTCTCAATCGATTTTGATTTTGTACGAAAAATTTGTAAGGCACTTTTCTTAGTAAACCGAAGCGTTTGAGATGAACGAAGATTTTTTTAACAAAAATCGAACTGTTTTGAAGCTTACTGGATGAGATACCGTCAATAATGTACATTTGAGCATCAATTTCTGTATTATAGAGTATTTTTATTCTAAAACGAAAAAAAAAAATCAAATGAAGCACCCCATTTTCAAGTTTTATGACTTGGTTAACGTATAAACGTTAATTTTATAAAATCTTAAAAATTAGTATAGTTCGAAAAGGGCAGTAATCCCTATAGTAAAATCGACTCACATTGGCTTGTACTATCTCCCCCCACCGGCTCCGCATCTATTTTCCCGTCACCCTGTATACATTTTCAATTCTACTACTATTATATCTTCAACATATTATGTCGGCTGTATAGTGTACACCCTCAAGAGAGTACCCTCGTCATGTCTTGCTGAGAGTACTTGCGTGAGAGATCGAGTGACGAGCGATCATGTAGATTCTAGTTGTTTCAGAAATGTTGCGAATCTCAACAAGATGGGCGCAGACTAAACGAGGTGAGTCGAGACAAAAAGCGACGGAGTGTGTCCGGTCTCACACTAATCATGTCTCGGGTGCCTCGGGTGGAGTTTGCAACCGGCAAGTAAAACAAAAGTTGTGGGCCTATCCAAAGTCTTGTTTTCTATTATGGATGCTGTTGTCATATTAACGTCACGTTTTTGTTTTTGTTAAACACATTCAGAACAAAACATCTTGGTGAATCTACAGTAGAGATGCTTACTTGTGGAGTTTGCCTTCCCTCTATAACACGTCACATTCTGCGGGCAAACGCTAGGACTAATTTTTTATTTCTTTTGCCAATTCTTAGGATTTTCAAAACTTAATTTCAATGGTATTAGGGATAAACAAAAATAGTCTTCGAGTAAAGAACATACCCTAACATTGTTTTAAATTAATTACTAATATCGTATTCCTATTGTTACCATGTTCTAATAATAACAAAATCGATATAAATATATATCTATCTGATATCAACCAACCCATTAACTCATGAAACCCCATGAGTTAAAGGAAAAGCTTCAAAGTGCCGGCAACAATAGGGAATGAATCAGGCGCCGTGAAATTTAAGCTACCTAACTATATAAAAGGCTGTAGCTTTCATTACAGAGCAGCCAAAGAAACTCGGAGACTGAGCGCTCAACGTTCGCTGAAGTGTTGCTGTGAAATGTGCTTTTAGTTTTGCGCAATGGGGGCAGACGTGCGAAAACCATAGACTGCTGATTAATGCCTCGTACTGAAAAACAAGGGGTTGATTTAAGGCGACGAGACCATTAAACTCGTTGTTTGTCGTGGGTTCTCCGTAATATTTATTCAATAAACACATAAAGATAAGCGTATTCTGTTTACTGCTCGGTTTAAGCTAATCTAATGAGTTTATTTATTCTGGTCCGAGTGTTTCATCCAGGAATAAGGCGTAGGCCTAGGTATTTTATTTAAGGATTCAGCACCATTAATCACCAACGCACCCTCTACCGAGTTGAGGGTAAGTGTTGCATGACCGGCTTACCTTTTGGATGATGAATTTGGGCAGTGCAATGGCACAACCACCAGAAGGTGAAAAATCATCTTCTAAAACATCTGATGTCTCTACCTTTTTGTTAGGTTTAGAAAATATACACCAAAACAGTCAAAACAAAGAAAGCGTACGGACAGCCATTCTACAGGGTGTCCCGAAAAAAGTCTGCAATATTCTACCAGCTGTTTCTAGAGCTTAAAATACGAAGAAAAGTTTATATAAACATAGGTCGACAAACGTCCCCTAAGGGCGCTACGGTCTTTTAAAGGGGCTCCCTTGAAGATGGTTTTTCCTTAATATTTCCGAAACGTGCTGAGATAAAGACATAAAATTTGGTATGCTGGATTTAAAAATATTAATTTTAGACAGTTTTGTTTGGAAGCGCATGTAACAGGGACGGACTCAGGTTATTTTAGAAATTGAAATTCAATTTTCGAATTTGAAAATTTATGGTTTTCTACAAAAAAAGGGACTCTTATTAAATATTGATAAATTGTGCCATTTTTACATAAAATTAAACTAAAAAAGTTGTCACATGATAGGAAATGTACTGCGAATTCAAATTAATTGTAGAATAATTAGCCATGGCAACGAAGAAACTAATTTAATAATTGGTATTACATAAATAAATATTTCTATTGCAACATTTAGGCAAAAACAAAAGAAATAATTTTTTTCTACGAACGAAATTAAAATTTGTTTAAAAAAGAAGACATACAGTTGGATATACTTAAAACTAGCTTTACAATAAGTGTTCAAATAAATTCTCATTTTGTTGGATACAAAGTCTCACTTGACGAACTAATGATTGCGTAGCCCGAAACGTGGAAATCCTTTTTCTTCATATCTCATTTGCAGCTTGATGGATTCTTTGAAGTAAATTTTCTTGAGTATTTACTTCAGTCGAGTAAACAAGTTCTTTTAATGACCCCCAAAAATAGAAATCCAATGGATTTAGGTCAGCTGAACGTGGCGGCCACGCTATAGGACCTCCTCGGCCTAACCACCTGTCTGGAAAATTGACATTCAACCAATTTCGAACATTGCGTCCAAAATGTGCAGGGGCGCCACCATGTTGAAAAAACATATTTTCTTGAAACTGCTGGCGCACATCCAATGGTATTATATCCATGAGCTCATTCTGAAGAAAGTTCAGATACACCCCTGAATTAAGACGATTGGGAAGTACAATAGGCCCAATTACTTGATCCCCAATTACTTATGCGTTCAATGAAAATCTATCTTTCTAAATTTGTACGGCGAACAACTTTTGTATTTTCATCTGACCAGTGATGCATCTTATGGAAATTAAAAGCACCATTCCTAGTAAATTTTGACTCATCCGACCATAATATTCTAGGAATAGTGTTTTCATTTGCTAATATCCACTGGCAAAACTCGATTCGTGGTAAACAATCTGCCTCCGTTACATGCTGCACCCGTTCAAAATGATAAGGATGTAATCCTTGCATTCTTGTCATTCTTCCTATCTAAAATTATTATTTTTAGGATAACTATCAAATAGGTATTCATAAATTTCTCTTACTATTGATCGAGGTATATCCATAATTTCTGAAGCATTTCGTATGCTTATTTGCGGATTATTTTCAAACATATTTAAAGCAATATCCATACGATGATTTCCCAGTGGCCTTCCTGAGCCCTGCATGTGCTGAAAACTTCCTCGGTTTGACAAATTCCGGTGAATATCAGTAAACATTCGACGTCCAGGTACTATGTGATTGGTAAGCCTTCTGATATTCTCTCACGGCTGCCAATTTATATCTTGGCATTTTACATCGATTTAATAAAAATTTTGATTTTAATCTAGTAATTTTACACTGCTAACAATGTCAGCTTAACGTCAAAATAAGTCATAACAAATCAAAACAACTTTTGTTTGCAGTCATGGCTAACTATGTATAATCAACAATTCATTTAAATTCGCAGTACATTTCCTATCATGTGACAATTTTTTTAGTTTGATTTTATTCAAAAATGGCACAATTTATCGATATTCAATAATGGTACCTTTTTACCTAAATTTTCAAATGCTTAAATTGAATTTCAAAAATAGAATCACACAAAAATTTTGGAGCTAAAATAATCTGAGTCCGTCCCTGTTACAAATGCTTCCAAACAAAACTGTCTAAAATTGTTAATATTTTCAAATCCAGCATAAAAAACTAGGCTAGAATACCAAATTTTATGTCTTTATCTCAACACGTTTCGGAAATAAGGAAAAACCATCTTCAGGGGAGCCCCTTTAAAAGACCATAGCTCCCTTAGGAGACGTGTGTCGACCTATGTTTATATAAACTTTTCTTCCTATTTTAAGCTCTAGAAACCGCTGGTAGAATATTGCACACTTGTTTCGGGACGCAGTGTATACATTGCATGCCTTTGAAATAACTAGTACAATTTTCCAGGTAGTTCAATAGCATCCAAAAGACGTATGAAATCTATGATGTGTGAAAAAGGTCTGACAGGTGCCCAGAATTACCGGGGTTGGAAGTGTATTAATATACTATTATAAAAAAATTGGAATACATTTTGAGTGATTTTTTTTGTCTTTCTACATTTTTCTCTCCTGCTACTGGACCGTTTTTCAAAGAGTACAAAGTTTTTTTATAGGAACTTGGCATAGTAGTAACCTTGTGAACCAATTTTATCCAAATCCGAATAGAACTTTCCAAGTTATAGACGGGTCAGGACTAGTGGCCAGAGTCAGACCGACAGACAGACAAACTGACTGACATACAACGTCAAAAATAATATCTCATTTTTGAAATATTTCGCGATTACAATACTACTATTAAAATGATCAGGCTCCTTTGAAATGTAAAAAACGAAGTTTGAGCGATTTTTTTTTTTCGTTTTTTGCATTTTTCTCCACCACCACCAGACGGATTATCATAAACTACAAAGCTTTTTCGTTCTTGGCGTAGTAGCAATCTTGTGTAGAAACTTTATCCAAATCCGAGCAGCACTTTTCAAGTTTTACATGGGTCAAGGATTAGCGGCCAGATCGGCAGACAGACCAGCGGAAATGAGTGACATCCACAAAACATTATCATTTTCAAATTTTTTGTGACTACAATGATTCATCATCCAGTAGCGTAGGAATTAAACATCTTGGAGAGGGTTAAAGGGTTCCTGTTATAACCTCTCAAGTTAGAGGTTGTATTACAAGGCTAAGTTCTGTGACAACAAGGTAATTGGTTCGTAAATAGTACGAGTACGAGTAACCTGAAAACGACACTAAATAATGAAAATCATTTCCGTATTCACACCACACACCATCCACGTTGGAAGTAACGGTTTTTAAAATGCCATTTAGTTGAAAGTGTGGGCGTGACCATGCACTTCAACGTTCAAATATATGCTACATTGAAATCACTCCATCTTGCCAGAGTTGATTTCCAAGCTTTTACACCAAAACTAGCATTACATTAGTTTACAATCCACACCAAATTTCAACTACAAATACGTTGTTTACCTACAGCCTACAGATGATCTCAAGTGACCTCGTGGGTTGTAGTTTAGATCATCTTTGGCCAAAGGGGCCTCATTGCAGTTGAATATAAATATATATTCCCTTTCTCTGCTTAATCATAAATAATTTGTCTATCTGGTCAATGGTTCAAAAACTTGACCAACTCCTCAATAAATCGTACAAATCTAGACCGCCTCTTTGCTTTGTTCAATTTAATTGTTAACCAGCTTAGATTCACGTGAATCAAATATATGCCAAAATGCTACCATTCGACTTCATTTTCCCACTTTACTGACCCACTCAAATCAAGCCACGCTAACAAAACACGTACATTTTTATTCTGCATCCGATAAGATAAACTAGAATTTATTTGCCTCATTGTGTAGCTGTGTATTCAGTTTTTTTCGGCCGACTAGTTCGCTTTAACGGAAATTTACGATAATATATTTCTGTTGGATACAAATGGCGCCGGTTTGTTCTCCTTATACTGGCATGGAAATTTGAGAACGGGATAGGGGGGAGACAAATTGTCGCGAAGAAAATGATGCAATTTTTAAGGGTTTTAGACGAGCCGAGAAACGTCACTTGCTTTCGTTTAGAAATGCAGGATGTTGAAGCGGTTTATCATATCGCGGAAGGCTGCGTCTCAAGTAAAGCGAGCGGGTGGAAATCGTTGACAAAAGTGTTAGCGCGGTGAAAGAAAAGTGTTTTTGATATTTGGATATTTTGAAACGTTTGATCCTGTATTCTGCCAGAATACGAATGGAAATGGATTTGCTTGACGCTTTTCATGAATCCATAAGCTAATATTTGCTGTTTATGTAGATGCTGAAACTTAAAACTGTTTTTTTAGTGCTCGAGAAAGATATTCCTAGAGTTTCCGTTCCTGTGTTTTACACTCAAATAATCTGCCAAGTTTGCATTTTTTATACAGCGATTTTTCCGTACCGAGCTGCGCAGGGTTATTACGTAAAAACACTATATAATGTCAAATAAAAAACCAACAAAATTTTCACCTTGCCAGCTAGACAGTTCATTTCGCTATTGCTCCCTAAGAGGGCTGTGAGAGAGAAATTAGTTGAAAAGTAAGAACGCGTGATTATTGTGTGTATTGGGCTGCATGCGTATAAGATCAGTGATATTTGCTATGTGAGAAAATTATTACTCAATATGTCATGAAGTATATCTATTAGCTGTACCAGACGGTTAATTTGTGTTGTCCTTTCTGAAGGGAGGTTAAGTTCAAAGTTATAAATTACGGCTGTCTCCAGCTTTTTAGGCTTTCAAAAACTTTGAGAAGCATTACGGGAAATCATCACCGCCCCTGCGTTGCGTGTAGTTAAGCTACATCAGCAAAAAAAGTTAAATGGCTGGAAATAAATAGTAACGTAAAACTCTTTTACGTTTCATAAATATTTCTGCCTGGGGTATATTTTCTTACCTGCTGATTGTAATATACTTCTCCAACCAGGGTGTTTTCTTATCCGACTCATTTTCTAAATTCAACAAATTTGCATCGCGAAATAAATTTCTGAAAAATTTAAATGACTGGAAATAAAAAATTTTGTAATAAGTCTTTCAAGATTCATGTTCTTGCCTGACGTATACTTTATCACCTGCTAGTTGTAATATAATTCACCAACCAGCGATTTTCCTTTCTTACCTCTTTTTTTTGAAATTCACCAAATTTGACTCCGTACCCTGACAGAACGAGCTCGAAGGATTTGCGAACAGGAGAACCTCCAAACAGAACTTGAACACCTGAAAATTTCGTTCTAAGCAAATGGCTACAGCAAGAGGGACATCGAAAGATCAATGAGGTCGAGATCAGTAGGCCACGTGAAACCGAACAGCGCCCCACCACCTCTCAAGCGTATCTTCATTTGTGCCAAGAGTCACGGACAGGATTGGCAGAGTCCTGAAGAGACATGACATTAAAACAATCTTCAAGCCTACGAAGAAGATCGAACAAACCGTCAGATCGGCAAAGGACAAAAAGGACCCACTCTCAGCTGCAGGAGTCTACCGCACACCGTGTTCATGCGGCAAAGTATACATTGGAACCACAAAAAGATCAATGGGAACGACACTCAAGGAGCAAAAAGCAAATTGCCGGCTACGAAAAAATGAGAAGTCTGCGATAGCTGATCATGCACTAAGCAATAGGGACCACAGGATACACTTTGGGAGCTGCAGGTTGCTGTCATCAGTCAACGGCTATCAGAATAGACTGGTCAGAGAAGCTATTGAGATTCACAAACATCCAGATAACTTCAATAGGAAGGAAGAGACCCTCAGACTCAACCCGATCTGGCACCCGATCCTCAGAAACGCCCGAACAGTACCGATCGACATCCCAAAGTCAACCGAAGCGGAACAAGCCACGTCACCTACTCTCCGGTATAAATACAACCTGTGCAAAAGAAATCGTCAGTCTACATCCATCATCGGAAATTGAAGGACCACTGAAGAAGCTTGCCACTCGTGCTACCGAAACGTTAAGAAGAAATTCCAACCGACGACGGCCTTAAGACCCGAATCAAGACCGCAGTTTATCAACTGGCCACGAAAGCCTTAACCAATTTGATACACCTCCAATAATGCCATCTCTGATAGCATTGATAGCTGAAGCGTCATGACGTCTAGGCAACACGTAAAGCTACAAAATGAGTACACATCAAGTGAACAATAGCTAGTTCTAGTTCTAGTTTTTATAAAATAAAATTTTGTGGAAAAACCTACATAATGTTTTTCAAGTTACGTAATACTCCTGCCGTTTAATACGAGATAGCAATTGAGATAGATAGCCTTATCTCGTCAACGTCATTTCTATTATATAAAGATACGACTACCGTTGCGGCATTGTCAATTCGCTAGACAAGGAAAAAGCTCATAAATAAAAATAATTTAGGATTTTCTATATCGAAAGGAGTGTCTCTCTCAGTTGAATGCCTGTCAAATTTATTAAATGAGAAGCCTTCCTCCTCGCGTTGGCGAAAAGTAGAGAACTTTTAAATGTGAAAGAGAATTTTTGTACGAAACTGTTCCGTAGTGCTATATTCCATTTGGAAAATATTTTTATACTCACAGCAAAGCACTTTAAATCTGTGTTCTTTGATGTCATCTGTAATGCAAGGTAAAATACTTTGGCGGTTTCAACCAGGACTGTATAATTGACGAGGCAAAGTGTTTCTGAAGAATGTATTATTTTCATTCCTTTTCCTTATTTGGTAATCGACAGTATAGGTTAAGCTCTCTGAGATACAATTTCAGTGCCGAATCCTTATTTGCCAATGCTTTCATTTCAAGTAATAAGGCTCTGTAAAAGAGCCAGGTAAAATCTAGCTTCATACATTCAGAACTTGTCGATACTACCGCTCCCTTGTCCCTAGGGTGTAGAGATTGTGGAACAATCTACAAAAAGAGGCTTTTTCCAGTTCTACTAACCCCAGGAAGTTCAAAAATGGGATTAAAAAAGTTTCTTTGGGAGGGAGAGACGTGGCATGTTTGACACGCATAAATGGCAAGTAACGTCGCGATCCCTTTGCTTCGTTAATCCGATTTTTGAACTGCGCAAGGTTAGCAGAATTGGAAAAAGCTTCCTCATATAAATTGTGCCGATACCCTAGGGACAAACGAGCGGTTGTACCGACCAGTTTGTGGATGTACGAAGTTCGACTTGGTTAGGATGAGAGGCTGAAGTCAGAGGTTCTGTCTGGCAGACACAACCTGCGGCACTATCATCGAGGAGATCTCTGGGGAGCAAAGCACTGTTGCCCACAGATCCAAAATTGTACCGAGTTAGTTACAGAAGAGTCATGAATCAGTTGTATCGATCATGGATAATGTAGTTATTAAATATGATTTTCAAAAGATAAATTCCTGTAAATTAATCAATGTTTACCAGCTCATGACTCATTCAAGAATTAACGTATATATCTTGCTTGTAAATAATGAATAAAGGTGGATGGAAACTGCATGTTGTGTGTACTGGTATAATAAATATAATGCAACTTGATAACCGAGATCGGTGACTGATCAGAATTCTGTAAATAATCGTCGTTTTCGTCTTGTTGGTTATGAGTTAGTGGACAACGCAATGCAAATGGCACTCTTAATAGCGGTACTATTCATAATAGAAAAGATTATAATCTGTACTGTAGCTAATAATCTGTGGTGCCAACTATATGTTATTGACAAAGTACGACGTAAGACACATGACGTGGTAAACACAGTTTTCCAACACATATTCATAGTTCCTACACCAAAATTATACCAGAAAATGGCTTAAGCGTGGCGAACGGCGGCGGAGGTCCAAACGCGTTGAACGATGGCATCTCACCTCACCACTATTGAAGTTAGATTGAATACAGATTAGTTATTGGAACATAAAGTGGGGAGTTATGATTCATCTGTGATTTCCATCGGTAACAATACAGCAATTATCGCTTATCACGAATCACATCAGAAATTAATCATTACGACAACATTTGTATGGAAACGGAACATTTACCGAAAATGTATAATACTCTAGGCTAGAGTCCTTCACATATGCAGATAAGGCGACGATCTGAATGACTAAAGCATGATCGAATGGGTCATCTTAGAATAAGAGATAAGATAACCAACTCAAAATGTTATATGGTTCCTCTGCGTCAGTTAAGGTAAAATTATAATTTAATACTTCTCTGGCACGTTTTTTAGAACAACAGCAACAGAACAAAAAAGAAAGCACTAACAAAATTGATGATTTATATGCCTTTCCTCTAAGGTATAACTTTAAAAGATAAATAGTTGTAGGAAAGACGGCTACGAGACATATAGCAAAGTGTTGGGATAAATTGTGGATTTAGAGTAGCGCTTTAAGTTGGGATAGCTATAATTAATAATTGTCTCCCAGCTTCTATAGAAGTCGCGGGTAGGTAAGACACTTACATATTATGTTTGTTCACAGTTTGCTTATTGTAGCTTTAACAGATAAGGCTGTCTTATAATGGCCTTGTCAATGTATTTCTCTATGGAGGGTTCTCTCAAAACATAAGGCTTGAACATCTCTTTGTCATCTGATTTTAGAAGGGCCTATACTATCATTTTGTTCTCTTTTGAAGACGTAAAGGGTACAGCAAGGTAATTTAAATTGTGTTCTAAGTGAGCTACAGGAAAGATAAATTCCCGGTACTTAACACGGATGAGGTTTCGAGGGATACCCAAGTCATGCACACTAGCCATTCGTTTCAAATCGCCAAAGCCCACATCACTAAAAATATAATTTTGTATGCGTATGCCTCCATAATCACAGCAGCTGGGGAGAAGCTGGGTTATATGTTTAGAACTGAAGAAGAACTCATTATTAATGCGCTTCATAGCTGCTGGGCTGATCGAGTATTGGGTAAGACTTCCTTGCCAGATAGTCTCTCATACTTTTCATCTATAGATCTGACAGATGGACCTGCTTGTCAACTCTAGTGGGTTTTGTTCATCGGAAACAGGCCAGTGTAGCCGCTACTTTGTGAGGTGGGAGGACCATAAAGGGGCATGTCCCATTAAAGTCATAGTCATTGCCATGCGATAACAAATTCCTTCTACCCGGACTTCTATCTACCGAACTCAGCAGCTTTATTTTGTTAATGCGGTGATTCGCTTTGTTGGCAACGGTCGTTGATATAATAATTATAATTCCAGCTCACAGTAAAAATTAGGTTTTCAAGTAAATAATAGTTATTCTCCTTCGTTTTTACTTTCTACGCCGCTGGTCGACGAAGTATTTTCATCTCGGATAATTTAGAGAATGGGATATTATGGATGTTATATGACATGTACATCACGGAAACTCATGTCACTGATTCCCGTCGATCTGCCTGTCGTTCGGTCTGACCGGTAATTCTTGGGCCATCTATAATTTGGGAAGTACTGCTCGGATTTGGATAACATTTTCACACAATGTCACAACGACGTCAAGGACGAAAAAGCTTAGTAATTCTTGAAAATCGTCCGGTGACGGCGGAGAAGAATGAAAGAATTGAAATAAGATCGCTCAAACTTTTTTAGATGTTTCAGAGGATGTTCGTAGCATTTTTGGAAAATTTTTTAAGGGTAAAAAACTTGGAGGTGCGGGTTACAGGTGAGTAGGGGAAAATATATTGCTATTTTGTGTTAGCATATAGCATATTAATAAACATCCAACCCCGGTAATTCTACGCACCTATTAGACATATCATTTACATACATTTGCCCTTACAATAGAAAACATTTTCAGGAGACTAATCGCATACCTATCGGTCGCACTCGTCATGCGTCATGGGATTGCTAATCCGACTGGCATAAGAGCTATATATATATACATATATAATTGTTCACCTAACTATATATATACATATATAATTTTTCACCTAACTGGTCTAGACGACAATGACCACGTCTCAAGTTATATACATATATATATACATATATATATACATATATATATATATATATATAACTTGAGATGTGGGTATTGTTTAGACCAGTTAGGTGAACAATTTGTTGGGTACTTCGACAAATTTAAGCAAAGAGGACTCTTTATACTTTATTAATCTCTAGCTTTCAATGGACTTTGTCATCTTCATCAGGAGTTGCAATAACATTGAGAAGAAATGTTGCTAAATGTTATTAACGTTTAGGTTGAGGGAAACAACCAGTAACCTGGTGAATGCTGGAAACATGGTACATTCGTCACAATAAATATAAACTACACACAGCTGTATGTCAGGAACAAATTGAAACGGATTAAAATTATTTAGAGTGTAATTTGATGAGGCTACTTTACTTCGAAAGCTAATATAACATAATATAGTACATATAGTGTATAAGCATTATACCAAAGCTCCAAAGAAATAGGGCTACCATATATGGACACGCACATTGATACAACTTGAGACATTTGTTTCTAATGTAAAACCCTATTTAGGTTCTGATAAAACCTACATCTTTCTGATGTCATTCCATTATATGGAAAATTGTAGGAGAAGTTGTGGAAAATATAGAGTCAATCCAGTTGACGCCATTGTTATATCGTAGGTTCCTAGTGCCGCCTGGATCCTTGTGGCCTTAAGAAGAACGCCATTTTGGTCGGCCTAAGATGTTTTTATATGATATTGATAAACATTATTGGCAACTTGCCTGTTACCGATATAACAGTCATTAAAATTATTTTCGAAATATTTTCACGAATACATGTTGAGTTTTACGATAACGTTCCAGTAATTGTGTATTTTTTATCAGAATATATTACTGTAAGTACATGACATGTCATTCTTGGGAAATACCTTTAAAGGTAGATTTAATAATATAATCAGATATTTTAATCGCAACGTTAGTTTTCACTTAATCGGCTGATTTATTTTATTGGCCTTGTAGAGAGTCTTGTTCTTTGCAATGCCGTTCAGTAGAGTTTAAAAAAGCGGAATTAAATAAGCAAATATTAACTCTGTAATAAAATGCTTATTAAGTTAAATAATAGAATAAAGAGTTAATCAATTTATTTTTTCATTTATCCAGTAAATAAAGGAATAATAAGTGTGTATTTGTTAGCGTGGCTTTTCATCGCTCATCCACCTTATTTCGCTGCCAATAATGTGAAATAGGCTGTGCAGTCCTATTTAGTACTTACCTTAGGTAGCTTAAAAATCGCATCATCAAGATATGCTAACTTTTCATAGTGGTCGCGATATTTCAGGAGAACGGCTCTGTCCCTAAGGCTGCTCTAGTATAAGAAAACTTCTCAATACTATATAAAAAACAGCGCAAATAAAGTTCAATAACACCCGAAGAGGTACTTTCCAAAATGTGCATTTCAACTATTTCGTTTATTTTGTTTCCGAGATACATTTTGAGCGCTCTTACTTTTTTATGAGCGAGAATTGGCAGAACTTGCACTTCAAATTTCAAGCGCCAAATTTCGCGCCAGAATTGTGATGTGATAAATTTGACGTCGTCTCATACGTACGTAGATAAACCGGGGCCAGAAGCAAATAAATACGCTAACGCCAGAAAACCCTGAAATCCCTCAGCACGAATCTCTTACCTTTCAAATTTTGTCTCAAAAATGAGCAAAAAGTTCTGGAATGTCGAGAAACGAAGTTCTTGCATCTTTCTACTAAGTTCTTTCGTCCTTGGCATAGTAGTGACCTTGAGTCAAAGTTCCATCAGAAGCCGAGCAATGTTTTCGGCGTATTATACTAGTGGACAGACACAAACACATATCACACATATACGAGGAATGTCTTTTAAGTTTTGCATATGGAAATAGAACAATACGGTAAGTAGTTTTAAATGACTTTATTGTCACCTTGGAACATCCAAACAGCCGACTGTCGTTTATTTTCTGGTTCATAACAGTAAATCTACGACTCGTTACCACTAATAATGCTGTTTTGAGTTTCCGGAATTGAAACGATCAAGCGTTTTTTGACACCAATTAACCCTGGCTGCTTTCTGCTCTCAGTCAACAGGTGGGGTATCCAATGATAAACAAATTTTCTTACTCCTAATTCTTCATGCAAAATTTTTTAAATTGAGGTCTTTGAGATCTTCAAGGACGCTTCAATCTCGCGATATGTCACATGTCTATCTTCAATGATGAGTTTGCGCACAGCATCCACGTTTTCCTGGGTGACTACCGTTTTTGGTGCACCCACCCTGGGATAAACGCTAAGACTCACCCGTCTACGTTTGAATTCTCCATACCAACGGGAAATTGTCGACTGATGTGGCGCTTCGTTGCCGAAAACAGACAGTAACTCAGCAAGGCATTCTTGTTGCGATAATTGTCTCTGAAAGTCGTAATAAATTATGGCGCGAAAATGTTCTCGGTTGAGTTCCATTTTTCTAATGACTTGGTGACACTTAAAAATTCACTGTAGTGAGAACACTGCACGTATTGTTGTGAAACTTTGGATTTAAGTTTACTAAAGAGTGAGGTTAAGATTCAGTACTGACGTTCGATCCGCGCGGCCTACTATGTTCCTATATGCAAAACTTAAAAGACATCCCTCGTACCAACAGATAAAGAGACCGATTGACAGAAAGATACAAGCGAGTAGCGTGGTTTTTATCCCCCCTTCAAAGTGCTAGCCTTGGTCATTAGATATCTCAAATTAAATTGGTGTAGCAAGACAAACACTTATTGTTTGCAAGAGAAAATTATCCATTTGATATCCATCTCAAACCTTCATCAATAGTATCTTCAAGCTGCTAATATTAGCAGCTGTGTATTCATCTGAAGCTAACTAATTCTTAATTAACGATCAAGTCCTAAGTGAAACTAAATTGGACCAATTAACCTTACAGGGAAAGTAGGTTCATCGCCCACAAAAGTTTTTCAACTTCCCTCATCGATTGCACAGCGTCGTCATTTGTCTTCTGCCTTATCTGTCGGCAACGATTTTATCTCTCTGAGCTAGAAAAATAGCGGAGGAACTAATTGGATACCAATTAATCTGACGAAGGCGATGAACTGTCCCGTGAAACGTGGAAAATTATTTTGTCATGCTGCACGGGAGTAGCAGTTACGTCTGCATCGCTGGTATATTCAAGAAATATAGGTTCATTGCATCCATGAACTATGATTTCTTTGCCTTTATACCGAAGCCATTTCGCAGGCAGAGCCTAAATGCCAGGACACCGCGGCTGCTATGAGGAGTTTAAGGAAACTTTGTTCATTCGAATTTTTTGTTCCACAATCTCGATACCTTAGGACAACAAAGCGGTCGTATCGAAAACAGGCGGGTGTGTTTGGCAGGCACAATTGGCGGCGGCATCATAAAGGAGAGCCCTTTGGCATAGCGGTAGAAAAGAATCAGATCGCCGTCGGCCCCCGGTGCAAAAGGGTCACGAGACTGTCTGTTAGAGAAGAGTCATCGATCAGTCAGACATCCTTCCTCTGAACAGCATCGAGCATGTCTAATGTAGTCAAGGGGACTGCATCCTAAACATGTGAGGCTAGCTCATATCTGGGCCTTGTACAGAGTGAGGAGGTAATGTGGAGAAACGTACTTCTTAGCTCTGAAGAAATAGCCCAGCTTTTTCCCAGCAGGTGTCGTTATTGACGAGATGCGTCCGTGCCAGATGAAGTCCTCGTTGATCTGGACTCCGGCCAGCTGAAATGAATACATGTAATTCGGTGTTCTTAAATTGTTCTACTGAGACCCAGGTTAACGGTCATAGTAGCAAAGCATATGCGAAGAATAGTGTTGTCACATTTCTGATTATTAATTATAAAGAATATATTTTTGAAGTTCAGTACCCTATATTGATACAACGGGTATTTCAAATTCGACTCTTACCTTTGATATATCGGAAGCGGTAAGAAATACGGAGTCAGTTGCATGGGGACAAGTTTACGCACTTAGGTAACTATGAAAATGACACTTAGATATTTGCAGTTCAGAGTATTTCCCGAGATGGACGAAAATATCCGATATGCCATGTACAAGAAAAAATAGAAGGTGTCGAGGACAAAAAATGACAATGTTAATATGCAGTTTATTAGGACAAAATAAAAACAATTTTGCGAACATTCGGTTTTTTCGTCTGTCTTAGTAAATACTCTGAATAGCTAAACTTTCTAAGTGCAATTTTTTTAGTTGCCTGAATGCGTATCTTTGTTCGCATGTGTTACCATTTCCTTGATTCCACTGATGAGAGTCAAACGTGAAACCGCTTGTATAGAATATGGAAGGTATCAATTTCTAATTAGTGTGATGCGTAATTAAGTGACCTTCTCCTATTAAGCACCGGTCCGACCGCAAGTAAATCTGATCATTAAGTCTGGGCACCAGCTGGCGGAAGAACTTCAATTTTTAGATAATTTTCTCTCAATTGACAGCACCCACAGAAACCAGAAATTATCTAATTGCAATAAAACTGAAATTTGTGTAACTAGCAAAATTGTTATCACTCTCCTAAATTGAAAAGAGTGGACGTGTTTTAAAGCTTTTTTCCACCCATAAACTTGAAGATGTCGTTTTCTAGACACACTACTAAATAAATTAAAGGAGAAGTATATTCATCTACCCGCTCAATATTTTTTGAAGTTAACTCTGAAGGAGTAATGAGGTTTTTAGTTAATAATTTATTCATTTACCCGTATTTGAAAGCTTTGCTGGTCTATAGCAGTGCGATCGGGAGATCTATTAAACTGCCCACCATACAGGGCTATTCGGTCACTTTTACTGCAGCCCGTAACCATCAGTAGAATAGTGCTGAATCTCCAACGACCCATCGATCTGAAAGATATTTATAAGGAGGAGTCACCGATCAGCGGGATATCTCTTGTGTAAGTACCGTATGAACCGTTCAGGCAGAGCTGCTGCTATACCGATAAGCTACTTAAGCTACTAGCATTCCAAACATCTCTCTTATAGATACATATGCTGATTGGCGTCCATACGCGGACGTTTGTTTATGTAAGCTCACAGAAATACGTTTTTTCCCATTGTCTTAAACATTTTCTCGTCAAAGTATGAGTCTTCCACACGTATACTTGTCATTATCGGCATGACAACTAGCTTCGCATAAGCATGCCAGTTTGCATTTTGTTGATGTTTGGTATAAAACGTAGCGATGCTCGAAGATGCAACTACAATGCCGACAGTATTAAATTTATTGGAGTACATTTGGGAAAGTGAATTCATGTGTGTAGAAGGGCGAGTAGCAGCTGCGTCAAGAATCGGCTTGTGCAGCTTCCCTTAGGGAAATCACGCTCCGCAAATCGTGACGTCACCGCCAAAAAGGGAAAAAGAACTATACTTCAAGGAAGAGAATGGCAGATTATGACAAACATGTGCCACGTTCTTGTGTGTGAGTTAAATCACGAAGATACTTATGACATTTCTGGTGTATGTCTTGACCTAAATGATACGGAATTGTATTCATACTAGCTATACTAGGGGTTTGGATGAGTGGTTCAATAGTGGGATTTTAAATCAGTAAATTTAATAAATTTGAAGTGCCTAATGGAGTATTTCATAACGCTGTTAGATACTGTGGAATGCTACGACATATTTCTAGATACTAGTACTTAACGATGCAACAAGGAAGCAGCAAGAATAGCTAGAAATATTTCCAGGTTAACTCGCAAGTTGGTGGAAGGAGTAGTTTTTTTTATTAATGCGCACCAAAAATGACTGAATAATACTTGGACAATACGTAAAAATAGATCTTGGATCGGTTCATCCCTCAGCCAGTACCTATAGGCATTTACAGAAACTGGAATGTAGGCCTAATTTATAGTTCTCCTAAAACTTTTTCATGCAAATTGCGTTTGATTAACTTAAGCTAACTCTATGGACATGCCGCACACTAACCTTTTTCAAGAGCTATATTATACTAAGTATAACTAGAGTAATAAATCGTAGCAAACAATAATAAGTTAGCAGGTAAAAGTATTCATTTCAGTAAGTATATTGATTTATTATGCTTTAACCTTGTTGCTAGAAGCATATTTTTATAGTTTTTATTCATATAACGTTCAGACAAAATTTCCCAGTAGGGGTAGCCATAAAGTGATTGTAAGGAGTCTCAAGAATAAGTTCTACTTCCAGATATGAATGATTTTAAAGTTTTTCATGAGATTCTAACTTGCAAATAGAGCATCATTAGTTGATTCTTTAAATGCGTTACTGATGAGAGAAGTGCAAGCGTATTACAATTACCTCGATAATCGAACAGAGGGTTCCAAAAATACCAACTCATATGAGTTCTATCAAAAACGCTAGATAAACTACAAATATTTCGTTAAATTTCCATAGAGGCAGGAGTGAGATAAATTGACCAATGACAGTCTACCGTTACCTGTCGCATGACAGTGTCACCACTTCCTCACTTTGACTTTTGTAATATTATTTGCTTGCGCCGTTCTAATAATCAATTCTCAATTCCGAACGCTCTTTCCAACCTAAATAAGTTACATTTTCAGCACATTTCATTTAATGAAAATCAACAACTTTAGGATTCCAACTTCTGTATACATCGCATAAATATTAGCGCTTGCTTAGTATGATAGCACGCTTGGTGGCCCAAAGGATAGGCACACTTGGACAATTAACGCCCCAATTGACCCCGACTGTTTCTCTACCTTTTTCGATACATTTAATATTTTTATTCATCAAAATGTCACCGTATTCAACCATGATTTATTCATATGTGAATAATTAGTAGTAACATTATTAATATAACTCAAATAAGGCTGTACAGTTTCTTTTTATCTAAAATTAACTATATCTTGATAAAGTAAATTACTACAACGTTTTTCTAATGCCAAATAATAATTTTATAGCAGTTCATAAAAATATTGAATTTTATTTTTATAACAAAACATAATAATTATGGTACAAAATCGTACTCTACTCTCCATCTCGTTAAAGGTCATTTTTTATAATTTTTGTCAACCGTAAATAGGAGAGGTGAAGGTGACTTGCTATTTCCGTTGCTCTCGAATGACAGCGCCACAACCCGATTTGGTGATATAATTTCACCGGCAGTGCTGCGCCCTTACCGGGTTGTGGAGATTTTGAGAGAAGTCAGCCTCCATTAGTGATTCTTTTTGTCGGAGGCACTTTCTCACCCTCTTAGGGATTTAGCCGTTGTCACAACTACACTAAACTATCGAGCCTCACGTTGGGCGCCAGTATTATCGCGCGTTTACTGTGTTCAGTTGGTAGATATCTTGGAACTAGGTGGCGCCCAAACCACAACCATTTACATCCAAAATCCAAAGTAAAAAAGAACCACCGCCTAAGGGCTCATATCTACCAACTGAGCACAGTTTACGCGGGATAACAGATAATAATAGAAAAAACCGCTATCGCTCTATGTCAACCCATGTCATCACTAGTACAAGTTCAATACTGTAGGTGCCACACTAGGGGGCGGCAGTATTTGCAATAGAAATATAATTGTAGGTAGCAGTGATGAAAGCTAAAATGGCAAAAGAAGGTGACTATGAATAGGATTCGAACCAACTCCTGAAATTGTGTCACAAAAGTCACATTTTTGTCAAGATATATCAACTTTCAACATGGCCTATACATAGGGTGTTTGTCCGATATGACTATAGCCAAATGCCAAAATTGATGACAGTAGCAGAAGTCATCGTGTGCCACTGCTTTGACGCGGTACCTTTTGATTACAGCGATGGTTGCCGACATTTCACAAAGAAGCGCCACATTTTCGAAGGCCTCCGCATAATAGTAGTGGCATACGATGAGTTTCGCTACTGTCATCAATTTTGGTATTCTACTATTGATGAAAAAAGAAGGATGAAGAAGAGCAACAAGATGATATAGATTAAAGTTATTTAATCAAGAATAATGCAAAGCAAGAAGTACAGTACCTGAAGAAGCTATTAGAAACAAAGAATGAAATAATTTTAGATAAAAAAAGGTATATCAATCAATTAGTTAATGAGAACACACGTTTACAGGAACATTATGAATTGATCATTAGCAGTATAGTGAATAAAGAAACCATAATCACTTCTTTGGGGAAAATAAATAAAAGAGTTGAAAAAATAGAAGCTGCTACCTCATACACCCATTGTAATGATGTAATTAAATCATATAGCGGGGCTGTAAAAGAGTCAAAAAAGCAGATATTAGAAGATTGTCGAGAAAATTAATAATACGCAAAAGTTGATGATAAAAAGTACGGACAAATGAAACTCTAATGCGTTGGAAGATTTGAAGAGCAGCATTGATCCAGCTAAGTCAAATATCTGTGTGCAGTCTGCGAAGAGTGTGAATAATGGTGTCATTCTTAGCTGCGAAGATGAAGCATCATTGTCCAAGCTGATGGCGAGTATACAGGGAGAACTCGGTGCTAACTTCACTGCCAATGAGATCAAGAAGTATCGCCCACGCATGGTGATAAATAATGTAGAAAGCGCCTACACAAAATCTGAGGGATTTATCGAGAAGATCTGGTCCCAGAATGAATTTGGAATTTTCAGTAGTGATGATATAAAAGCTGTAATCACTTTCAGATGTTCCAAATCTACGTTTTAATGTTGTCATTGAGGTTAGCCCAAAATTTAGAAAAAGGTTGCTGGATGGAGGTCATATATACATGGGTTGGCCTGTTGGCAAAGATGTCATGTGCGCGATTATGTACGAATTATATCCTGCTATAAATGTTCAGGTTTTGGCCACATGGAAAAAAATTGCAAACATTCTAAAGAATCATGTCCTCGATCATGTCCTTGATGTGCTGGAGAACATTAAGAAAAAAATTGTAAATCGGCTTTTAAGAATTGTTCAAACTGTATGAATCAAAATTCTAAATTCAACACTCAATTTGATACGAGTCATTCTTCTGAAGCCTTAGATTGTCCAATCTATAAAAAACATGTTACATACTTATAATCTAAAACTGAATATGAATAGTGATAAATTCAAGGTTTTAAAATTTGGTCATATAAACTGCAGATCAGTTTTAACAGGATTTCATGAATTTAGTATTCTGGTTCAAAACAACCACCTTGATATTGTTGGAATATCGGAAACGTTGTTATCAAAAAATATATCTAATGAACATATAAGAATCAATGGATGCAACTGCTATCGCTGCGATAGAGATGGGCGAGGTGGTGAGGTTGCAGTCTTTGTAAACAACCACTACCACACTTCCATAATGTCATTGGGGCAAGGACCAAGTCTTGAATATATATGGTTGAAGGTGCAGCTTCCAAAACAAAAAATTGCTATTGGTATATTCTATCGGCCCCCACATAGCTCTCTTACAGAAGCCGGTAATACCTTTGATGACATTAGCTGAATATGATGATATCATCCTTGCAGGGGATATTAATGTTAATTTACTTTTAGTTTGTAAAAACTTGACTAAATGCCTTGATTCTTATAATCTGAAACATGTGATATCTGAACCGACTACGATAACTGAATCGACACTCACTCTCTTAGATCCTATTTATTTGAGCAACCCTGAAAAATGTCTTAGGAGTGACACAATTAATGCTGATATGATCACTGATCACTATTTAACCTTCTGTGATATACGTATTGCACTTCCTAAAAATCAAGAGAAATTTGTGACATTCCATAGTTTAAATGAAACAGCGTTTGAACAAGATCTCAAGAGTTTACGATGGTGGCATATTATATCGATAGAAGACATTGAAGATAAAATTAACTTCTTAACAGATATGTTTATTTAATGTTTACTGTCCAAAAAAAGGTAGTGCGTGTAAACAAAGCTCCAGCTACTAGGTTGGATGATAATATTAAACTTGTATTCAAGCAGAGAGCTGAAGCTTTGTCAATGTTCAAACGTGATCGTACAGCCGCCTCTTGGCAACAGTATACATATTTTCGAAAATCCTGCATTAACGCTCGTGCGTAGAGGAAAAAGAGATTATTTACAAGCTCTTCAAAATCAGGATATAAAAAAGTTTTATAAAACCCTAAATACTTTCAAAGTGCAATCTCAGAAAGATTCTACAATTCCGGTGAGCTCATCAGATCCGTATAAAATAAATAAGGCATTCATTTCAATTTTCGAGAACAGTGATTTGGGTTGTGCTGATAACATTGCATATACCGAGCTAATAAAAATAACTCAAAATCCAAATTTCAATTTAATAAAGTGACTATTGACATCGTTGGAAACGCGCAATGTTTGTTCCGCTACCTAAGTGTTCTGATCCTACTAACTATGGTCAACTGAGACCGATCAGTCTACTGCCAATTTTTTCTAAAGTATTGGAACGCGTTGCTTTCGAGCAGCTCTGCGCCTACTTATATTCTAACAAAATTATTCCATCTAAACAATCTGGATTTCGACAAGGTTATAATACAGCTTCGGCACTCTGTGACTTAACAGACAAAATAACAATGTCACTTGATAACAAAAAAGCCGTAGCTCTCATACTTCTTGACCTTACTAAAGCATGTGACACCATTAATCACTCACTTCTTGTGTCTAAAAGCAGTTATGGATTTTCTGTAAAACCTCTTTCGTTTATTCAAACCTACCTTGAAAATCGGTATCAAAAGGTTTGTCTAAATCAACAGTACTCTACCGAACAAAAAATATTTGTTCTGGTGTACCACAGGGATCAGTCTCAGGACCCCTATTATTTTCACTATATATCTCAGATTTAGAAACAGAGGTAAAATCATGCAGCATACATTTTTTTGCAGACGATACTCAAATTTTCTATTCATTTAGCAGTAATGACTTGGAAACAGCAAATAATAAAATTAATCAAGATCTTGCCCAAATTGAAAAGTTCAATAGTAGTCATAATCTTCGTTTGAACCCTTTGAAGACAAATATGTTGATATACGCAAATAGAACAAAAAAGAATACTTTAAAAAAGACATAGACGTACATTTAAAATGTAATAAATTAGTTCATGTGGATCATTCGAAGAACCTAGGTATTATATGGATGATAAATCGAAATTTGTTGTACACGTAAAGTATCTAATTTCTCAGTGCTACGCTATTCTCAGAGTTTTATTTGCAAATAAGGCTATATAACATAAATCTGCGAGAAATCAATTGTGTGAATCTTTCTTATGTTCAAAGATATCGTATTGCTTAGTGGTTTACTATCCCTATTTAGATATTATAAAAAGAAATCGTATTCAAAGTATTATGAATACATGTTGCAGACCTGTAAATGGTCTCAGAAAATATGATCATATATCGAATGCCATTAATGAACTAAAATGGATGAAAATTGATAAAATGTATAAGTACCAGATCCTAAATCTGACTCATAAGGTTCTTTATTCAAAAACACCGTTATACTTAGTAAACAAATTTCGCAGAGGGAATATGCATGGCGTTAATATTAGATATAGAGAGACTTTTTCAATTCCGCGCCATAGCACATCTCTATTTCAGAATACATATATCTACAATGCGATCAAATCATATAATTCTTTAGGCCGCAGTTTAAAAGAAACCAATCCATTACCCAAAATCAAGGAAAAAGTGAAAGAAGTTCTACTTGATCAGCAGCGAAATCTGTTGTAACCCATAAGTGGCCTCATATTTTCCTTTACTTAAATTATTCTGTCGTTATTGTATACAGGTATTAATTTTCAACAAATTCTGTTTTTTTACAACTTGTATTGTTAAGGCGGTTAGATGGTAGAATAGATATATTATCTAAATCTCGCCTCTTGTAAGAATGTTACAAATAAAAGACGTTATTTATTATTATAGGTACGTTTTGGCGTACACTTGCGCTGGCACTTTTATGTGTAAATACTTAAAGACATTTGAAAAATAATTTAATTGGTATTTGTTTTCATCTTCAGGATATATGAGGAAGCTAGTTCGCCAAAAGTATTATCAGCTACAAGGAATTTAGCTAGGGGTCCACTTGTAGCTTATTGATTCGCCTTCCGCCGTTCTTCTAACTGGTATATCGTGTTTGTGATGAAGACATTTAGACCTGTTCGTGATACATCTGTGTGCCAAAAAGACTGATGCAATCTGAAAACTGCACATATAAAGTCGTAAACCCATTCGCTAAGCTGCAATAATTCTAGTCTGAAATGGCCCTGTACAATTTCATTCCAACTATGCTGCTTTACCAGGTTAAAAATATGTTTTATAGCCTTAATAAACCCTCGACGGATTTTTTAGGTAGTAAAGGGTGCTTAAACGTCCGTGCTTAATGCCACTTTTAATTCTCTTGCGTAGTGGCAATTTAACTGACTGTTTATATAGGGCAAAATTTCCACTTTATTTAAGGTGGAAATACCATAGAGAATATAAACCGTTGCATAGACATAAATACTACTACTAAATACTACTTTTCAAACTGTAGGTTATATACACTTGCTAAATATAAGTAGCATGCAGATAGTGAAAGCTTTCATATATCAGTTTTTGTTTTGAAAGAAAGCCCAAATCACTTGACATGGTCTGCTAACAAGTCCGTTCTAGGGGTTAGTCAGGGCTATCTGATCAGCCATACGAAACTATTAAGAAAAATGCTAGTACGACCCAACAAAGTTTTATAATGATCATAGAAGATCAACGCCTCGCTAGAACGAATTCTCGTATTGGTAAGAGAGCCGGACAGTAGCAAAGCAAATATTTAACTTTCTAGAGTTGAATTTAAAACACCCGGTATACCTACGCACTATCTGAAAAATGTTCAATAATTTGAACGAATTACTATTATTGTACTATTTTTATTATTAAAGCTTACTACAAGTAGAAGTAAAATCAACGCATAGTTTTAGCATCCCTTTATCGTCATACTGAAGAAACAAAAACTGTAAAATATATCAATAATCTATATATGAATAAAAACGAATCCTTATTTTGCGTGGTCACGCCTTAACTTGAGAACGACTTTACCGATTTCAATCATATTTCTTTAAAAATTTACTAATGCTTTATAGAAAATTCTTACGGAAGAAAAATCAAGAAAATTGCGCAGATAATTGGGAATTAATTGAAAACCTAATGATTATTTAAAATACGCGCGTTTGACAGTTTGCTTGAGCATGGAGCCCGCACAGCAGAATATCTCAAATACCAAAAGAAATAGACACTCCTCTCCGCCATCCTTATTTCAACAGCTATTGACAGTCAGCTATGCGAGAGAAAATTGCTTATGAAAACACGGTGCTTTCGTTTTTCTACTTACATTTCTTTACCATCCGTATTTTGTGATGACCCCTTCAAAAGAAACTGCAGTGTTGCCTAATTGTTATCTTTGTCAGTTAACTCTACGAATAAAAATGGCGGATGAAAATACGTTTCTTCTGCTTGATTGACTTTCACTACTCTATTATTTTGAACTTGACAGCTCGCACGCCGGAAATTTATATTATCGTTTAACAGTGTTTATCTATGGAAAAATATTGTTTTATTTAATTAGTAGTGCACAGTTCATTCCATTAGAGCTTTTAGCCAGTTTTCAGTTTGTTCAGTGGGTTTTTTGAAAAGTATTTGTTCAAAAATACCTAACAGGGATGCCTTACATTAAAATTGTAATTATTTAAAATGCCACCAATCGTATTTACCAACCTAGGTCGCAGAGCTTGTAATGCTTCAAGATATATACGAAGAAGCCAAACTGACAACGTAGTA
The DNA here is from genome assembly GCA_963669975.1 of Acanthoscelides obtectus. Classification (NCBI taxonomy): domain Eukaryota; kingdom Metazoa; phylum Arthropoda; class Insecta; order Coleoptera; family Chrysomelidae; genus Acanthoscelides; species Acanthoscelides obtectus. Next base: position 69,510,215 of record CAVLJG010000005.1, read on the forward strand.
TAAGTAGAGGTGTCGCATTTACTCCAAATCGAGCTGCATTCAATTATGACGTGGCAATCGATTACAGTTCACAACAGGTCGTTGCTATTGGACCAATGAACGTTGTGAGTCTACGTTGCAAAATTTCAAGTTTAAAAATGAAGCCCCTGGATTATGCTGCGTCAGCGGAAAGATCAAATTGACTTCATTGGGCCATTGGTACCACCACTCATACCCAGCAATACAATAACTGCTTTCAAATGACGTCATCTGACGCAACACTATTCATTCCACATAATTTTATCCCCAAGTCCAAGGTAAGTTGATGGGGAATGACAGTGCTGGCAATGTATTCGCTATACAATTGCCTATATTCCATATATTTACCCTTTTATTATTCATTATTCACTTCAGTTCATAGCTAAGGGCCGTATCGTTAGTTATTCCTACAATTGTAGGACGCCTATATGGCCTCCTTGATTTTCATAGTATTTTCTCTCCTCCAGAAAGGACCTGGAATTTATAAATTTCTACTGCTCCGTATCTGCGTCAGCGCTCTCCTATTGGGAGGATAGGTAATCTTTTTGAATCGCAGGTAATTTCAGGCTGATATAACAGATGATATAAGTCAAAAGCATGAAGATGCAAATTCTTATTTGTAATATAACCTCAAAATAGAACGCTGACACGGAATAGAAGAAAACTATGAGGATCAAGGATGCTATAAAAGCGTCCTACAATTCTAGGAACCACTGACCATACGGGCCCATGACAGGACAAAGTCTGTCGGGTCAGTTAGTTTTTTATAATAGTCGTGATCTTCATTCTCAGTTTGACATTCAAATCTATATTTCTATCAGTAGCTCATCAAACAAAGATAGTGGATAAGGTGCAACTCTCCCCGTAGTATTAAGAGATTTTATGGTGACACAGGATACATATCGTGTGAAAATAAAGATTATACCATGGTCAATACGCTAATGCATGATCAGCTTGATTATCAGTGCCTTATGTAATTATAGTTTTCTTTTTGTTTTTGGATCAAGGTTACTCTGTGGCATTAAGATATCTTTGAAAGCTGTCTCTGATTACCCATTTCGAGAAATTCATCTTGATGCAGCTCTTTAATGGAGCACCACATGAGCACACTATGTGAAAGCTTGTCATCCGCTTGCTTTGCAATTCGACAAGTATGAGACAGTTATAATTTCATGTTATCATGCATAGTTTGCTTCTAGAGAAACATATGGCATCATTTCTTGTAGTACATCAAGTCTTGTGCAGGGGGTTCTTATACAAATATTGCAGAAAAGGGCATTGAGAACAATAGCTGATGTAGTACCGCGTACGTCGTGCAAAGAACTTTTCAAGAAGTATTATATAAACAGTTCTAAACATTACGTAACGTAAAATCAAATTTTTGTAACTTTTTAGTCAACTAAAATTATCATACTTATAACACACGTAATAATTCTGCTATAGTCATCCCCGCATATAATTTGGAAAAAGAACAAACTATTCTGGGCTCACAACTATATTGAAGATATTAAACTATTTGGGGGTGTACAAAAAGACGCTGATTACTTACTTCCTGAATAAGCCTTTTTAGAGTGTATCAGAATATTTGGAATCTTGAAGGTGATCTGTTAGGCATCTGCTGCTTGTGCTCTGAGGTAGCCTGCAGTTATCACATGCTACATTACTCTTCTGTAAAATTACAAAAATCCTTTGAGTGAGCATCGACGTTTCCTATGCCATGTATTTGGTCGACTGGAATACATTATCATTATTACTATACAGGTGTCTGAAAATTTTTGTGAGCTAATAATGGTAGAGAAAAACTAAGCCGCTCGATTAATAATGTAATAATGGAAATTAGTTAGCTAAAACTAGTTATAATTAGGAAATTCTAGTTTTAACATAGGTACAGAGTCAAAACTAGTTTCAAGTAGGCAAAACGTGTTATAAATAAAAACGGCTTTGTGGACAAAGACTTTATATCCAGCTACTAAAATAAAAACATGTAACATAAAAATCTATACTACTCGAAATCTCAGGTGTTCTAAGATTTGAAACTAGGCGTCATAAACTTCTATTGAGCTCAAAAAGAGATACCCAATGACATGCTATTGCAGGTGGGTACCAAAATTTGCATCATCCTTCATAAATATTTTTTATATTTTTTTAAACCACAGTAAGATAATTTTACTTTTACAAATAAATATGCGTTTGTAGCTAAATTAGGTGATATTATATCTTACACAAATCGTATAATTCTTTTCTGAATTGAGAGATATTTTACAAGAAGCTGACTATATTCATTAGATCCTTACTTCAAACACGCCTTCTCATTGGTCGAATTGGTACTATGGGCACACATTTAGCGCTCTGCATTAGTAAAATCGCACCTTAATAGATCACCCATTGTATGCGTCAACGGTCTAAGTTAGTTGCTCATACTGTAGCTAGCACTGAAACGATTAAACGGACTACTCTGTTATGAATACGTCGTTACAGTAATGAAAGACGAGCATTGTAAATGATCGATCGTGCTTGCAGACAATAAAGGTTGTTAAAAGTGCTGTCACAATATTCGCCGAGAACGACCGAGTACAAAGACTATCCTGCCCGTTTACTCCTGGTCGAAACAAATTTACAGTTTTCCGTTCTGCCGATGGCTGCAAAGAGCAGTTTTATTTCGAAGAAAGAAGGAGCGTGAAGCCATTTTCTGTTCGTTGTCCTACAGACTTTGATCTATTGTACCGCACAAAAAGCTTCGCTTGATTTTCATTTCGTCTCTTCTTTATGAAGAAAGCTAGAATACGTGGATACTAGATGGCTACATATTTTTCTTTCCATTTAGAATATATGTATCTACAGGTGAGCTATGCTGCTGCTCCATATACAAGGGTGGTCTGAGAAGTTTCCAACCTAACAAAGATACAAGACACTTTTTTATTTTAATTTTTGATTTTTCAAGATAGTCTCCTTGTAACTCTTCATACTTCTCCAGAGATGATCCCATCTTTGTAACCCGTCCAAATTTTTAGATTGGGGCTAGATCTGGTGAGTAAGGCGGATGGTCAAGCCGTAATTCGTGGATTTTAGCCATGTCAACCGCTGAGGTGTGAGACTGTGCGTTGTCTTGGTGAATCAGGATTTCCTTTTTCTACAAATGTGGACGTTTTTCTGTAAGCTCTGCCTTCAGCTTGTCAAGTAATGATGCGTAGTATGCTCCTGTAATGGCTTTTCCTTTTTGAAGATAACCGATTAAAATAACTCCATGACTATCCCCAAAAACAGTCGCCACCACTTTCCCAGCCAAAAAAAGAGTTTTTGCTTTTTTAGAGCCGTTTCACCATTGGAAACGCCTAAACGCGGCACCCTACTCGCGGACAGCTTTCTCATGCCTAAATGATTTAATATGTAGCAGACTCGTTTGACATATTCATAACCTCTGCTATCTCTCTCACTTTAATTCGGTGGTTGTTTAGCATCATCTGGTGAGCTTTGGCGACGTTTTCATCGATAGTTGCAGTTTTTGGACGTCTCGAACGTCCATAGTCTCTCAAGCTCTTACGGCCACGCTTAAATTAAGCTGCCCAACATTTCACAGTGGTAAATGATGGTGTACAGTCCCATACACAGAATCCAACTCATATCTGATTCACGCAGGCGTAGTGCCTTTCAAAAAAAAATATTTAATGACAGCTCAATACGCGATTTTTTCCATTTTCACAAAAACACTCTCATCAACTCACTCAATTGACTATTGCATAACAAATGCGCGTCCAAAATGACTGAAGCTTTGGTGAGTAACTGTCAACAGATGATCAACGAAATTTACTAGCCTTTACTTACGAGTGCTGCCATCTTTAGCGTGAGGTCGGAAACTTTTCAGAACACCCTGATACAGTATTAAAGTGTATCAGTATGCTGGATGGCACAGCTGGGAATGCAAAGAAAAGATATTTTCATTGAAGATATTTTGAAGATTATCTGTCAAGATGTATAAAAGTTTCCGTCAAGAAAGGATGCATAACCTAGTGGATCTAGACGGCAGTGGCGAAGCGTCCATGTAACCACTGTTACCATTGGCAGTATTTAAAAATCTTAACAAAAAATATTTCATGACTAGGTGCTGAGAAATAATTTCATTTATTTGTTTACCAACAGTGATATGTAATAGTAATCAGTAAATAGCAAATTAGTCCCACGAAAATAATGCGCCCTATAGGGTCTAGGTTTTGCGAACACGATGAAGCTGACTCGCCTCGACTTGGTTGTCAGTTGATACCATTTTCATTTATGGATACACTTGGTAGTCTGTCGGGGACCGTCGGAACCGGCTCGAGTCTGATCGCGGTCGCCCGAGTGCGTGGGGCGCTGCGACTAGTCTGTGGGCTTGTTACCATTTTTTGATTTGGTTACTCACTTCTCACTCGTTAGTAGCCATTTTGGTAACCGGCTGTAGTATGCGTACAATTAAACATGGATGAGTGTCGCTGCGTAATCGATCAACTACTTGAAAAGTCATTCGCCTTGTATAATTTTTAAGAAAAAAAGATCATTAAAAATGGAAGACCACCTCCTATTTTAGGTAATTTTAAAAAGAAATAAAAAATATTAGTTTGATGTTTTAAATTAAGTTGGTATATGGAAACTCTTGTTTATGTGGTTGTAAAAAAACAGGTTGTATTGTTGGCGATGTCTTCTGTTTTGATACAGAATAAAATGCAGCGGAGTCAACGACTTAAATAGTTTTAGGGCTCTAAAAGCAGACATGAAATTTCTCCGTTACATGTGAGATGTGTAGCCAATTTAATTCAGTTTGGCCAATCAAGACTCAAAAGTTGTCTTAACCAAGCTTTTAGGCAGCACACTTCTAGATACCGTAGGTTTTTTGGCAAAACAAGAATTACCGTTTATTTTGAAGGGGATGACTTTAACAATAGAGAAAATTACAGGGAATTGTTAAGATTCATTGCCAAAAAAGGTCAAACATTTTACGAACATCTAGAAACGTCGACTGTTTTTTCCGACGGCTTGGATTAGTCATAGCATAAGACGATGAGGTATATCAAGTGCCCCAGACGCTCAGTCCAGAAATGTTTACCTTAATTTAAAAACAGCTTAAATAAAATACCTGAAATAAGCAATAACTGATATTTGGGAGGTTCAAAATAAACTTTTTTTTTAATAAGAGTTTTCACATCTGGTTTTGGTAGCAGTTTAGGAAAAGTCACGCGTCGCCATTGCTAGACGGCATGAACAGAATGTGTGCAACACGACCCAGTGTTTCTCCAAATAGCGACTGCATGTTACCTCACCTGGCCCATGGTATCCTGTGGTACTGGTACCTTTAATATAATGAAAAATTATCGATAGAAGACAGTGAAAGCTCAAAAGCGAGTTGCAAACAGCTTATTTGAAGGAATTTAGTTGCTGCAGAATAATATCCACCATCTTAAGCTTTTGTATGCTGTGGGAGCCCCTCTTTGCCATAAAATCAAATGAAAAAAAGCTGTCTTATATCATACATTCGAACATCTGCGTATAACTTTTCAGTGGGATAAAGTTTCGGTTTTTTAAATATCATTTTTAGAATACTTTTTTGAAAAACATCTAAATTATAGATATGTGAGGAACATGCAGCTCCCCATGCTAATATACCATATGTGAGATGAGGCTCAATCAGTGCATGGTATAATGTTCGAAGATATTTTTCTGTCAATATATTCCCAAGGTATTTAATTTTGTAGGATACAAATTTAACTTTCTTTAAAATATTATTGACATGGATGTCCCATCGTAAGTGAGGATCCAAGACCACTCCAAGGTATTTTATGTTGGGCACTCTATTAATTTGCATTTTTTGATCATTAATATTGAAGGAGAAATTTGTGTAATTTGGCAGATGTCTAGCATAAGATCCAAATGGTAAAAAATGTGTTTTAGAGTAGTTAATGCTTAATTTTCTACTGTTAAACCACCGAATAATTTTGATAAAATCATTTTCAATTACATTTTTCAGATCAGACCAGTCAGTGCCTTCATATAATATTGCAGTATCATCTGCAAAACTAGTTATTTTGCCAACACAATTAATTTGGAAAATATCATTTAAATATATATTGAATAACAGCGGACCTAAGACAGTTCCTTGTGGGACACCACACTTAATATACATTTCTTTACTAAATGATCCTGATATCTGCACAGATTGTGGGCGATTTGACAAATAACTTTCGATCAGTGAGTACGCGTTTCCTCTGAAACCAATTCTCTCCAATGCTTCTAATAATAATTTGTGATTAACTGTGTCGAAAGCTTTCTTTAAATCAACAAAAATGCAGATTGAAGCGATTATGTTATCAATATTTTGATGTATTTGATTTACAATTTTAGTTATTGCGTCCGATGTAGTCTTCCCTTCTGTAAATCCATATTGATTTTCACTTAAAATTTTGAATTTTGTGAGGTATCGAATCATTCTAGTAGATAAAACTTTTTCAAAAACCTTTGCTACACTGGATATTATTGATATTGGTCTATAGTTGTTAACATCAGTTTTTGTTCCTGATTTATGTATCGGTATTATATTACCTTTTTTTAAAATTGAGGGATATATGCCAGATTCAAAGCATTTGTTGATTAGGTAAGTGAGTGGTTCTGTTATGTCCTCGGCTATAATTTTCAAATGCTCGCTTTTAATACCATCGAACCCAGGACTTTTCCGATTTTTTAAGGACATAACATACTTCACATTGCTCGACTTTATCCAAAATAAATGAGTTCAAAGTTCTTTTTGGAGGCTGAGTATTTTGTACATTTGCTTGTATATTACTTGCTAAATTTTCGCCTATGTCAGTAAAGAATTGTACAAATTCATCGCATATCTGTTGAGTATTTTTTAATACTGTTCCCGATGTTGTATTTAACTCAGTGACACACTCTTTAACTTTTGTTTTCCCAGTAATCTCATCAATAGTTGTCCAAAGCCGCTTAGGATCATTTAAGTTATTATTCAATTTATTTAGGTAATGTTTTCGTTTGGTTTGCCTTACAAGCTCTATAAATTTATTTTTATATTTTATAAGTACTGTTCGCAGTGATTGTAGACTATCTTGACCTTTTGAATGCTGTGGGTGCCCCTTTTTGCAAAAAAACCGCATGCTCAACAAATATTAAAACTTATTAAACTGTGAAAGAAATTGCTTGACAAACGGTCCTATAGAAAGCTAATTCTTGTAAAATGAAGTAAATAACTGGAAAATAATATACTAAACACGATGCTTTTGTCCGTACGATCAAAAGGGCAGCCAAACATGAACAGCTGTTTTGTGCTTCTTGGCTACTCATCAGCATGGTCTAGGCCTGGTCTCTTGTCTCTGGACAAATTAACAAAAACATCATAACTAGCCTCTATACTAGAGGTGCGGTTTATGGAAATAACACGCCAGGCCAGAATCGACCACTGCGGAAAGCGCATAGCTGATACTAGTTGGAACTGTTAAGGATCTCAATTCACGTTTAATAACCCAGTCACCACGTGATCGCTACTTGACTGATGATTCTGGCTGCCACTGAATAGGCTAAACGTGATGCTTACGTCCGTACGACCAAAAAAAAAATAATATGTTTCTTCTTCTACTTCTTCTTCTTCTGTAGAAATTACCGTTATTATAGTTTGAGCCAGAAATATTCTGCAGTGATTGTGGAAAGGTTTAATTGGATTTCAGAGCGGGCTGGGATCCGAGAGATTAGCGCGTCCAGCTGCTAATTAGTCGACTCCAAGACTGGAGGTTACGATTCTCCATTTCTGAAGTTGATTTCGAGTGATGGACGTCGTATTGCCTTTTCTCTCTATGACGCATCAGATTGATGCAAGATCAACATTGGTACATGGCATTGCTGGAGCTGGTTGATTCAATAATCTCTTATCAGTGGATGGTTGGAGGGTCAACGGTGGCCTAGTTGCCACTTGCCTTCCTACCGCATTAAAACTACTACCTAATTGGATACCATTATTTTCTCGATTAAAAAATTATAGCTTTGTTTATATGATCTTTCCATGCAATTTTCGGATGAAGCTTCTGCCCCAGTGATATTGACACTTTTTTTGTTTATAAAACCGCTACACTGGAATAATGCAATTTCCTGCATGAATTCGAATGCCTGCTGAATACTGAAGAAGCAAAAGAAGCTGGAGGCATAACGGTAAATATACCTTGATAATTTGTATGTTTGTTTGCCTAAGATTAGTAGACATGTGAAAAATAGCAGTTTGTCATACCGGACAGTTTTCGGTGTATGAAGTATGCCATGCAAGTGAGGGTTAGATAAAATGACAACGGGCATCGGGCACGGGTATCATGTAAAAAACCTATAAAACGTCCAAAAAAAAAACCTATAAGCTGTCATCTTGCGAACTAGGTAGTTTTTATGGCGCAAACAGTCATTCCAGGTTTGCTCACTAGGATCGTTGTGAACGTCCATCTATGGAGGGATCACTTGACTAAACTACACGCATTATTGGTTGCATGTGTTATATGAGGCCGAGTGGTTCTAGTCTGTAGTTTTTTATCTCTGAAAAGAAAGTTGGTTGAATAGCAAGATCCCATCTGGATGATTATGTGTATTGGTCTGCATATGTATAAAATCAGTGTTATTTGCTGTGTGAGAAAATCAGTACTGATTATGTTGCCAATGAAGTATATCTATTGGCTGTGCACGACGGGTTATTTTTATGTTGTGCTTTTTGAAGAGAGGTTATGTTCAAAGTTATAAATTACGAAAAACAGGAGTCTTACGGGAAATCCTCACCACGACCGCGTTGTGTGTAATTACTGGTAGCATGTATATATATGGCTTGTAATTCGACAGTGTACAGTGAATACCTATAATTATTTCTTATCTCTCTCATTTTTGGAATACAGCAAATTTGTCTAGGTAACTTCCAGAATGGATAAGAAAAAGTGACTGCGCAAATAATTTCTGGCTTTGAATCTCAATTAAGTGTACTTGAGACAAAAACCCAATGTAATTATCATCAACACATACAACTTGCAGCTTAGGCCTCCAGTAATACCATCTCAGAAGCAGATTTTACATCGTAGGCCAGTTAAATAGCCGAAACTGAGACAAAAGTGATAACATGGCCACAAAGTTATTTCCGCTGGCGTAACGGTGTAATAAAGGATTGCGAATATTGTTGTATGAATTTGGTTTTCCGGAAACCAGCCGTTTTTTGTAAATCAGCGAAAAACCCGAAAAACCTCTTTTTCGCTGAAACGGCTGAGGATATCTGGGATTTTTTTACACGTAATTTTTTCTAATTTTTGGGCCATCAATAAAGGTCTCTACAAATTTTTCGCTAAATTGCTTAGTTTTCGCGCTACAGCTTGCTGATGGCTTGTGGACGAGGGGGTTTGCGGGGACAGAGGCGGCGTACCTGCATACCACCAAGCTGCCGCCACACCGCCTACGCGTTGACGACGCAGACGATCACTTACTATATGGTAAGGGTTATTCAGTAATAGTAGAGTTGAATTTCGAACCCTGAGCTCGCTTGTCAGTTTGGCGTTCACCGACTTTTACGAAAGAACTAATTTTCGAAGTTTATGCGTTTAAGTATGTGGAGTAATTTCTCTTCAATTGCTTATCGATTGACTGGATAAGTGAGGTAAGTATGTGCACATTTTAGAATTGAAATTAAATATTTTTTTCCGTAATTTTATTGGAGACAAGGAATTAAGGACAAAGCCAACCTAAAATTCGAAAAGTTATCCGCCATGGATTTTTTAACGAAATTTGTTTTCATTTTCCAATGTTAGTATAGTATTTTTTAATAATAAGTAGTGCAGTCCAAATTCAGTATATGTTGTCCAAAATTCAGCATGTCTTGGAATTCCATTAGCACTATGTTCTGATATTAATAACAAAAATCAGACAAATTAGACTGACTGGATCGAAAATTGCATTACACTTACTGGATACCGATTCTCACTGAAATTGTTTCTGTTATTCAATAGGAATAAAATGCAGCAAAATAGTAACTGCGCCATTTGCAGTTATCCGTTGGCGCGCGGCAATTGCAGGATCGTGGGGAAGAAGGGAATTAGTACACTGATCACACAGAGCAAACGCGTGGAAGACAAAAATGGTTGGATTGGGAAAAAAAGGAAAAACTGGACTGCCATGAGAAGTGTAGACTTTCATACTCTGTCAGTGGAACGTATACTCAGCATTTTGCGATGAATGCACCAAATAACAATGTCGTAGCTGCAAGGGATGAGGTTCCTGATTTCCATTACGCGGATAATTGCTTCATTTGTGGTTTGAGTATAATAAAAGATGCGAAAACAAAAATCTGTACAGTCACACAAAAAGAGACGCGTGATAACTTGATTGCAATGGGAAAGGAAAGAAATGACTCTTTGGGAATTAGCGTTGTTGAAAGATTAGAGAACATTTCTTGCTTAATTCGCGTACAAGGCAGATACCACCGGACATGCATGTCTCATTTCAATGCGTATGGTTTAAAAAAAAATATCGATGATCTAAACTGGTCTAGAATCGATTCATTGTTAGAACCTGTGTGGCAAGTTCTTGAAGAAGACAAAAATGTTATTCATTATTTGTCGAAGTTAGTAGAACTTGTGGATGATGACTCTATAGATAGAAGGACTGTAGCAGATCACATTAAAAAACGTTACGGTGAGGAAGTTGAGTGCAGTATAATGGGGGAAAAGATATACGTGTATGCTTCAAAAGTCATCATGATTTTAATGTGTCAGCAGACCCATCAACTTTCACAGAAGGGCAGATGCTTCAGGCCTCAAATATAATGCACAGAGAGATTCGTAGCAAGCAATTTGTAAGCGATAAGTACCCACCGTCCAATCAATTTGTAAGCGATCTTTCCTCCGATTATCCACCCCACTTTTCGTTCTTTATTGAGCACTTTCTCCTTATCGCTGAAGAAGAGGAAGATCAAAAAGCAAAGTCTGTGAAGCGAGACATGATATCTCAATGCATACTTTCATTCATTCAGCCACGTACGTTTTTGTCCACCCTCCACTTGTCGATTGGGACACTGATTCTGAGAAAAACAGGTTCCAAGTACATCATAAATCTTCTGCATGCATTAGGCGTTTGCACTTCTTACTACAATATTGAATTGTATGAGGCTTCAACAATAGTGAATCCACCCAGATTGATAATCGAAAAACCTTTCGTACAATTTGTATTTGATAATACTGACCACAACGTCAGGACCCTGGACGGACGGGAGACTTTCCATTGTTAGGCGGAATACAGGTTTACACTCCGGAGCACGAAATCACACAATGTGGAAGTGTCGAAAAACTTACTGAGATGCCTTCCGCAAATATCCTTGCAAAGCAAGAACAAATTCCAATCTTCCCTTACGTCGAGCCGCCAAAAGAGGGTTTGAAACTTATAGAATTCATCGATACAAATTTACTGACCATGGTCGACATGCCTCTATTCCCCCCTACTTACTCAACTTATTTGTGGGCTAAATACGTTGATCCTGAGAATGTACCAGCATGGCGAGGTTTCATGGAGATATGTTCGGAAAATGAAAGTTTCCAAAGGTCGGGTCGGGTGCAATGCCAACAATTCATTAACGAAGTTCCGTCTAGTCTAACAACCATTTATACATCAATCATGCATGCAAAGAGCGAAACCCGTAAATATGGTCAAAAAACCACTATCTTAACTTACGACTTGCCGTTGTACATGAAATGTCGCGATATTATAGCGAAGTTAATGTTGCCCGACGTTTTTGTTCGCTTAGGCGGATTCCACATGTTAATGTCTTTTTTGGGAGCAATAGGTATCATGGGAGGAAGCGGACTTGAATCTATGTGGGAGCTTGCTTACGCTAGTGAATCCATAAAGAAAATGATGGACGGGCACAATTATTCAAGAGCAGTCCGAGCACACATTTTGATTCAATCGAAGAAAAAGGCGAGATCAAAAGGGTTATCGCATCATTGATGCGTGTCTGGCAGAAAAATCATCTCAAGCTAGGGGACAGTGACTCTGATAAGGACCTGAAGAAAATGTCTGATTTGTTTTATACAAAGTTGAAGCAATTGAAAAATAACGGCCCAACAGCCAAGTTGTGAGTGCAGTACATTGAAGCCGTGCTTATTGTCTTGCGTTTTATTGAAGCAGAACGTCTTGGAAACTGGGACCTTCATCTTGATTGCGTTCGAAGAATGTTGCCATTGTTTCATGCCGCGGGACATTTTCAATATGCAAAAGCAGCTCAGATTTATTTGCAGGATATGGTACTTCTACAGGACATCATGGATCCTCAAGAGTTTCACCAGTTTTCCACGCAGGGTTATTTCACTATCCACAGGTCGGATAAGGCTTGGTCCGAAATCTGGAGTGACGTGACAATCGAGCAGACATTGAATAGGTTTTTTGGGACTGACTTGAAACACGGAAGAGGTGTTAAACGGAGTGTCGTGTCTCGATATTTGCTGGGGATGCCTTGCGCCGTGCATGTGATGCAAGCATTGGAAGAGTATGGTAACCTGGAGACGAGAAACAGTGAGCAGCATGTTGATTTGGGCAAAGGACGAAAAGCATGGGACGCAAAGGACATTGGCTCATTCGTTACTTGGTTGAAGGGGCATGAACCATTCAAAGTCCGCGAGGAATTAATTTCGGTGTCAACTGGAGTTGTTGGTGGTGTGGAAATGAATTGTCATATGGCTTTCGAGCGTGGCACACAAGCAATGTGTCATATAGTTGGACGCACTTATGAAAAGGTGTCGCTGTCAAAATCGTACAAGATCAAGAATTTGGACTTTGCACGGACACAATCTCAAAAAGCTATGTCTTCCACTGTCACTGTTGATACCTCTCTATTATTTCAACGTCTGTCTGTGGCTATGCGTGGAAGGAAAGAGTTGAGTAAATCTTGCTTCGACTACGAAATGTCTCCTGTTCCACTTAGTTTGTTCGACGAGAAAGGATCAATGCGAAAGACCGACAAGTCACAGTTATATAAAATGTTCACTACTACCCTATCCTCACGAGCATTTTTTGAAGATTCTCAGTTTGTTGTAGATGGAGGATGGTTGCTTCACAGCCTCGTCTCGCCTCATAGTAAGACATACCAACGTGCAATCTTTGATATGTACAAGAACTTTCTTGTTCAGCGGTTTGGTCGGAGCGTTATTATTGTTTTCGACGGATATGAAGATGAACATATAGGTGTCAAATCATACGAGCGAGACCGTAGACAAGAAAGAAATTGTGGCGTGGACGTTGAAATTGAACCAGACAATCTCGTCCCATTGAACCAAAGGACATTTTTGTCCAACGTGAAAAACAAGGCTCAATTTGTTTATCACCTTGGTCAAACTCTTGCAACATATGAGGGATTCAGTTTTACCGTGATCCATGCGAAAGAGGATGCGGATGTTGAGATTGTGAGAACAGCTCTGAAGACTCATAACGAATCGTTTCGTCACGGGAAATCACGAGTTATAGTCGTCGGCTCGGATGTTGATCTCTTAATATTACTTATTGGACTCACTCCAACCTCAGAGAGCATGTACTATTACAAGATGGGCCAGGGGGGCAAGGCGAACCAATTGTACGATACTCGAGATCACAAACATTTGCAACCATTTCTACTTTTTGCTCATGCCTTTGCGGGCTGCGACACTACTAGCTGCTTTTTTGGGAAAGGGAAGATGAAGCTGGTGAAGTTGCTGCTGCAGAATGACAGCATTAGAGCGCTGGCGCTGAAGTTTTACGAGCCGGACTGCTTGGAAGATGAATTGCTGCAATGTGTAGAGACGATTACTCTCGCACTATACAAAGACAAAGAACAGTCTTCTTCTCTCGGGACTTTCAGATACAATTTGTTTTCTACAAACTTAGCAAAGGCAAAAAAGGAAACGCCCCCATAATGTCTCCCACCAACATCCCCTGCCTTGCTTCAGCACTGTAAACGAGTATACTATCAAATCCAGGTGTGGCTTCAGCATAGATTAGATCCCTGCTTGTGGGGATGGACAAGACAGGGTAATATTCTCATTCCGATCATGTCTGAAGCAGATCCCGCACCAAAAGAACTGTTACAAGAGGTATGTGTGAAATGTATTTAATTTGAAGCAATAAATACAACTTGCTACAACTAATTTTTACGACACTTTTGATCTCATGTACTGTCTGACCGGAATTAAAATAATTTTTGAACAATGTGAGATCCAGTTTCAAGTCAAAATAACAAATTTTTAGACTGATCTATGGAGCACTATAAAAGGCCTGTCATTGATTTCTCTTACAAGACAACTGATATTTAGATTATAATAATTGTTATGATAACCTTTTTTCAGGTTTCCTGTGGATGCCAAGGGCCCTGCAAATCGAAGCGATGTAACTGCCGAAAAGCCGGTCTAAAGTGCAACCCTGCGTGCAAAGTATGCCGCGGAAAATCGTGCAACAACTCAAAGAGATGGACTGCTACAGAACACCATGATAGCGAAACTCCGACTACTACAGATGCATGTGAGGAGGACGGTGGACAAACTACCGTAGAACCCGATAATGATGACTTAACAGAAGATGATGAGACCTCATCAAGCAGCCACGATGCAACGACCGATGACGAGGAAATTAACGAAGGACTTTAATGACTTTGACCTTCAATGATTTATCCTACTTGTAACAGATTGGGGTGAATATAACATTGAACTGTATATACTTTCAATTCTTCTTACATGCTATTGTAGGTTTCATTGGCTCAAGTGAGGGTTTTTGTACAACTATATGTGTGAAATGTAAAGTAACAAATGTAAAACAAACATATTTGAACACAAAAATAATTTGTTATACTCTTTCAAAATAGAAAATATAAAAAAATGATGCAACTTCCAATTAATGGTTTGTATATAATTTCTTATCTCGATTAAAATATAATTGAGTAATGTTTTTCCACAGCGAGTGTGCAGAGAAGATATCATCAAATACTCATCACCATCGGCCATTGTCTATTCTTTACATATCTGCGTTGGCGTAGGTCAGACCAACGTATAGACGCGGCTCAAAAACTGCTAAATCTCTTATCATGATCGTAGATTAACAACTACCGGTGATCAAACTGATTTGCGAGGATAACTATGAAAATAACGTGGAGCCTCGAAAGCGATTCTTTTGATGACTCATTGGGCTTCTACATCCTGTAATGTATTCTTATCATTGCCACTCATTTATATACACGTTCACACCTTTTTTGCAGCTGTAGGTTTTTTATTGTTGTTCCAATTCTAAATGAAAATATTATACCTCACTTATCCAGTCAATCGGTAAGCGGCTGAAGAAAAATTACTGCATCTTGTTACTCTAAACGCAGAAATTTCAAAAATTCATTAATATGCATAAGTCGGTGAACGCCACAACTACAAACGAGCTTATTATTCGAAATCGACTGGCCTATCACTGAGAGAGAGACACTGAGGACGTCGAAATAAAAAAGGATCGTTCCGCTTCAATGGTGCGGCGTCTGGCGACAGGTGTACGCGCGTCCTTTTCCCCGCAAACCCCCTCGCCAACAAGCCATCAGCAAGCTGTAGCGCGAAAACTAAGCAATTTAGCGAAAAATTTGTAGAGACCTTTATTGATGGCCCAAAAATTAGAAAAATTTTCGTGTAAAAAAATCCCAGATATCCTCAGCCGTTTCAGCGAAAAAGAGGTTTTTCGAGTTTTTCGCTGTTTTACAAAAAACGGCTGGTTTCCGGAAAACCAAATTCACACAACAATATTCGCAATCCTTTATTACACCATTACGCCAGCGGAAATAACTTTGTGGCTATGTTATCACTTTTGTCTCAGTTTCGGCTATTTAACTGGACTATCGCATCAGAACCAAAGATTGATAATAAGCCTCATGACGTTTAGGCAACATGTACAACTAAGTGCTAAGCTAGCATCTTGTAGACAAACCTACATAATGTAAAAAAAACAGCATAATGTCAAAAAAATCGACATAATGTCACTTTTCAAGATACGTGATACCCGTGCCGAGGTAGTCGGCAGTCCAACATATTATCTATTTCACGAGTATCCATCACGGTACAATGACAGTTGGTTATCTGGTAATATTTCAAAATTCCCCATATCGGCAAATGACACATCATTCTGACGGATCCGTCAATGCCAGATGGACAGAGCCATATTTTGTTTTGTTTTTTTGTACGCTACAGATTCATTTTCTACTTGCCAAGATCTCTTTTATTTAGAAAAGTTCATTTGCATACAAAAAACAAAACGCTTGAAACAAATTTTTGCTAGATTCTCGATTCATTATAGCGAACGTTGCAGACTAACACAAAAATGTCACTCGCTGATCATCTGGTCACCTCAGTCGACATCAAAGCATGATGGATACTCGTGAAATAAGGTATAGTGACACTTTTTGGATGTAAGTATTCCGCCAGGTTGTCAGGTACCGCACGGTACATGTCAGATTCCGTACGAAACTTCAAACTATTTTATATTTCCAATTTTCGTACACAACAGAAAAATAAAGTGGCATATTAAAAGTATAAACCTGACATTTCTGTGTTAGACGAAAAGCAGACCAAGCATTTACTACGTGCGCGGAAATGTAATATTCTATATCTACTTGACAACTTTACATCTTTTCAGACTAAAGGATCAAAGAAATGCAATTACTACCTTCAAGAAAGCTCTAAAGTTTCGTCCGCCAGAGAGGCATAATACGAAGTGAATTTTGAATCTCATTTCTTCTACTACAACAATGAGAAAAATGCAATTACTACCTGTAAGATGGTGTCCCCTCGCATGGATTAAAAAAGGAGACAAATAAAAGCACTGAACGTATTTAGAATCCCTATAAGATAAGGAAGGTGTCAAATGAATTGAGTCAGAAGTATGAAGATAAGAGGAAGAATTGCTCGCAAAAAAGAAGCAGAATGGCTGAATTAGTGACGGAAATTATGAATCGGCCTTTTGGCTCTAAAAAAAATTCAATTTGTTAAGTGGAGCTCCTGATTTATACTCTTCGAGCATGAGTACGAACGTGGAAGTATGCCGCAAGGGAAACGGAAGAAGAGTCCATGAGATAATTGCGCCTATTTGGGAATGCCACGAAAACAAAAGATAACACCTTCCTGTCAGGGAGTCAGTGTACACCTACATAGGCAAATATCAGGCAGACAATAATCTTGCTAAATAGACGCGAACGTAGAGCTACAAAATTTTCATCACAATTGCAGAAAACTATATGGCTCAGTTCACAACGCCTACTCAGGCAGCGTAATAAACAAAAATCACGTAAAAACAGAATTATACATCAAGTAGATGAAACCTGATCAAAGTGAACATCCGGAGCAAAGCGACTTTTCCTTAACATGCATGCAAGACTTGGCTATCACCAAATGGTAAATTAACATGTATATTCAACTCTTTAATTGGCGGCATACAGTTATAGGAGAAGTCCTCATTTGTTTTCACCACAAAATAATTATAATTTTATGTTTTCTATATGAACTGCCGTTCACTGTAAGTTGTGCACTTCATCATTTCTTTTCCAAATGAACAAATGGGGGAACTCGAGACGATGGTTCTGGTCATTTTATGAACAGCTAAGTAATAGCTTGTTTTTGAAAATGTTTTATTTGTTTAATTTATTGCTGATGAATTTAAAATTGGCATTTTGGTGCAAGTTATGAGTGGACATCAAAATCAAAGCAAAGCATGGATCGTGGTCGGAAAATCCCAATTCATTTGTGCCAAACTGTGAATTGTTGGAAACAGATACTGTAATAATGTATACTTCAAGTAGTGTCATGGAGAATCTTAAAAAATTGAAAGCGTCCATGCTTATTCTGTTCACTTTACATAATATTTTTATATAAAATTTAGTTGCTAATTATTTGTGATATAAATTCATTTTGCCCAAGGGGTCTTATGGAAGCAGACACTGTAACGTATTTTATTTTTTTTATACTCCAACTACCATGAAGGCCTAAGGCCTAAACACCCATTGGGTACCGTGGGGCTATAGGGGGATACAGAGGAAAGGGGGAACGTCACACGGACTCTGGCGAGGAACACGTCTGCATGCAACATGCACACATTCTGGCTCCGCCTACGAGATCCGCCGGGTGGTACCTCCACGTTCGACAGTCAGAGACCGTCTACCACATACGAACAATCACAACATCCATAGCCAAGAGAAAACTTTCTCCTGGGACGGGACTCGAACCCGCACAGCGCACGGCGACTGATCAGGAGACCGAAGAGTCTACTACTGCGGCCACCGCTACTGCTGTATATTTTAAGCTTCCAAAATTAAAAGCACACATGGCTATTCTCTACAGTCAACATGATGTTTTTGTATAAAATTTAGTTTCTGATTATTTTTCCTCCTTAGGCAAAGTGATTACTTTGAATTTTTTTCATTTTTTGCGTGTACGCTCTTGGTGATTACAACTTACTACGAATTATAGTTTATTTTTTTAAGATTTCTTAATAAAGAGTAATTTCCCTCAATTTTAGGTCAATCAAAATTTATGTAATGATAGCGGAATAAGATCTTTGCTTTATCCGGGTCTCCCTTATAGTGTCACTATAAAATAAAAACCGGTGAGTGAATGAAAAAAGCTGAAGGCACCCTTGCGGCCAAGGGATGTCTCTGTGAGTCCCGCTTTTTCACATATTGTCTTGCATCCCAGATATTGATCCTCACTATAGTGCACCTACGGTACCCCAGAGGCTCGCACCGACACATAATCTGAGTCAAGGACACCCCTTTTATTCATATTCAGCTATGATGAATCGGAACAACAGCTTTATTGACTATCCTAGGTTGCTACTATCAAGAGTACAAAGTATTCTTCCTTGGCAAATGATTTCACAATGAGTTTACTCACTTGATTGGAGGTGTCTAGAGGCACTCCGCCATTTCAGAGAATATTGCTTCGAGACTGCAGTTTTCCTAACTCTCTGAATTTACAATCCTAGGGATGGCTTCCTAATCCCGTTCTCGCGACTTTGTTTGCCCGGAGTTGCAAGATATTTTTTCCAAACCTTCTAGCCTTGCTTTGAGGTATATTTTTAAATACAGTATTTGACATCATATTTATTTAATTTCAGGTTTGGTGAAGTCGCAGATCGTATAAGGTGTCTCAAGGTAATAAGAGCTTCAGTTACTACATTTCGTTTTAAAAAAATTCCGTCAAGTAGGTGGAATCAGTGATATATATATATATATATATATATATAAAAGAAGCATTAAATAAACAAAGTAATTCGAATATGACAGTTGGAATGACTAAACATCGGCAACCGCCAGGACGTCACTTCTGTCTGGCCGGCTCCATGCGGATATGGGAAAGATTTCTAACATTCTATCGAAAGGGCAATCGTACGGGGAAATACATGCGTGGGATATCTGTAATAATGTAATAATGAGCAAAATTACTAAAATTATACTAAATATGCTAACGTCAAACATCTGAGATATACCCCAACTACTTGTACACCTGATCCGTTTGAGCACTCTGGGTCTAGCAACTGCCCAGGTCTAGAAGATTCTTCAGAGGGTGCAAAAAACAAAAGACTTAAAGAGTTCATACACCAAGTGAATAAGCTCCTTGGACGTGAAACCAGTCCCCAGACGATATTGCAGACAATATACAAACAACCCAGAAGAAATGAGCGAAAAAAGGTGAACAAGGTAAAAACGAATGGAAAAGGAATAAAGCAAAATTGTTTCGTATGCTTGGGAAGGAATATGAAGGCAAGAAAAGGTTGGCTAAGAATGGAGCATCTAGTGAAAGAGAGCTAGAAGAATGGTTAAAAGGTGCAATAATTCTGGAAACAAGAGACAATGCCGGAACATAACTGATGATCAAAGACAGGAACTTTTCAATAGAAATGGACTGGAAACAGAGACAAACCTTTGTAACTGCCATTGTAAATAAAGTTGAAAAAAGTCACCAAGAAAAACTCGCGACGAGATTTCTCCTAATTTACCCCATCTTAAGGTAACAATGTTGTACTACTTGTATGTAAAAAGATGTTCCTTTCTACACTGGAATTAGGAGAGTGGACAGTTTTAGATTGGGTGAAAACGGGTGACAGTCCTTGTTTCGAGAAGGGAAACTTTTCCAAACAAGAAAAATATAAATAAGCAGAAAAGATCTGCAATTAAATGACTTTTTGAGAAGATACCAAAGTTAGTCTCACATTACTGTCGAGCTTCTACTAGTAAATTGTACATATTTACAAAGGTTGTTTAACTCATATAGTGAGGTCTATGAGCTGTACAAAAGGGAGATCGATAAAAAGCTAATTTCTAGCAAAAACATTTATACATACATTGTTAAATATTATTCATCTGTAAGACCAGGAGGAAAAAAGGAGATCCTTGTATTACCGACATAAGAGCTCTCAGGTATACCTCACAGGGAATTGAGTATTTGTATAAATCGAACTTTGATCATGAATGGACTTCCTACCAAAAAGAATAAACTTAGGCGTTGGTTCGGTTAAAATTCTTTATAAGGCTCTCCTTCTCCAATAAAGGGAAATGAATACCATAATTTGCAAGCACTCAAACCTGTTATTCATCAAGAATACCATAGATTTTATGATTCATTGAGAAAACTTTTTTGAATTACCTGTGTTTATATATTTTTGTTCATATTTATTAGAAAATAAAATATTTCGCGAGTTCCATTGTATTATTATACTAAGTGACATATAAATCCGAACACCCAGTTTAAATGGTTTTATTTTAATAAAAATTGGTGAATGTATTCCTCTTACTGTAAATAACAAGTGAAAAAATTTTCAGCCTTATCAGTTGGACATTCCGGTTTTATACTGCTTTTTTTTAATTCACTAACGCTCTAAAAATGAATGTTTCAGCCGCAGTAAAGAATCAACGTTGGCGGATTTTGGTTCTTGACATCCTTTACGATCGGTTACGATGCCTAGAGTACGGAGACCTGTACGAATTCGTCAACTTAGTGAGTTTGATAGGGGCCGTATAGTGGGACTTCGGGAAGCTGGACTTTCTTTTCGGGCAATTGCAGTTGAAGTGTATCTAACGAAGCTACAAAGTAATCGTAAACAGTGGTTGATTCGTGATCAACGCGTGATTGGTAGCCATGGCGCTCTGTCGGCCTCTTCCTGATTGGCTTGGAGCGACGAGCCTCCAGACAAAGTCGCACGGTTGCCACGCTCGGCGAGTTTTCGCCAGAGTGGTTGATCACATTCGCATGGATCACAAATCAATCTGTTGGTGCAATACGTGCAATAACTGTTGCAAAGGACATTATATAACAATAAATGACATCACAAAGGTATATTCCAATTTGATCTGCAGCAAATTATGAACGGCATATACGGAGATGCGAAAACAAGCTCAAAAAGGTGAAGAAAATTTTTGTGCAATCTTTATAGTTAAATTTTTCCTAAGAGATAGCATCAGTGAGGGAATTTTTTTCTATTGTCTTATTTTTCACATTAATGCGATGTCGAGGTATGTGGCCCTATCGCAATTGAAAATAAGGTTTCGATAATCCCTCCATAAAGTTTCGATGAGTACATCTGAAATAACCTTGAGATATTCTTCAGGGAAATACAAAAATCTCCTTTTGTGTTTTTTTGTGCAGATTTATCTATTTAAATCCTATCCGCAATCTATTTTCCGTGCCCACACCTTCAACCATATATGATATTACCGTTTCCAACTTTCACCAAGGTTAATAGGAACCATAACAGCTCCCTACCCTTCCCCCCTATAAGAATATCGATTTGTAGCCTCACATTTCAAGGTTAGACTTCTTGTAATGTTTCTGTTCAACATTCGGCGATATCTGACAATTTTCCCAATAAAACATGATCATTGTGACATTAAGCCTGGCAACGCTGCATAGTAGAGGGAGCTCTCAGCGTCACGATTGTAATCAGTTACGGATACCCGTTTATGAGCGCGAACGTTTTATGCACGTCTTGACTTGATTTTTCTTGCGGAAATTTAATATTAGTCTAAAATGTCTGACACAGATACAGCTGATGAAGTGGTTGAAATCAGCTTAACGTCACCCAGAAAAAGGGCTAAAAAGCTTCATCTTAGCGCAGGTGAAAGACAAATTATTCTAAATATCTACAAGAACCAGATGCAAGAGAATAGTGGATTGGCTATAGAAAATATCGTATGTAAGGTTGCTGAAATTTCTGGAGTAGGTCGATCAAGTGTTTACAAAATCTTGAAGGAATATAGACAAAATCACTCACTATCTGAGCCAAAAACATATCCAGCGAGAAAAAAAATCATCGAAAAAATAGATGACTTTGACAAAAGTGCCATTAGAAGAAAAGTACATCACTTTTTCTTCAGGAATGAAATACCTACTACAATAGATAAAATATTGAAGCAAGTGAATGATGATGAGGACCTGCCAAATTTTAAAAGATCTACGTTCCATAAGCTGTTGAAAGAACTAGACTTTCGATTTTTGAAAAGAGGAAGGAATAGTTTATTGATAGAAAAGGAGGAAATTGTTATCTGGAGGAGAGAATACCTTAGAAAAATTAGGCAATTCCGCGCTGAAGGAAGAAAAATTTATTATTTAGACGAAAAATGGGTGAACGCATACGCAGGGAAAGGTTTGGGTAGACAGATCTGTGAGGTCCTAAAGGCAGGCTTTTTTAGATGGCCTTTCGACGGGATTGAAAAATCCTGCAGGTAAGTTTCGAAGTATATGAACTTTTTTGGATGCAGATAATTCATTTTCTGATCGAATCAATGATTTGGAAGCTCCGAACTCAGTTTTGCTATCTCATCCAAGTTTCTGAGTATTTCCTTCACCCAAAAACTAATCTAAGACCCTATCCTACACTAACCTAAAAAGAGTAAGTTGCTTAATTTCGTCATTTAGTGCGCTCGCTGAGAAGTAAAATAACTAATTACTTTCAGGCAAGGGAAAATGCCTGATCATTTGCCACATAGGTAGCGTAGATGGATTTGTTCCTGAAGCATTGTGGGCATTTGAATCCAAAAAAACTGGAGACTATCACGAAGAAATGGATGGTAACTCATTTGAAAATTGGTTCAAAAAAATTTTGCCGACACTTGATGATAACGCAATTATTGTGATGGATAATGCCCCGTACCACTCCAGAAAATTGGAAAAAATTCCAACAATGGCCACCAAAAAGGCAGACATTCAACAGTGGCTTGTCTCAAAGAAGATCGACTTCGACCAAACAATGGTCAAAGCTGAGCTGATAAATATAGTCAAGCGACATAAGTATAAATATGATTTAAAAATTGTTAACGAAATGGCCAAAAACCAAAATAAAACGATTCTCAGGCTGCCTCCCTATCACTGCGAACTGAATCCTATCGAGTTGATTTGGGCCGACATCAAGCAATACGTGGCGTCAAATAACAGCACTTTTAAGTTTTCTGACCTTAAAAAACTGTTTGATGTTGCTGTCGATAGAATTACGCCAGCAAAATGGAGAACATGTATTGACCACGTCCAAGAGAAGGTTGAAACCAAAATGTGGGATATGGACAATATCATTGACACCCAAGTTGAACCCCTTATAATTGACATCAATTCTGATGATTCAAGCTCCTCGGAATACAGCATATAAATCGATTGATACCATTAAGACTGGCAGTTTAACGGGCTTTTTGGCAAGACAGGTAAGTTCATTATAGACTGCAATCAAAGTGTAAGTTTCTAGTTATTAATGTGGAAATTCCAAATTTATAATTACACAAAATTAGGGTTAATTTAGGAGTTCCAAAGCATAATAGTGCCATTTTGACCTTCTTCCTATTTCTCATGTAAATTTTAATAGCAATCAAACTAACAAACTTTATGGAGTCTGTAATAAACTTTTGTACTACTACTACGTCTGTAGTTTCTATTTGCTCAAAAAAATTTGCTCTGCATTGTGAATAGAAGGTTGATTTGTAAATATTATTGGGTAGATATACGTATATATGTAAGTTAATAATAAAATATAAACAATTTCAATTGAGATGGTCCACAAGTTTTTTTCGTGTGCGTTTTAGTAACATTTTGCTGAAATGGTGAATACAGAATTTTTTGCACTGATTCCTAATGTCGAAATATGACTAGAAAGGCGTGGTATATTCCTGATAATTTACTATGCTTTTGATAGAATTTACAGCAACACATATCTTGTACGACATTTTTTGATAGATCAGTCACAATAGCTTGATACGGCCCTGTAGCGTCTCCTACGGTTAAGTTCTTGATCACGTGCAATACGGGTGTATATGTTTGATTTTACTTTGTTTCTTCGATGGATACAGTTTAGAGTGCAAAGAAGTGTAGACACTGTGGTTAGGTGTTGTCAGGCATGGCTTCGAGAAGGCCGTACGCAAAGAGCAAGGGGCACTGGACGCCGCCGTAGAACAACAGACCGTGAAGATCGCCGCCTAAGATTATTGGCCTTAAAGGACCGTTTCTCCACTACCAGGTCCATTGCAAATGAATGGTTTGCAGAACACGGAAGACTTATTGGCATGCGAACTGTTTACCGACGAATGAGAAGTTCTGGCTTGTTTTCATACCGGCCACACAGGGTCCTCCCTTTAACTCGAGAACACCGACGTAATCGCCTTGAGTGGTGCAGACAACGGTCACTCTGGGATCAGGAATGGAACAGTATCTTTAGTGACGAGTCTCGATTTTGTTTAGGCATGCACGATGGTCGTGCCAGGGTTAGAAGGCGACGTGATGAAAGGAGGAATCCACAGTTTTCTGTTGAAAGACATGTTCATCACACTGTTGGAGTTATGGTTTGGGGTGCTATAGCTTATGGTTCCAGGTCACCTTTAATCTTCATCAGAGGTAACATGAACGCGCAGCGTTTTATCCACGAAGTTCTAGAACCCCATCTTTTACCCTATCTTGACACCCTGGCAGATCCAACTTTCCAACAAGATAATTCCCGACCACATGTTGCAAGAGTCACAATAGACTTCTTTCAACATAATGATGTCATATTGTTACCATGGCCACCAAGATCTCCCGACTTATCCCCAATTGAGCACGTGTGGGATATGATGGGTAGGAGATTGCTCAATTTGCAACGTCCTCCTCAGACTCTAGAAGCACTTCGAGAGTAGTTGGTGGTTGCCTGGAATAAGATACCACAGGAGGATATTGACCACCTGATCAGAAGCATGCCTAGGCGCGTTGGAGAATGCGTAGCACATCAGGATGCATCCATACATTATTAAAGGTCAAAGGGCTTTAAAGCAGTGCAATCATTTTGAAATTTTTATCATTTACTTATTATGCTTCATTAAGGACTTATACAAAATTTTATTAAAATAAAACCATTTAAACTGGGTGTTCGGATTTATATGTCACTTAGTATATTACCAAATTTTAGTTATTATTTACAATATTTAAAAATTATTATAAACGTTTACTTGTGTATAGTGGATGATTAAACCTCGTATCTTGATACAAGTTTCATTAGTTTTAGCTATAAACCTCGTAACTCATCATATATTTTTTTTCTTAAAAACCAACGATTATTATACGTTTTTACCTTAATGTCTAGTGCATGAACTGACTATTTTCTCAGGTTACCAGAACCTGTTTTTTTTTTCACGATAACCATCAGTTTCGGAAAGTTTTTCTCTCTCCTGTAAAACTACAATTTTTGAGTTACAAGATTTTGACTTTTCGACGACGATATGTGAAATATGTCTATTTGATACGTAGAATCATTTAGGTTAGAAGCGTATAAAATCTAACGCTTAGCATTTCATATATCCCATTTCCTGCAACCCGATAACACCATCCTCCTCAAAAAATTGTACAAAAATGATCAGGAGTCCCTGAATCATCAGAAAGCGAAGCGGTTTTATGTTTTTTGCAGGTTTTTTTGCTACCAGCTCTGCCGCGACTGGACCGATACTCTAAAATCACAAAACTTTTTTGCCCTTAGGTAACCTTGTGTGAAAATTTCAAATTTGATCAACATTTAAGCGGTACTTTCCAAGTTACAGAGGGGTCAAGGATTAGCGGATAAATCGATAGATAAACAGACAAGCCAAGGGAAATGGGAGGCATGATTATTCGTGATGTCATATAACATCCAAAAAACATAAAATTTCATTTTAGAAATTTTCCACGATTACAATACCTCCGCCAGTAGATAGCTGCTGCCCTTAGGACTCCATGCCTGTTATATGATAGTGGATGCAAACTC
The DNA here is from genome assembly GCA_963669975.1 of Acanthoscelides obtectus. Lineage (NCBI taxonomy): Eukaryota > Metazoa > Arthropoda > Insecta > Coleoptera > Chrysomelidae > Acanthoscelides > Acanthoscelides obtectus. The sequence continues at coordinate 69,536,498 of CAVLJG010000005.1, forward strand.
TGTCCGTAAACCTGTATTTTCAAATATTTGAATAAGGTAACATATACGAGTACATCCAGTCATTGGTCCAAAATTATTCTACCACGTACTTGTTATAAAACCATAAAAAAAGAAACAGTCAAATATGCCGGGTTGGCTTCATTATCAAACAAAGCATAAACATTCGTGCAATTTGTTTTTTTGAATATTATGGTGGGTTCATGCAAGACTTAACGTAACTTAACTTAAGAAAATGAGCATTTAAAGCGCATGTGCGGCCAGGATTACCAATGTAGTAATGGCGACAATATCAACATTAAACACACCAGCAAAATCATATGTTTAACGTCAAGGTAGTAGATAAAATAGTGTTTTGTGGCTTTTGTGTTACGTGGACTGGCGGACCAGCCTTGACATTGACAAGTGGCCCCTCCCCACACACTTGCGCCAATGCACTGGTAATCAGTCACGGAACTCGGATAATAGTCCAGATAATATCGAAACATCTGTACGGAAAAATCTTCCAATTCAGATTTATGCAACTCAAATATCTTTCTTCAACGAAGACGTTTTTAAAAAGATTTATTTTTGAGAAAGACCAAATACAATGATGTTAATTGAATGAGTTCTGAATCGAGACTGACTGCAAAGTTCATTATACAAACCAAAGTAAAGAACAAATGAAATACAATACTGTAACTGATAAGAAAGGAACGTGGAGGCAAAAGTCCTTGTTCAGCATATTCTTCTCTGTAGACTGGTACATAACTCCTCCACCCCTAGAATGAAGCTTCCCCTGGAAGGTGAATTTCTTTCTTCTTATATCTTGAACTGGAATCTTCTCTTCTAGTGCGTTTTGTGGGACTTGGACCTTCTTCTTTCATTTCGGCTAATTCAATGTCGATTTCTAACTTGGATGCTTTCTTGTTTCTCCATCTTCTATATAAAATTATGCAGCAGATGCTTGAAAATACGAGATATAGTAATATGGTCCAAATACTGGGTTTTCCAAAATTTTCTATGGAATTTTCTTCTAAAATTGGTAACATTCGATTAACTTGTAATTCTGGTAAATTTAACGTTTTCAGAGTAATTTGCGTCTCTGGGACATTTTGTTTCATAAAATGGAAATCCATTTTGTCAGCTACGAGGGGCTTTCCATAGGTTTTGTCTTGAAAGATAAGTTCATTGTCTTGGAATGATTTTTGGCATTCACTGGCTTTGACTAAGAAAATGCCAAGTAATGACTTTGTATCGATTTGCTCCTTGCATTTAATTTTCAATTTTTCTTCGGTGAGAAATACAGCTAAATACTGGTTAATTTCGGGAATAAATTCAATGTGATTTTCTTCAATCTGAAGCTTCGTGTATCTACATGGTTCTGTATGATCTTCTGTAATTATTGACTTCTCGCATTGGGCTTTGTGATTGGCTAATATACGATTAGGTCATTGATAGATTCTACCTTGGGTACAAATCTCGTGCAGGGGTTTGATCTCATTTCGATCAGATTTTAGCAAATACTTATAATTTGGGATAATAGTGACGAATTCTGATTTGTGCATCAGAGTCGGTATAGGTAACGTATAATAAAGATCGAAATGTTCAGGATAATCTATAGGAATAGATAGAAAATAACTCATCGATTTTACAACTGATAGAAATAATAGATTCATAATCTAGCATATTTTCATACTTTACTTCAAATGGTAATTCATTTTTATAAAATGTGGATATCTTACGGAGTTCTTGAAATAATTCTCTAGTCCTTATTATACTGGGATGCATGGTTTTCAATTTGCAAAAAGTTATCGAATTTTCGATATCTTGTAAAATATTCAATATGGCATTATAAAGGATAATTAATTGATTGATAATGTCCTTCGCTGAAAGAATATCCTGGTTTGTTGTCTGGTTCAATAAAATATGTTTCAATTGTAAAATGTTATTTCTTAATGTCATCTCATTGTGCTGTATATCTTGAATAGTCCCGTTAAATTTTGCGACAAGTTCATTATTTACTGAATATTGCATTCTCAGCTGATTTTGAATTTGATGCTGATTTTCTTGTAAATGAGATAAAATTTTATCAATACGTTCTCCATCGTCGGAGTCTAAATTTCCTGTTATTGTTTTTACTACATAGCCTATGCCATTAAAAAGTCCTCTCTTATTGCGAGTCTTTTGAGAATGAGATTTAATGTATTCGGTTTTCTCTTGAATCAAGCTCCTTATATAAGATACTATCTTACTATAATTTTCTAGCTCGTTATTAATCTTAGAATGGTTTCTGTAACTATAGTTAAGATTACTGTATTGAATATTCAAATCTTCATATTCCTTATATAAAGGTGATAGATCATAATAGTGCACAAAAGTATGTTTTGTCTTTTGTAGCCTAGCTGTGCCTAAATTTACTGGCAAAATTCCTAAATTGTTCGTTATGTTTCTTATTTCTGCTCCGCATCCGAAATAGATGAGGTATCTGAAATATTAGTAAATTTAAATTGATAAGTTTTCTTCCTGGGCCTTTTAATATTGGATAAATGGATATTTTTAGAAGTATTGGCATGTGTGGGATCTATCTCCGCTCTTTTTAATTTCTTATCTATACTAATTAATTTTTCTTGCTTATACTTATTTTTAGTTTTCTGTTGCTTCTGCTTATTCTTAACATATACCTTGTTAGGAATATCAGGCAAAACTTCACGTTTCTCATTTGCTTTATTTATAACTTTTTCTTTATTCTGTAATATCTTTTCATTTAAATTCCTATATACTAATTTCATTTTTTCCTTATGATTCTGTAAATAATTATTTAATAATTGCTTATCTATGTCTATATTAAAAGGTGATTCTGTTTCATTAACATTTACTTCTATTCTAGATAAAAAGTCCGCATTTGTGTTTGATTTGCCTTTCCTGTAAACAATGTCAAAATCATGTTCTTCTAATCTTAAGCGCCATCTTAGTAATTTTGAACTAGCATCTCTAACTGAAAATAACCATTGGAGGCTTTTGTGATCTGTTACAATAGTAAACTTACGTCCGAAAATATAAGGTCTGAAATATTTTACTGCATATACGATACTTAGAAGTTCTTTTTCTGTCGTGCTATACTTTGTTTCTGAATCACTTAACGTTCGTGAGGCGTACGCTATTGGTAAATCTGAGCCTAAGTTACCTTGGGATAATATTGCGCCGATTGCATAATTACTTGCATCCGTAGTTATCAAGAATGGTTTGGAAAAATCCGGATATTGGAGTATCGGATCGTTTGTCAATAAAGTCTTGCATAATTCGAAACATTTAATATAATCTGCGTCATTGGGATTAATAATTGCATCTTTTTTCAATCTGATTGTCAATGGCTTAGTGATTTTCGCAAAATCTTTTATAAACTTACGGTAATAACCTAAAAGTCCAAGGAAGCCTTTAATTTGCTTCTTAGTTTTTGGTATTTTAAATTCTGTGATTGCCTTTATCTTATCGGGGTTTGGTTTCACACCATCCGCCGTTACAACATGACCTAAATACGATACTTCTTTTCTAAGAAATTCCGATTTGTCTAACTGTATTTTAAAATTTGACTGACGTAACCTTTCAAAAACTTCTCTAAGTCGAGAAATATGTTCCTGTAAACTAGTACTGAATATTATAATGTCATCTAAATATACTAAGCATTTTTCATTTTGAATACCTCTCAGTATGTTATCCATTACTCGCTGGAAAGTCGCTGGCGCGTTTTTTAGTCCAAATGGCATTCTTGTGAACTCGTAGTGTCCATTTTCTGTATTAAATGCAGTTTTTTGAATATCATCTTCTGCCATTTCTATTTGGTGAAAACCTGAAGCTAAGTCTAATGTTGAAAAATATTGGCATCGCCCTAATTTATCTAACAAATCTGTTATGTTTGGAAGAGGATAACGATCTCCCAATGTTTTTTCATTCAATTTTCTATAATCAATGACTATTCTCCATTTTTGCTTTCCCGATGCGTCTAATTTTTTTGGAACAATCCATATAGGTGAGCACCACGCTGAATGGCTCTCTCTAATAATTTTTTGATCAAGCATTGATTGTATTTGTCTTTGTACCTCTTTTCGGTGGATTTCAGGATATCTGTATGATTTCGTGTAAATGGGTATTTCATCGCTTGTACGTATATGATGCTTAATTTTGCTCGTAAAAGTTAAGTAATTACCATCTATGTGAAATATGTCTGAATACTCTCTTACTAACTTGGTGATTGCGTCTTTTTCTTCAGAGTTCATATGCTCTGTCCTAATTTTGGAAATATCAAATTTATATTTTTGAAAGTTCAAAGAATTAATATTCGGTGGATCAGAATTTTCTGAAACTTCGTAATTTTCAAAATTTTCTACATCTATTGGTCGAGATATGTCAAGAGAAATCTGTTCTTCAGATAAATTTAATACTGTGCAAATCGCTTCGTGATTTTTCACTGTAGTAAGACATTCAGGGATTTCTAAACATGATAATTTTCTGTATGGAATAATAGCATTACCATTTTTTAAATTTTTTATGTTAACCTTAATTATCTGTTCTGTTCTAGGTGGAACAGTGATAACATTAAAAGAATTTTTTGTAATCTCGTGATATTGCATGGGTATCCTTGTTGTGGGTGTGACTAAAAGATCATTGCTCAAATCAATGTTGGCATTCAATATCTCTTTCAGGTTATCGAGTCCTAAAAGGCATTGGAAATGTTCGTGAAACTTGAATAAATGAAATTTCATGAGAATATTTGGATTCTTAAAAATCTTTGGACAAGGTATTGTCATACTATATTGTTCGATAGATGAACCATGTGCTGAAGTGATTTGAAATGGGTCTTTTTGAATATGTCTTGAAAATAATTTTTTCGCAATTTCAGGGTGTATGAAAGATCTTGTACTTCCAGTGTCAATCAATACTTTGAGATTATACTCCGGAAATACAATGTATGGTAGTTTGCTACATTTGTCGGTTAAACTCATAATTTCAATTGACTTGGGTGGTCCGTTGAGATTTGTGGTTGTCTCTGTTCCGAGGCTTCTTGCCCTAAAAAATTGTCAGAATTATTCTGAGAATAAGCGCATTCATAATTGTCATCATTTGGAAATTCTACAACAGGTTGGTCTTGTGCACATAAGTTAAACATAGCCTGTTCTGCGTTTACACCAGGTCTGTTAAAATTTCTACCTTGAAAATTTGGTTGCTGATACGTCTGTCTAGTGGATGTACTCATCGGAGTAGGCCTTGGCAGATTATTGATCTGATTAGGTCTAAAAACGTTATTATTGTGAAAATTCGTTCTATTCTGATTAGGATTATTTGGTCGTACATTATTAGGACTAAATTGTCTTTGTAATACTGGACGCTGTACCGCTTGGTATTGATTCCTATAATTACCAAAGTTGTTGTTCATATGGTAGTTCGCCATATGCATATTATTTCGATTAACATTTTTATGTTTATCTACCTTATGATCAAGCTGAAAGTCGTTAGTTAATATATTCAGAGCTTCATTCAAGTCTGTAGGATTTTTCGTCCTCATGAGCGATCCTAGAGGTTCCTTTAAACCTTTTAGAAATACTCTTAATGCTACGCTTTTGCAAAAATTACATATTATCTGAGCTTCTTCACTCACACAATGTGTAGTTAAAAATGATATTTGTAAATTCAATAAACTCTGAACTTTGTTATAAAATTCAAAGGGGGTTTCATTGTTCTGTTTCAATTCACACAATTCTATATTTAGAGTAAATACGTCACGCTTGTCTTGATATGTATTTAAAAGTGCAGTTTTCAAGTCCGTCCAATTTTTTATAATATTGCTACTAATATTTAAAGCTGCATTACCTTTGATTTTCGCTAAAATACTACTCATAAGATATTCGTTCTGGAAGTCATTTTCATCCTCTAGTCTATAAAATTTATTCACTAACTTTTCGCAAATATCTATGAATCTTGGTAATAATTCTTGTTGACCATAAAATTCGGGTATCATGTTAAGATACTCTGGGCGTAATGACATGCTTGATTGATTTACTTGACTGTTGTTCATATTGACTGTACTATTTAGTATACTAGGTCTTAATTGCAATTTCCTTAAACTATGTTGGATATGTTCCGTATCCGACTGTGAGTCCGAATCAGTATCACTCAATGTATCATCAAACAGCTTTTGATTGTTTTCACCCCTGTAAGACATTCGTACTTACAGTAGTAATCCAATCCGTCCCATGTGTCCGTATGCCTGGGCTGCTGGGTTGCCTGTCCTGGAGCAGATGTTCCTTCTGTCCTCTGGGCTGCTGTCGTCTTGGTTTCTCGATTTGGGTAGGGTTCTACCCCAAATCTGGTTCCGGTGATCACGGTAACGATATCGATATTCCGTCGGATCGTTCGCGACCAATCGCGGTTGGTTTCGTTATAGCCAGTAAACCGTTGAAACGAACCGAAAAATGTCCCTTTTTTCGTCTGGCTATCCTACTGGATTGACTGCGCCACTCAAATATCTTTCTTCAACGAAGACGTTTTTAAAAAGATTTATTTTTGAGAAAGACCAAATACAATGATGTTAATTGAATGAGTTCTGAATCGAGACTGACTGCAAAGTTCATTATACAAACCAAAGTAAAGAACAAATGAAATACAATACTGTAACTGATAAGAAAGGAACGTGGAGGCAAAAGTCCTTGTTCAGCATATTCTTCTCTGTAGACTGGTACATAACTTGCATAATCTGATTCAAGGACCTCTTAAAGAATCTGCATGTGACTAGGCCCAAAATTGCTCCAAAAATTGTTATTAAACATATTCCAAAAATTGATTTGTTCGCTTTGTTTAAAGTATTTTGCGGTTTTCAGAACATTCTGAATAAAAAATGAGCTATAGAACTTTTCTCTAGACTTGATATATATAAGCAATGTAAAAACTCAAAATATGTCATTTGCTACCCTAAAAACAATATGAAAAATGAATACTTTGATGTTGCCAAATCTCACACATGCTTCAACCAACCAATAACAAAACCCCCAGAGCATTTTAGGAAGTACAGTTATTGTAAATATTTGCATAGTAATTATGAATTGAATGCGCGCTCAATGTATAGTCTATGTCTATGTGAACGAGAGAGAGAGTGATGAAAGATCCCTAGTGCACGCTGAATATACATTGAGCGTCCGCTTGCATATCAATTAAATACAAAGATTTATAATAACAGTATCTCCTAAAAGGTATCGGAATTGTGTTAATGGTTATTTATGAAGCATGGCGACATTAACATTTTCGTATTTTCAGATCGTTTTTCGGTATCGCAAAAGCAATTTTTTGTACTTTCCAATCTCGTACAAAATCAACAAACATTGTCAAACATCGATTTGTTTCTGAGTACCAAAAAAAAAAAAACGAATACTACCTTTGATGAAGCGAAAACATTAATTTTTTGAATTTATTTGAAAAAGTTGTACAAACAATTAGAGACGCAATTTGGAGCCTGACAACATGTAGATTTGTTACTAGGAGGCTTTTTCGAATAACATGCAAAAAGTCCGAATCCGAATATTTTCCTGAGCAGATGTGAAGATATTTCTTGGACTATAACGACGGCAGCGCTACCTTTCTTGGCTGGAAATCTGGTGGGACTAAAAATATTGAAAGTATGCTGACAACGCATATCAGGAATGTCAGGAATGTGCCGGCGATTTAATTTGTTTACATTACGAAATCTGAGTGATGACCTTCCCGATATTGGGGCAGTTCGATGATCATAGATGCATAACACATCCTCAATAAAGGAAGTATTTCTTCCATCAGTTTGGCTAGTAATGAATTTCAGGATAATAAAAAAATTATAATTAAAAAAATATTTACTGAACAGTCCCAGCAATAATAGAATAAATTCTTCATTACAATAAATTGTACATACATAGAAGTATTCTACCCATCTGGATTTTTCTCTATATTATGAACCTGATCAGTGCAATATCATGCAAGCACTATTTCTTGTTAATTGACCATGTATATTTATTGCGAAAACATAAATACTAAAATAACAAGAAATACATCTGTAGTAGAGGACTGACTGGCATACAAATATAATCACTGATATGTGAATCAAAAATAGTTTTACACAAACTGTTAATGGGTGAAGGCAAACAAAATTGTCCTCAATAAAGAAACACATAAAACACCAATTGGGGGGAAACAAACACCTTATGACATTGACAATTAATTGGGTATCCATAAAATAAATGACGATCTTCATTCCGAATGTCTCCTCGAAGGATGTTGATACTGTGAAACAAAAAAAATTATTAGCATAATATCACTGTCATATTTGGTTAGCAAACACTTAACAGAAACATAGTCTCACCACGCCCCTTCAGATGATACTGCTCTGTACATATGTATAAACTCCCAATCTAGCAGTATACATTTGATTGCCAAAATTCTGTGTGTAAGCAAATTTTCATTGGTGATACCAAACACCAGTCCTTAATTTGGCTCTTTACCAGTGTTGTTATTACCAACAGTACAGATGTCACAAAAAGAAGTTATGTGCTACTCATCTGTTTACCTCAATAAACATCAAAAGAGATTACATATTTGGTGGGCCAAAGCAAGCGCAAATAATTTTTCATACAACTATCACCAAACCAGCTGCCCATACAGCGATATAAAATCGATCAAGCATCACGATACAAATATCGACTATCGACGTTTGTACAGTATCTAATTCCAGCTGTAGCGATCAGCTGACCAACGCTACTGATTCGATTGATTGAATTAAGAAAATGACCATAACCTCAATATATTTAGTCATTTATGCAAAAATGAACTGATTTGAATACTTACTGCAACGTCATCATTAGGCGCTCCTCTGGCGATGTCCGATTGCGTTCAGGAGCCTTCTGCAGGTACCTCTTCACCAAGGTCAAGAGTTGATACCAGCGCGGCTTCTCGTTTTTTTTTTGTTCTAGGCATGGCCATCCTCAATTAATCGCACAAAAAACAAGTCCAACGCAGAAAAACATACCCGAAAACGAACACCAAAACAAATCTCTACAGCAAATTTGCCAACAACTCAAACAAAAACAACAGATGATTCACCGCCTGGCCTTGTCCGTAAATCGTCGTGGAACACGATACACCACAGAATTATTATAATTACCTCAATACCAGCATAGAACAGTATGGAAAGGGCTATCCAAGGGTAAGACGAGTTCCGAAACCACCCGAATCATGTCAGAAAATGGGTGCGACGTCACCAAAATGTTTGACCACCACTGGAAATCACTAGCTAGTTACCCTTTGGCGGCGTAACATGTGGAGGACACTGGTGTAGAAACAGCTGATCCTTGAATTCGGTTACGTTAAGTCGTGCATGAAGCCGACATTACTTTTTCGAATGTTAGCCGTCACTGTGGGTAATGTGGTCTATTTTGGAACCACAATGCGCAATGACGCGTTTATGTACTCGGAATGTAATTTTGGCAATAATACTGACTTCTAATTCCCCTTGGTCCGAAATGGGAAATTATCCGACGAATTACTATTGGGCATGTTTACACCGTAGGCATCGGTAGCCAAGTACTTATACGTCGCATAACCACGCATACGGTGCAAATGGGCACAAAATAGCATTCACGGTCACCAAATTAAATGTTGGAATTACACGATGGTCCACACTGACTACAGTAACAGCTGAAATTTCAATGAAATAATGTTCAAGGTAAGAATACCTCTTTACTTTGATGATTTATTCGAGTAATTTGAATATCATTAAAATCGGTATAATTTCAATTTGTGTGCTAAGTAGTCGCTAGCCCATTACACGCTTACTTGCTGTGAGTGCCACCATGCTGCAACTCATATTGGGCCAATATGCTTAATGAAATTATCATCAACACAGATTCCAGTACACTAATCATTGCTGCGCACTACATGTTTCCTTCCAGAGATAGTATAAAACTTACAGTTAGGCCCATAGGAGCTATAAATGACCTCCAATAGTGCCATATCTGAAGCAGATGTTACACCACATCAGAGACAAATCATATAGTTTAATTGCATGACGTTTAGGCAACAGACACAGCTACTCATACTACAAGTGAACATGAAGTGAATAGCAGCTAGGTCCAAGGGGATTTTTTTTTGGGAAAACCGACATGTCATTTAAGATTGATATAATGTCACACTTTAAGTAATAATGATGCCGATCTTAGTTGTTAGTGCTATTTACGCAACTTTCACTAATATGAGAAGTCAAAACATTGCCGATATGCCTCAACTCATGAAAATAATCGGAAGTTATCAATATTATAATAATAAGTTTGGCAACATAAAAACGTAAAGAATTTGAAAAGCGGCCATCAGAGTACTAGAAAGCGGGATGTTGTTCTCCATGCCGGGACAAAAACGCTTTCTTAAGAGATACTGCATTGTTATTTGCTACCAAATCAAAAAGTGCTTACTACCACGATTCCATTCTTCCAAGAAAATGGCTATGTGAGAAGCTGATACCAGGTTTAAAAGAGCCATCTTTAGTAATCATGGATAATGCCTCTTATTATAGTGCCCTAATAGAAAAAATGCCCAATTACAGTTAGAGTAGAATGCAATTTAAGCAATGGCTGCAAGACAAAATGAACAAAAGAAACTCGAGCTTTTTATGTGTGCCGCCTTAATAAACCATCGGCTCCAAGATATATCATAGAAGAAATATTACATGAGCATGGACATCAAGTTTTGCGGCTCCCCCCTTCCCATTGTCAATACAACGCTTTCGAGTTATTCTTGGGAATAGCCAAACAGTACTATCGTCGTCATATCGGGGAAAATGGCTATGGTGACAAGGAAGTGTTGAAAGTTTAGGACACGATACTCTAGCGAAGGTAACTGCTACAGTTTGGGCCAAGTGTGTGAAACATACCGAGGACTTGATTAAAAACAACTCGGACAAGCATTAAGTGTTTAATAGGAAGGAGACTAACATAACCATTCACTTGGAAGAAAGTTCAGATGAAGAAATCCAATAATTCATACTTTTATTGAAACAACCTTAAAAACTTACACTTCTTAATTTTCTACATGTGCACCTTAATGTAGCTTGTTAAATATTTTCATAGATATGGAAGTTACAAGCTTGGTGTTTATTAAGGCGATATAGATTTTAAGGCTCGAGTTTATGAGCATCATCATCGAAATGTATTTTTTTGTCTAGCAGTAAATTATTTAGTCGCATTTTACTCCAGAAAGAATTGAGAATTTTTATTATTGAAGATCGTTCTTCTAAAGCTCGCATAAGCTTGTCACATATCCAAATCCAATGTTAAATGTTCCATCAAGTTGGCAGATAGATGTATTAGTATGTATTATATTGTAGATTCCGTATGTATTTTTTATTTCAACTTTAAGAAAATATCAAATGACATATCATACTTTATCCATGTTTATGTACTAGATTAGAAGATTTTTGAGAATTGCGATTAGTAAATAATTTTGAAACGATTTCCATCGGTTAGGAAAATTTAGATCCGCCCATGGTACGAAGATTCGATCTGTTTACTTATTTCATATGGCACTGATGACGTAAACGCTAAGAACGGTGACTACAACTATATCAAACTGATCAAGCTATCCGGTGGCTACTGCTATTCAGCATAAGAGCGTTACACCACTGGACCACTATATACTGCCTGAACGGGCACATTAAATTTATTATCAAGAAGCTCATGACTTACTTTTACTAGATCTGCAGACAAAAATGGACCAACACATTCAATTAATTGGATGTGAGAACTATTGTATAACGCTTGAGTTTATGCGCTATCCTAAGCGATGGGATTGATGTCCCTTGTATACAGAAGAAACTGCTTTTCAACTCAATGAAAAAAGTCTTGTTCCCCTCTAGTGAAGTTTTCAGTAATAAATCTGTCTCCCATGTGACATCACAGCGATTAAAGTAGTTACTTCTTTGTTAAGAAGAAAAGTTCCAGAGCCGTCACATCTTGACAGTTTCCCTAGAAAGAAAAATTATGTTTTAATATAGTAAAAAGAGCGCTATTCACATCTTTTCGATGTTCCTCCCTCTTTGTGCAGTATGCCGGCTTCTAAAAGTTCGGCTTTGTTGAGTCGCGCCCCACTTTTGTTCGTACTTGTGTAATCACTTCGGCTATAAAGTTGTGCTTTTCATCACTGGATAGTAGCCGGTTTAGCAGTGGTAATTATTTCTCAAAGGCAAACAGTGATGTCAAAGCGTTCGTGAAGTGCTCACTATAAGCCTTTCCATGTTGCTTACAGGTTTTCTGGAGCATTTTGGAATAGTGTACATATATCGAGAATTTTAAACCTTTAAATCCGCCACATGAAAAAATGAAATTCCGGAATAGTCTAGAGATAAACGAAAGGGTGTAATTTGTTTAAAATTATGTTGATCTTTTTCCTGAAGCTATTCAAGATGGAACGTCGAAATAAATTCTATACAAACATTTTGTTAATCCACGTTTTGTTGGGAGCTTGACGATAGAAGTTTCACCGCCACGAATATGTTCTTGAGTTCGGTGGGCATGTGAGTAGAAGGATTTTGTCATTGTTACTACAACTTCTCAACAGTTGGCTTTACAAATAGCATATACATTTCATTGTGCACCCACCTCATATCAGAATGAGCAGTTTGATCTACCATACCTAATATTTTATGCATATTCTCATTGTGTTTCATGGTTTTGTATTTTTCATTTCGGCGTACTGCCATAGTGTTTCATAAGTCCATTATGAATTATTGGAATGGAAGAATGGTGTCATAAAAAAGAATTAATTGATGGACACAAAAAGTATAAATGTAAAAGCGGAGTTCTGAAAATGTGAAGCCTCTTCATAATAAATATTGAATTTATATGTTCCATTGAGTCGTTTTTAGGATCACAAAACCGTAAAAACGTGTTTTCGAATCCGTAGCGCTGAAATTAAATTGATGTATACCGGAGGAAGCGTAGCGTGGCTAGTTGCACAAAAGCTTGGACAAACCTAGACTAGAATTTTCACACAGCAAATAAATCATAAGCTCACACACCCTCCGAGTAACTATTCTGTTTAAAATTTGGAAATTCTTTATAGCTGACGACAGGAAGTATGGTTTTTAGCGATTTACGGGGGACCCGCTTCCGTCACGCAACTACGTAAGAAACTCATCTAGTCTTATGATGAGGTGCATGTCGTTGATCTTATTGTACCCATTGCTCTACCCCTGGCATGGCCGAGATTTACATAGGGGCCTCATTTGAATACGTATATTAATACCTGGTATGTACAAAGCGACCGATTCATTGAAAAAAGTGATTTCATATTAGAAAATGTTTCCGAGTTTAAAATGCCGCCATGTTCCCACAAAAAAATTATTCCAAAAAACCTACTATCAACCCTCTACTGATGAAAACGTATCTGTATGCAAGTACCTATAACACAGGGTAGCCCAAATTTTTTGAGCAGTTATTAAAACAAAACAATTTTTAAATGTTCTATACAAATAGGAATTATTTGCGACGATATGACGAAGCAAGTGCTAGCCATTTTCTGCTTTACATACTCTTTACATATCCGTTTCAATAACTTTCTGCATGCTTTCAAGCATTATGGATGCAATTTCACTGTAATTATTGTCATCCAAGTAGGTTACGTTCCCTGCTTATCCATAATTAGTAATTCAGATATCTTGAGTTAGGTACGCATATGAGCACGAACGCGAGTGAGGCAAACCCGAGGACGAATCATTTGTCCCGGATACGGGTTCCTGAATAGTGGACGCACAAGGCGCTGTACGGCATCGACCCATGGGATGTGGCATTCTTGTATTTCAGTACCTTTTGGAATATGGCCAATTCAGATTCTGATGGTGAACGCGCTGCGAATTTTAATCAGTGCATAACAAAAGGAAAATAAGATAAAACAAAAACGATGGTTGTCACAATTATATCTTAACAGAAGAAGACAATTGGATGAAAACAGATGTGTTAAAAGATCTCTTGGCCATAAAACTATCGTTTTTTCAAAAATTTTACCAGGATGTCTCAGGAGGATTTCTATTTGCTATTGAATTTTATCAAACCAAGACTAGCATTAACTCTTCGGTTTCTTGCTACAGGAGAAATAGATCAAAACAAACAGAAGTCATCATGAAATTGTTGATTTTTACTAACAAACCTTTTCCTGAGCCAGTTCCCTTTTCCATTCGGCTTTTCTCTCGGTGGAAGGAGCCTCTCAGACCATCCATTTCCTTTTTAATTTCTTGAACTTCCATATGTACAATCTCTGCTAGTTCCTGCCAAGCGGCATCTTTTTTAACTGTACTGTAAAACAACGGGTGTCATGGTTTCCCTAATATCTCTCCCTATTCATATTCTTCAATGATCCGTAGCACTAAATTCTGAGACCATTTTATTATTATGAAAAAGAACCATTAAAAAATAGTCTTTGATAACAATCATCTTTTTCCGTGCACTACTAGTTACTACAGAGTCTCACTTTGAGATTCCGCGAAGGAACCGATCGGGCTCGACCCGAATGCATACGGCGTGCTTAATAGCGATGAATGGAAAGTCTCTCCGCCAAATAACTTGATACTCAGAAATGTCGTTAACAGAGCCACTAACCACTCGCTTGAAGTGTGTGCTGGAATTTAGTCTTGAAGTTTAAGCCACAGGTTTGGATGGTTTCTCACAGTTCTCATTAAATAAATTGCAGCATTGTTTTATTGTGGGCAGTAATGGAACTTATACTTTCTTGTGAACGTCAGACGTTCAATAGTTCCATCCGTTAGCGCTATTACATCGCCTTCCAGCATTACGAAGCTTAGTTCTGGTACTTGGCTTGTACTTTATACTGACAGTTGCCAAACCTTCAGTTGTAAGTAGCAACAATATGCACGATGAGGTAAAACCACAGATATTGGACTGTAAATTTGAACACATCTTTATTCGTTGCTACAAGGTGTACCGCTTCATATTAAAATCATAAAGCTTTCTCTACTAGGCCCAGCATTTCTAAAATCGGTTGCTCTTAAAGAATTCGAACCATATCGTTCACTTTGCGCGACCCTGTAGAAAAAGAGGTGTACATTTCGCTCTGTGAAGTGACCGCCACTGCAATTAGCGAGTCATATAAGCATTTGAGCGCTAGCATCGTAGCATCATAGACCGTCTGATGAGACCGGTGGCACTTCCCCTTCACTGGTTCCTCCTGGACTACACTTGCTGACACGCCACATTGTCTCCGATTCATTGTACTGAGCACCGGACACTGATCTACATCGGCGTATGTCTACGTATTACAAATGATAGAGAGGTGGGAAATGGACATCTGTATAGATATCTGATAATATGTTACACAGACTAGATAAACTCATGCAAATTAGAGGATAGGAACCAAATTTGAGACAAGCGCCTTTTTCGAGACAGTGATGTACCGTAAAACGCTACTTGATAAAACTTTTCAGAAATTTCGTTCTGCCAACAATAAAGGTATTTTTAAAAGTAAAAATTACTGTGTCGGTCGAAATGGTCTATAGCTGATTTTTCCTTATTAAAAAACTGTTTAGGTCTCACAATTTTTGCAAAAATTACAAAGTGGTAATTTTTAAGTAGCCCCTCGATGGGACTATTTGAAAGTTTGCCTTTAAAAACGTAGTATTGCAAATAAACCCTTTTTAAGGGCTTCTTGAAAGTAGCAATTCCAAAAAAGAAACCTATTGTGTTATAGTTTCAAAAAAATCGAAAAAAAAACGGTTTTTACAAAATAAAATATGTTACAAGTAGGTAAGGTCCTTTATTATTAATAACAAAACATAAAAACACACACACACATATATATATACATATATAGGAAGGATTACATCACACAAAAGTGATGGTAGGCTTCATCCTGAAAGATGCGCTCTAGCAGGGCATTCTATGAATTATACAAGTATCAAAGTTCTTGATAAAGAAAAACACCTTTCCAAACGTTTATTCCTGGAAATGTCCCACATTTTCATGAATAACAACTGTATCAACAAAAAGACAGATGTTAAACAACTGAGTGTCATTTACTCATACTTGCTAAACTGCGAAAAATTGGAGAACTTACATATCTCCCCAAATTTCGACTCTTCACAACCATAAATAGAATCTTTGTTTTGGCCGATTCCACCAGTAAATTTCATTCCACTCAAAATCTAATAATTCTCTTCTCACGATTTATTAATAATTGTTAATTTAAATTCCCATTAATTAAAATATAGTTTATTCAACTGCCTCTGGTCGGTTTAACAATTTCTTACATAACATTCTGAAAATCACATCATCTGAAGTGATTTGGCAACGTTTAGCACACGCCCACAATTCGTTCCATCTTCCAACACAGACATTGACAACCTTCGGCCTTCTGTCAAAGGGTTCATCTCACTCATTATTCCATGACCACCATTTTGTGCAATCATCAAGTGGCTTCACGATGTAATGCTCTAATGTTTTTTAAATAATTTTTAATCTGTTTTTAACTTGTTCTTGTCATATTTTATATAATTTTGACCATTGTACCATCTATTCAGCTCTCACCATGTTACTGGACGTTTCCCTCATCCTATACGTAAACAACAATTAGCAACATCCTCACATACTACTGTAAGTTGAGTCAATTTAAATTCATTTTACACTTTTGTTGCTACTGTTATCATTGTAATTGCAGCTCCTGATGATGATGGCAAAGTCCATTGAAAGCTAGAGAGAATTAAAAAAGTATAGAGTCCTCTTTGCTTAAATTTTGTCGAAGTACCCAACAAAAGGCGGAAGCTTTAATTTTTCACCTAACTGGTCTAGACGACAATGACCACGTCTCAAGTTATATATATATATTTAAAATTCATTTTATAATTCTTACATAAACTTGAGAACCTTATTTGACCTCTTTTTTACAAAAAAGTTGTTTGAAAGGCACCATTTACAATTTCTTAAATCCAATTTGTCCTCTTCTAAGCGTTTCCATAACGGTTAATTTCCGTTTTATTTTGAGTTTTTCCACCAAGCTGATATCTTCAATAGCTGGATATATATAACTATATTTTACTTTTTCACTTTTTCTTAAAGACGTGTATAAGTATCCGTCTTCCTGGGAAGAAAAACTTTTCGCAACGAAATCTTTATTGCTTCCATTTTATGTTTTCAGATTGACGGAGATGTAATCATCACACATGAATTCTTCATTTTAAGAGGGTTCACCATCGGACATTTCATTTGCTTCATTGCTTTCAACTTCATTTTACATTCGGTTTTCTGGAGTGTTTTCGTCTTCAAAGGTTTTATTATAAAGGATATCGTTTTCTAGATCCGAAAATGTTTCCGGGTCGTCATCACTATCATCACGCCCAGTGTAAGATTTCTGCAAATGGAGTGATAGTACTAGATCTTTGTCGTTGCTATCGGAACTTGAGAGAGTTGTGTGAGCTTTCTTCCTCTTTGTCTTCTCTTTTAGTTTCAATTTTAGCTTTTTATTTGGTTTATCGATTTTTTAGCAGCTGTAGTGGTAGCACGACATTCAATATCTTTTTGGCAAATGCTTTTCTTCAGTTCAACGTCTAATTTCTTTCTTCTTCCTGTACTGGAAGGACTTGCCTTTCCAAATCTCGCCTCTTGAAACACCTGTTTTAAAGATTCTCCTGAAATATTTTCTGCTTCTGCTGTTTATTTTGGATCATCTTCTTTGGGAAGATTAATTAGGATTTTTTGTCGACTGATTGGTATATTACCAGTCGTCTCAAAGCCAGATCTAATATTCTGCTCAGTACTAGCACCAATACTATTTAAGCATTGCTTAACAGCCTACGAAATACATCCTTCCTTATAGTGCCCTTATTTTTAGCCTTACAATCTCTCAGGACTTGCCACCACTCGACTTTAATGGGTCTAAACACGCTTCTCTTCGCATTTCCGTATCACTTCTAAGGAAATATGACTTTCCAAATTGTCGCGTATTAAGACTTTGCGGCCAGTTGGTAAGGTTTTGAACTAGATAAGGGCAATATTTAAAAACCAGTCTTCAAAGATATTGCCATCAAACCCACTAGTCGGGCTTCTATTATATCTGGTATTTGCAGGCCCACCTTATGTCCAGGTACTCCACAGATGATGTGCTTCATAAACTACGTATGGCGGTAGCATAACACCCGAGGCAGAGCACGCAAACATCACTGAAATACACGTGTGTCCATAATTTTTTCAGCGCTTTTTGATTGTTTTTGTGACAATAACTTTGAAGCGGCCGGGATCGTCCGAGAAGTTTGTCTCGTCGTAGTTGACTACAGCTTCGGGAGCCATGTTTTCTAGGACTCTTAACAAATTGTCAAAATATGTATTAATGGTTTTATGGTCGACTTTCGCTCTACTTTGTTTAATCGTCTGCGACATTCTCTTCGACAGCTGTTCTTTGTGCCGTTTTAGTAACTTCTCCATCCCGTCTACACCAGGTCCATTATTTTTGAAGGCTTTTACAAGCCCGCCTGTTCTATTTAAATAGTTTTCAACCAAACTTTGTATGTCGGAAGACTCAAAAGTGAAACCCCATTCTGAAGCCCTACAAATTGCTTTAACAAGGGCTTTTTCATCAGCATATAGTATATTGAATTGTTCGCTGAGTTGCATTAAATTTCCTATTTCATAACTTTGCATGGCATTATTCAAGTGCTTTTGACTATAATTCCGATAGGATCTACTCCCAATTTTTCTTTTGTAAGTCCTCATCATTTTCAAATAGCCCCTAAAATGATATTAAAATATAAAGTCGCAAAAAAAAAGTAATGCTAGATTAAATCAGGTTTGAAACAGAAGTAATCAACCAATAGGAAGATATAGCTATTAGATTTAACAAATACTTTGTGTATAGCATTGAGAGTATAATAGGGGATATACCATGTCCAAAAAACGTTATGCCCATTTATACTGGACCCACAGTGCATAGGAGAATATTTAAAATTTTTGAAAAATTAGCAATGGCAAAAATGAAGGAAATAATTGGAAACCTTAGGAATTTGGGTGGGGGTGAAGGTGGTATTTCAAAACAAGTCCTTTGTGACGTAGTGTGTGAAGTTGGTAATCGTCTTTTAGATTGTACTCACACGTCACTTAGCAATGGTGTTTTTTCAGAACCTTGGAAATTAACAACTGTCATTCCTGTTCCTAAGGTGAATAACAAAAAATTATATAATGAATTTCGTCCAATAAATACATTGCCCACATATGAGAATGTTTTAGAAGTTGCAGTTAAAGAACAGTTGCTACGTTTCCGTGATACTAATAGAATTATTGTTCCTAACCAATCGGATTTAGAAACTTATTCTTGCGAGTCTATTGTTGTTGGTATTTGTAATGTGTGTCTTAGGGCCATCGACTGTGATAACTATGTATTAGCCGTTTTTCTAGATTTTAGGAGAGCTTTTGAAACAGTAGATAGGGATATTTTATTAAGTAAATTAGAGCATATATGAATCAAGCGTACTGTTTTAAAATAGTTTAAATCATATTTGGATAATAGAGTCCAACGTGTATCTTATAAGAACTTTCTGTACGAGCCTGTTACTGTTAAATGTGGTCTATCGCAAGGAACGGCTTTGGGACAGCTGTTACTTTTGATTTATATCAATGATATAGTTGGAGTAACAATAAAGTGTAAAGTTGTTCTATTTGCTGATGACACAATGCTTTATATCATAGCTAAGAACTTACAGCAAATGCAGAAAGATTTAAAAGATGATTTAGAACCAATTTTGAATTGAATGTGTGTTAAAAAACTATGTTTGAATGTCGATAAATCGAAATTTAGCGTATTTAGTAAGAAATCAAAACTTAGAGAAGCGGAAATTGAAAATGTACACATTGCTGTGAATTGGGAAAATATTGGTTATAATGGGGAAATTAAATACTTAGGCATTATATTGGATTGTAATTTAAACTTTCAAGCTCATGCTGATTATGTAATGCGAAATTTTTCAAAAAAAAAGTCGGTTTTATAACGCGAATAGGTGAACATTTAACCATGCATACAAAATTACAACTTTATAATGTTATTGCTCTCTCACATTTACAGTTTTGTTCCACTCTACTGTTTAATCTGACGCAGTATAAAGTAAATCAAATGGAGAAAATACAATACAGAGCTATGAGACAGACTTTGAAGTGTTACAGGTATACGCCAATTGAATGTATGTTGTCTGTGAAACAAAGGGTTATGCTTAATGTGTATCTGTTTATTTTCAAAGTTAAACATAATTTGTTACCTAACTATTTTTGTGATTGATTGAAGGACTTTAGCGACATACATGGTTATCATACGAGAAATCATACAGATTTTATTTTGTTAGAACGAAGCAATTCGACCCAAATGGGGATTATCTGACAAGTTACCTGGGATAATAAAAAACTGTGATAACCTAAAGCGGTTCAAACGGCTTCTAATAAAATTTGTTTTAGATAAGTGTTAGTAATTAGTTGTATTCTGTTTATTTTAATTTTGCACATTTTAGCCCGGTTTTAGCTACTTTATTTGTACACTTTCATTTATACCTGTTTTGGTTTGTTTTTTTTTACATTTTTTTACGTTAAGTTTTATCTCTGTCTAGTTTTTATCTAAAATTATCAGTACCTCTTGTATTTTTATTTGTACTCGTATTACTATTTTCAAATTACAGTTTGTAGGTTTATTTTCGTTTCTTTTTGTTTTTTGAAGTATTACACTTTTTATTCAGTTTTTGCATATAAAAGCACAATGATTTCTTTTTCTATTTCTATTATTGTAACAAGGCAAACGTGTACTTATATGTAGGTCTTGTGCTAAATAAAATTTATTATTATTATTATTATTCTGTCACTCAGTATAATTGGCAAGAGTCTGAGTATGTACAACATATTATCAGATTTGTGATACGTAGACAGACGCCGTCTCAGTGTGTACTGCGTTCCATGTCAAATCGAGAAACTAACCATATGACTTTTTTTTTAATTCTTACAATAAATCATCTTTGTTGTTTGTTACAGAATAGAGATCATCCGAAATTTTTGTTATTATTTTTATTTTAAAGTATTAGTTGTCCACCTTAAATAAAAAAAGTAGGGAAAACTATTTAAAGAGGATGCTGTTTTAAGTAAGCAAACTCAATATTTCCGAGAAAAATTAATGTACTTCAGTTAAGTAGTTTTGAAGATTTATTAATTTAAATCTTGAATAAAAGTAATACGTCGTCATTAGTGGAGATCTATACATTTGGCAGCAAAGTAATTTAAAAATGAAGAATGAACTGACTCGTTAGGCAAGTAAATGTTGAAAATGGCCATCATGACCCTCCATGCAATAATAAAGATTTTGATGAAAACGTTGCTTCACATTTTGCAATATTTGCGTAGTAATTTGAAGGCACTCATTCACAATTCTTTGTCGCAGGTCTTCTAATGATGTTGGCTGAGTAGCATAGAGTTTGCTTTTTAAATGACCCCACATAAAGAAATCCAAAGGTGACAAATCTGGCGATCTTGGGTACCATTCAATGGCACCCCTTCTACCAATCCATCGATCTGCAAATGTCTGATCTAAATATTGTCGAACACGTAATGCGTAATGTGGTTGAACACCATCCTGTTGGAGCATCAACCTATTCGCAATGTACCGCCGATCATTCTGATTTTCAATTATGGCTGTTAATGCAGGATCTATGGCGTCTTCCAGTAATTCCAAATACATTTCACCGGTCAAATTTCCAGGTAAGAAAAAAGGACCAACTAAATGATCGCCAAAAATACCAGCCCAAACATTTAATTTTTGTGGCTGCTGTGTATGAACCTCATGATAAATTCTGGGATTAGAATCGGACCAATATCGGCAGTTATGGCGATTTACTACGCCATTTAAGAAAAAGGAACACTCGTCGGAAAAGCAAGTGTCGAGTAGAAAATATTCATCTTTTATAATTCGTTCACACATATCTTCACAAAATTGTAATCGCCGATCAAAATCGTCTTCATTAAGTTCTTGTACCAGGTGAATTTTATGCGGATGAAAACTATGGGCTTTTAGAATCCGTTGGACAGTACGTCGACTAACACCACACCCAGTCTCCAATTTGCGGGTACTTAACGTAGGATCTACATAAACTTGCCCTAAAACCCCCACTTCTATTGCTTCGTTCCTTATGGGATTATCAATGTTGCGTTTTTTATTGGCGACTGACCCAGTTTGCAGAAATTTAGCTACAAGTTCTAGAACATATTTTCGATGCACGTTACTGTTCTCATGTCGCTCATTAAATATTTCTGCTGTTCTATTAGCGCACTGATTATTTCCGAAAAATATTTCGATAATTTCAACTCTTTCTGCTGTGGAATAATATACCATGGTTAATTTATGTAATACAGCGTTACAAGTTATTTCAATAACAAAGTTTGGTCAAATCAATCGCAAACTATGTACTAAATTCCTATTTAAAATAAGTACGAGATATTTCCTTATCTTTCTCCAAGAAATAACCTTTTTGCCACAAAAAACGCGCCAATAGCCATTTTCAACAACCAAATGATAAACAAACCATGGGCGTAGTGACGAAAAGCATTTACTTATTAAGTAAATTCTTTTAGTCAAATTTCTTCTGAAAGTAGTACAAACTAATCTGGTGTACCTATTAAAGTCTACTTTCAGCTTTAAATCAATAAATCTTCAAAACTACGAAACTGAAGCTCATGTATTTTACATCAATATAAAGGGAATTAAAAGACCTTAAAAATAAGGTATCACTCGACCCCCCTTTCCATTCAAGATTTTAGGGTTGGTGTCACCCCCGCCCAGGGGGCTGCACGTGTTGCGTCATTTTTTGCCAAACTTGTGTCCCCCTCGAAAGCAAAATCGACGGGTCTGAGCGTTTTTCCAAAAAAAAAGCTGAGCTGCCAGTAAATGCGTCTGTTTCGTTTTCGATGCGCCATCCTGTATATCAATGCGTAATAAGTACGAGTACTGAATCAACCCACGCGACGAAATGAACCACCGTATACTGGACCCATTTATCAAAACTACAAAGCTTTTTCGTATTTGGCATAGTAATAATCCTATGTTAAAATTTCATCAAATTCCGACCGGTACGTCCCAAGTGATAGAGAGGTCAAGGATTAGCGGACAAAAAGAAAGGTAGAGGCAGATCTCCAGACATACCGACGGAAATTAATCACATGGTGTTTTCGTGGAGTACATGTCATATAACATCCAAAAATATAATATCTCATGTTCGAAATTCTTTGCTATTTCAATACTTCTTCGCCCAGTGGGTGTAGGATGATGGTACATAAGCATTGTCACTTTTTGTCCTCTACAAGATAGCATAATAATTGGAATTTCAATATGACGTTCCTCCTCTTGTGCCAAATCAGCTTTATTTTTTCTTAAAGATGCCATATTGCCTTAGTAATTAAAAAGACGGAATTTTCTGAACAGGCCTTGGATATAGTGTTTGTTTCACGATTTCATCAGCAAAGCGTTCCTTGTGTTTTATGGACCAGGTGTAGGTGAAAACCCCCTAATGATGTGAAATTGTACATATTATCATGACATGGATTAGAATCATAAAACTTCAAATATTTAAAAAAGTAATCAGCCTATAGTTGGTCTTAGCTCCTGGAATAGTGATTAACCTATAGTTAAAACTTTGTTAAACAAAACAAAACACTGAAAACAATGGTAAAAACACGTTGGAGCAGGTAAGAGCCTCGACCTTGTTCCATCTTCCTAAACGCATTTCATATCCTTTATATTACCTAAAGCGATGAACATATCTGGCATTCGAATACTATTAATCTACTCCTTATGCGTCATGTAGAGCGCCTCTTCCGTGCTAAAATAACGCTTGATATAGTTAATAGTGGGCAAGATATTTCAATGCTTTTTGAGTACGCTTCTCGGAAATTGGAACATTTACAAAATATAAATGCTAGATAAACTAACATGTTAATAACTTTGGTTTGATATTTCAATGTATGCCATGTTATACATTTTTGGAATCAGAATTAAAAATTATTCTACTGCGAAAAAATTCAATATAATAATCATAATAATTAACGTCTTTTATTTGTAATATTCTTACAGGAGGCGAGATTTAGATTATATATCTATTCTACCATCTAACCCCCATATGGCGTGTATATGAAAAAATTAAGTCGATATTCGAGAACAAGAGACGAAACATCATATTGAAATTCTAAATATGCCATCTGGCATAGGGAAAAACTTCGCAATGCTGATGTATTTTTTTTATTTTAAGATCCCATCTCGAATAAAGCCAGGAAAAAATATAAACGATTTCGAGAGAATTCAGTTTCTCTCGTTTATGTCCGGCAATATTGTGAATTTAGGAACTTTGCCCTCCTCAACTGACTTCGTATTTCTTATCGTTTCCGATATCCCAATGGTGAGACTCACATTTGAAATACTCGGACTCGGTATAGTCATAAATATTGCTCATTTAGAGGCTTTATTACCCCCTCATTTCTTATCCTGGTTGATGGTATTTGTGATCTCTTCATAAAGCCCATCTTTGGTAGTATGGTGTATATTTATGCATTAACAGCAACACTGCGAACCCTATCCATTACCCCAGGAGTATTTAGCCTTTCATCCAAATGAGCCAGATTTAACCGGTGCTATTGAAGAAAACCCGAGGCGGCTTTCATTTTCCAGTATTCTAAGGCGTGCCCATTATAGCCCCTGATGACTTGCTTAATTATTTAAGCTGTCATCTTTCAGAGAGAAAGTCCGGTAAGCTTACAGCAGAAGCGGGATGCCTAACCTGATATTGAATTATGTCTTTCTGAATAATTCATTATGTCATGAATAGGGGAATTATGCTCTACTTTACCTTACGGTCAACGTACCGAGGAAAGGGCGGTAGATCTCTCAATCAGTATTTATGATCTTGCGTACTATAAACACCTCTTTGATAGATGTATCCTGTCCGTATTCCAGTTTCAGAGAAGGACGCAAAATATATGTCTTCTTTAGCCGTCTGCTTAGAGATATTAGAAGGTTTAACATACACCTATATCTTCCTCACTCTGTACAGTTAATCCGGGCAGCCTGATATACCATTCATATGCTTGATATGGTGCTGATCTAACTACACAGTCCATATTTGACGTGGTTTATAGCAGCACCACCCAATTGACAGGTTCATCTCACTCATGTTCCATAATAATACGCCAATTTGTAGATTTTCCTAAAATGTGTTCTGAAACGGTATTAGTACTTTTTATTACCCAGAAACTGCATGAAAAGTTCTGCAACATTATTTAAGCAAAAGGTTATATTTATTATGAAGTTAGGGCTAAAAACATAAATTATCAACATGTGATTGTTTAGCTGGATTAGGCAAAGCGCTAAAGCTATAATATACAGTGCATTTCTTTAATGTCCCCCTTCCCTTTGACTTTTTGAACGGATCAATTCAAAATGTTAAAACTTGAGGTAATGAAATTGATGCATGGATACCATATTTAAGAGTAAAATTGACAGACGAAAATGTCAAGATAGCCGCTGTGCTAGAAAAAAAAATATGAAATCAACATAAAGTCAATACCTTTACATTTTACAAAATGACATTTAATAATTACCTGAATATATTGACATTTAACTTGATAATTCGAATAAATACGTTGAGTTCAATTTAGAAGATGCTGAAAATGGTTGCCTTGAACTTCTTGACACAATAACAGCCGGCCCGTAATTTCGATTGGAACATTTTCAAACATAGTAACATCATTATTTCTACAAATATTTGTTATTCGTATATCCAATATTGAAGCAGGTTCAGTTTCGTACACCTTTTGCTTCAAATAGCCCCATAGAAAAAGTCTAAAGGTGTCAAATCTGGCGAGCGAGCTGGCCATTCCAGAGGACCTCGACGGCCAATCCAACGACAGGGGAAATTGTTATCTAAATAATTCCTAACTTGTCTGTAGTAGTGTGTTGACAAGTCGCAAGTTCAAATAATTGGTGAGATCATAGTAAATCCAGAACATTCTACTTCCTCCATCGCGAATGTATGTGAGGTTCTACTGTATGGAGACTTTTGAAAAAGAATAAGATTCACCCAAACAAAATTCAAATGGTACATCAGCTAACTGAAGATGACCCTGATCAAAGAACACGAGACTGACTGACGGAAACCATTGCACGGCACGGGGAGCGACACATTAAAGAAAAGCACTGTATGTGTGCTATATGGATTATTTAAATACATACCTTTTTCTGATGGAATGCACTGGAACTCTATTATACTCCTTTAGAATTGAAGAATATGGAAGTTGATGACAAGCAAAAGCTACGCTGTTTTTTTGAAATCATGAGCTGAAACTTTACATGTAGAGATGAGGTACTTTGAAGCGGTAAACAGATGATAGTGCGCAATAGAGAGAGCGCTTGTCGCTTGGACTCCAAGGCTAATAAGCTTTTACAATGGAGAGCTCACTATATCCTCAAATATACATAATTAGATATTTGTCCTATGTCAGTCTAGATATATCATCAATTACTGTGAAAACCTGTGAGAAAACGGTATTTCTACTCTTACTAGACTTACGTCCCGCATCGGCAAATTTAGGGAGCTGAAAATAACTTCTGACAACTTATCTTGAAATTCAATTGGACACCTTTCTTATGAATAACCAATATCTTAGGTTGGGTGGTTACTGAAATGCAGTTGCCTCCCTTTCTAATGGCACATCCGCTTCATTCAGAACCATCTGGTATTAGTATTTTTTTCCAATCTGCCAGACGAGGTTTCACCCAGTTCTACTAGCCTCAAGCAGTTAAAAACTCGAACTGGTCTTCGTAATCTTTCTTCAGGTATTTAGACTCCGTGCTTTGGAGATACAGTAACTTATTATATAGGATTCTCTGCTATAGATTCCTCCCTTTAACTTTTTATATGTGACAGTTCTAAAAAAGTTTTATACAAAGCTAGTGTCGTTAGAGGTTAAAAACTGTCGAACAAACAAACACCGATGATAGACAAACGGTTACATGGCGCATAGCCGCACATGCGACACAATGAGCCGTATTCATAAAACAAAAGATATCCTTGTACAGATGGTATTTATAATAATTTGAAGTAAATGCTCTTTATCTTGAGTATAAGCATATCCTTCAAAACAGTGACATAAGTGAAAGGATATTCGTTATCTTCACTTTATACTTGGCATAGGAAGCATTATCCTTCAAAAATGATGAGTGTGGTCAGTAGCAGACTCAACTTCGTGACGAAAGGTGGTCAAACGATGATGGTGGAAATTGTGGATGTTAGGGATGTTAAAACGTACAAACCTCGTTTGCCTTCACGTGGTCGTGACTTGAAAAATTATATCAGTTCGACGAAGCAAATGTACAATGGCTTGCGGACAGGTTTTCAGTTGATAATGAGGAAACTAGAGGAGGAGCACTTTTATGTATTCATAAAATGAAAATATGTCTACACTATCTCGGTGACCCTGAATATCAACAAGGTATTGGTCAGGAACTTGATGTTAGTCAAGCAACGGTATCTCGAACTGTGGATAGAATTGCGAACAGCATAGTTGCGCAGTCGAACGAATGGATCAAGTTTCCAGCTACCAACCATGAACTGATGGATGCCAAGCGGATACGGCAAAGCATGTATAAATTTCCGACAGCAATTGGTGTAATTGATTGTACACATACGAGGGATGTCTTTTAAGTTTTGCATATAGAAACATAGTAGGCCGCGCGAATCGAACGTCAGTACTGAATCTTAACCTCACTCTTTAGTAAACTTAAATTCGAAGTTTCACAACCATACGTGCAGTGTTCTCACTACAGTGAATTTTAAGTGTTACCAAGTCATTAGAAAATGGAACTCGGCCGAGAACATTTTCGCGCCATAATTTATTACAACTTTCAGAGACAATTATCGCAACAAGAATGCCTTGCTGAGTTACTGTCTGCTTTCGGCAACGAAGCTCCACATCAGTCCACAATTTCCCGTTGGTATGGAGAATTCAAACGTGGACGGGTGAGTCTTAGCGACGAACCCAGGGTGGGTGCACCAAAAACGGCAGTCACCCAGGAATACGTCGATGCTGTGCGCAAACTCATCATTGAAGATAGACATGTCACATATCGCGAGATTGAGGCGTCCTTGAAGATCTCAAAGACCTGAATTAAAAAAAAAATACATGAAGAATTAGGAGTAAGAAAATTAGTTTCTCGTTGGATACCCCTCCTGTTGAGTGAAGAGCAGAAAGCAGCCAGGGTTAATTGGTGTCAAAAAACGCTTGACCGTTTCAATTCCGGAAACTGAAAAAATGTGTACAGCATTTTTGCTGGTGTTGTGTCGTGGATTTACTGTTATGAACCAGAAAATAAACGACAGTCGGCTGTTTGGGTGTTCCAAGGTATTGCAACAATTCCCCTTAATGAGCAAAGACCTGTTACTGCGGATTGATATACCACCATTTGTTTGCCAAAAGTCATCACCGAGCTTCAAAAAATCCACCCCGAAAGAAGAATCATCCTCCACCAAGACAATGCAAGCTCGCACACAGCCCAAAAAACAAGGCAGTATTTAACGGAAGAAAACGTGGAATTATTGGACCATCCTCCATATAGTCCCGATCTAAATCCTAACGATTCCTTTACTTTCCCGAAAATTAAAAACAGACTGCGTGGTCAAAGGTTCCAGTCACCAGAAGAAGCAGTTGACGAATTCAAAGATGCCGTTTTGGATCTGCCAGCAAACGAGTGGGATAAGTGCTTCGAAAATTGGTTCCAGTGCATGCAGATGTGGATCTTCGTGGAGAATACTTCGAAAAATAATAAAGTCATTTAAACCTACCTACCGTGTTGTTTTATTTCCATATGCAAAATTTAAAAGACATCCCTCGTATAGGAATCCTGAAACCAAATCGCCATAGAGATGAGTATATCAACCGAAAAGGGAAACCTACTTTAAATGTGCAAGCCACTTGTGATGCCAGAGAGATGTTCACAAGTGTTGATGTCAGTTGGCCTGGATCAGCGAATGATTCCAGAATATGGAGTAATTCACAGACTAGATCACAACTAATAAATAAAGCAAATGTACTACTTGGCGATGACGGTTATGGTATTGAGCCATGCCTTAAGACTCCTTTCAGAAATCCTACTCCAGGTGCAGAATAAATTATAATAAGCTTTTAAAACAAGAAAGAGTTATAATTGAACACTGTTTAGGACAACTGAAATCCTACAGTATGTTTGCCGCGTAAAGTTGGAAAATGTGCCGAAAATAATTACTGCTTGTATTGTACTCCATAATGTTGCGAACAGCTTGGACGATCCTGACTTTGAGAACAAGACCCAGATGAAGGAGAAGGAAATTGTGAGAATGACGAACTTCCTCTCCGCCAACTAGGTCAACAAATAAGAAAAAACTTGAGTATTATAATAAATAGTTTTACTGATTAAAGTGTATTTATAAGTTATAATAAGTTTTATTGTCGTGAACATCATAAGTTACAGGTGGCTTCTGACGCTGCATCATTTCTAATTTCGTTTTATAATACTCTTGTTGTAAAATACTTGTTTGGTACTGCTGTACTAGCACTAGACGTTGCAGTTCTTTTGTAGTTAACCCTTTGGTTTCGCCAGTTTCGTATTTCTCTGTTGTTAGTTTTCTTTTTGGTGGCAATGTCTTCTGAATTGCTGGCGCTGTAATACTAGCTGTTTGCTCACTGCGCTCGGTATATAGTTCACTTCCTTCTTTTTGAACACTACAAACCTGAATGGCACCTCCAGTTTCCCCAACTGTAGGATTACAGTCACCTTCCATAGTTTTCAGCAACTTTCTGTCCCAATCTAACAATTTAATTGCTTTATTACCAGTTTTTTTTAGATCTGTTTTTTTCTTCAATCTTGAGTTCATGTTGTTGATTTTTTTTAATAAGCCTTTAGTATCTAATGGTTTACCGAATGTTGATTCGTATTTTTTCAACATCTTCTTCAAGGCATCGTCCTTTCTCATTTTTATTTTTGGAACTTGTGACTTTTGCAAAATAATGTGAGCAATGGCAATTTCCTCTGCGATGAACTGCAGGTCATTGCCATTATTTTCTATAGTTTCCTCATCACCTGAGGGTGACATGCTTATTAATTTCATCAAAAACTGTATCCAGTAAAAATACGGAACATTCTGTGTGAGCTCTGGAGTACAACTGTCAGTGATGTCGAGTGAACGAACTCCCACGTCAACTACAAGCTGGAACAATTTAGGACATGTCGCTCCAGATACAAATACCAGTAAACCTTTTACTTCTTCTTGGAGGATATCCTAGAGTATAAGGTAATCATTATGAATATGAAAACAAGGATATGCTTATACGTCTCCGAAGCAAGACCTCATATTTTTACCTTATGCTTCAGAGCATATGCTTCTCTTTTATGAATACGGCTCAACATAAACGGGCACAGATCTACCTGCATATGTAAACGGTGGCGGTGTAAGCATGGTTCGTGTTGCATTATCCGCTCGATATCCCTGTAGACCATGCATGATTATGACAGATTTCGAGACAGGTAAGCTGTTCATGACAACACTAACGCCACTTGCTTTTAGCCTTCCAGATGACCCCCCGAGGTCTACGCGTAAATATGCATTACTCATCTGTATACTCAAATCATTTTTAGGTTAATAATGACTGGATATATTACTTCAGCAGCTGAAAGGAACTACTGAGTTTCGAATAGGCCCTCGTTAAACCAAGGACCGTGGTTAAAGTACAAATCTGACATCACATCCATGAAAGGCGAAGAAATAAGGTATAATGAACTGTACTGACGCAATAAAAGGGAGTGAATGAGTATCTATATAAGTGACGTAATTTCGAAAACACCCCTGATTTCTTTAGTATCTATATATATTTATTCGCCCACGGATTCATTAAGTATAATTTTCGTCAATTTTGTATTTAATAGGAAAAACTTTAGTTTATGGTTTCGCTCCCTGGCTCGTTGACTTTGTGCGTGATTATAAAGACAAATACGCAGCACTTTAGGACACACTTCAAAATGGTATTCTTGATCTTGACTGGGCCTTATCCCGACTTGAAAACCTTGTTGTATGCTGACACGTGGACAACAAATGAGAGTGCGGAGTATCCTGTGTGACTTTTCATACGTATTTTGAAGTTTCGCATCTTATAACTGAAGAACCATCCAGGTGTCGGAAAAACGTAAAGGACCTTTTCCCTACAATCGTAATTCTCTACAAAAGAGGCTAGCAGTCTTTATACGCTTAGATTGTTAGTTTAGTCATTATAAATGAAAATATCATTTCTAGTAACCGGTTCACTACATCTAAAATTTTTATAGAAACAAAAGGGTAAAGAGTTGAATATCCTGCGAAATTGTGTTATCGATTTTTTACATACGATCGATGGTTTTCGATATTTATAATAAAAGTGGTGGCATATTATTAGGAAATAAATTACCTTGCCATATAACTGGTCGTACATTACCTATCCCGATCGAGTATGTGCGAGAACAATAGTGTCTTTCTGCACCGAGTTACATAAGTAACTCTTTCTTTCTACTAACTGTATACTACCACATTTAATTCGATTAACTATCCTAGGACATGTAGCATATCTGATAGCTTACTTAACATTCTGTGGCATTGTCATATAAAGCCGACGGGATGCCTGCATCACCTCGTGTAGGAGGAGATCGCTATCGCTACGTGATAGAGTGCGTCGACACAGTCTTCGAGTACTCCAATTCATATAGCAGCAGAATACGTTCAATCTGACAAAATAATGTGATAAATAATTACAAGTGACGACAAATTATACATATGTAATAATCAGGAATGTAAATAACGTTTGATAGCAATGAAAATTTTATGCCCAACATAATGAGCATATTCATGATTGTAGACCTAGACATTTATCATAATTATTATTTAGCTAGGTTGAGGAATATAACTTTTCATAGGGAGGCGATAAATAATGAAGATTTCTTAGGTTCGTAGTGGAACTTTTTTATGTACCTTGGAAGTGATTAGCGTTTATGTTGCCTTGGCCGCGAGCCAGTAATGTCCAATTTATTCTTGGGTGTGCTAATAAATAACCTGTAGTCAATGATTCATCGGAGTTTCTCTAGCATGTTTGACCCATCCTCATCCAGCTATAGCCTGGAATTTTATACAACTCAGTCACGCCCGTTGCAGCAGTTCGATTTCAAGGCACGACCAGAACTAATAACAACTTTCCTCAGATCTGTTGATTACGCTAGCCTTAAGCTGTCTAATCTCTTGATGATGCAACTCCTTAAATATTATCTCTATTTAGTTTTATTGGCTTCTCGCGCGGAGGCTATATCGATCAGAAGTGGGATAACCGACGGAATTATTAGCGTTTGCATGAGAATTTCCAAGAAAGTCCAGTTTGCGTTGTCGTCATAGACAATATGCGTAATGAAATCGCAGTCATAACGTACGAAATATCGCGGAAAGTTTTGCGATACGCTATGCAAGACCACAAGTACTACAAGCAAAATATGGTAAACATTTAAGGGATGTCATTCATACCTAATTTACTATTTATAGCATATCTTTAAAATAAATTTGTTACAATATTTACTAAAATTCGGAAGTAGCAAAAGAATGTAATCATAATTTCAATTTAGCGGCAGCTTGTGCTTTGCCAAAGCATATCGCTTATCTAATTTAAAGGTGCAGTATTTGCATAAGAATTTGCCCGCCTCTGAGCTCATCGGTAATGGCATGTTATGTTTATTGTACCCCAACGCGCCCAAATTATCTGTTTTTCTAAGAAGCTGCTCTTGTCTCTTATATATTATGCTTAGGCACAAAAAGGTATCCTAAATGGTTGACCCACATTCGAAACCACAGTATCCTCAGTTGATGTTATCATGCAGTTTTATTTCGTCAAAGGTGACCTTTTAGACCACTGAGTCCTGGTAGAAGACCTCGGAAGGAACACAGTTGCATGATGCTCACTGACCAGTCTTGGCATCCCTTAGACAGGTATACAGGTATACACATACGGGGCAGATAATCTTTCTTGCAAATTTCCTTGGTGGGTTGTTTGTTTAGATCCAAAGTTCTCAGGAAGTATTTTTTACTGCATGAACCTCCTTACCCTGCACAAACCCTGGATAAGGTGATGAGCTGCTGCTCTAATTACACTGTTCATATTATATTGATACGCATAATATTACCGAGACTGCAAAGACATCGACCAGTCAGCCAAAGAGAAAGTCGGGCGTACCCTCATCAGCATGTGCACCAGAATTGTGTCTACTCGCTTATTCCATTTAATATATATTTATACAGAAAAAAACGTTTAAGGAATTTAGGTCAACATTGGAAGAAAGCACATAAGGTGAAAAAAATAATGGAGGTTTAATTAATGACATAAGATAAACTACCGGCATCGTGCTACTCAAGATTAGTATGGAGGAGCAGATTTTTCCCTAATAAATAAAGTACAAAGAACAAGTACCACACCTAAACATCTCAAAAAGTGAGTGGATGCTAATAATAAGCAAAAGTCAACAACCAGGATGACAGATAATACGGGATATATTTGAGTCGTAACGAGTCGTAACCTACTTAGGAACAACACTTAATTCAAGATAAGACCAAACCAAGGGTCATTCTTGAGCACGAAACACATTTTTACCTCTAACAGCTTCAGCCTCTAAGAATCAGACTTCTGAAATGTTACGTAATGTCTCGTTCTGGTATAAGAAATGGAATCACGGACAATGACTGTAGCATTAATAGAAAGGGTTGGGCCTTCAAATTGTGTACCTTAATTACGTATGCAGACTGATCATGTGCATGCTATCCTGGAGGTACTTCACTGGATAGGAAGGAGAGTGTGTGTGTGTGAGAGAGAGGGAGAGAAAGAAGTAGGTAGGAACAAAGATCAGGAGAAGAAAGCTGAAATACTTTGGTCATGTTGTGAGGCACACCAATTATAAATTACTGCTATTCATAAGAGAAGATTCATAGTGAGCGGAGACCAGGGCGGCAAATACGGTCGTGGCTTCGCAACCAGACTCATTGCCGCGCCTTCTTTTATAAGCTAGAGGAAATGATGGTTTTATGCCTCGTTGCTTTTTTTAATAATCAAGCGGAGAGTAGGGGGGGGGGGGTGACTTAAGACAGATTATGCCACAAATCCCCGAGATGTTAGTCCGAACTTGTTTTGCTTGACCTCCACACAAAAGAAAAATATCTAACAGCAATGACGAAACCTAACTAATTGTACACAGAGAGCCAAATAAAACAAGATATTAAAAAAAGAATCACAATATATTCACCAATCAACTAGCACACAGGTTCCATAATTAATATGTTCCACCGATGGAGTGCAACTTAGAAACAAATATTATCTAAAATTGCCGCACAAGATGTTTAAAATGTAGCCCCTATAAACGTCTACCATGTTATACTGTTTTACAAATACTATAGCGCCTAAGCCTAAACTTAGCTTGACGGCGGCTTTCCTCCAGTAAAGTCTCGAGGCGCAGCCGAGATGATCTCAACTATGGCCAGTAGTGGACCTAGACGCAAGGAACCTCAAAAGGTAGGGGCTGCTTGCATCGTATGCAAAATTTACGGTCCAGAAAAAAAACCTAGGGAGAAAAATCTACCCTGAGACAAAACTACGCTTAAACACTCCAACTGAAAAAAAACATGTACACCTTTTTCAAGGGAATTAAAGCAAAGGCAAAAGAAGAAAAAATGTTTTAGAGTAATATACCCTCAGAAAGTTATCTCTTATTATGGCAGCTCAAAAATCGAGATCATGATCAATGTATCGAGTAAGCCCAAAAGAAGGTGCCATGTAGGCACAATCCCATATTTGAATACGTAAAATGTCAAACTAAATCAAGTACACTCTGAGAATTTCAGTCAGGAATAATCAATATATAAATATGTATCAAATAGTTAATTAAAATGATATTCTGAGGAAGGGGTGACTTCCAGCAATATCAGCTGCAAAATAGCTACAAGGCACTAAAAGGAAGCGGATATTGAACAAACTTCTTCAGGACATGCATTAATGCGCGTGATCCGATGGTATAAAAAAAGAACTTACCGCTGAGGGTTAAAATCCCCAATTCAAATTACTGAGAAGTGATCAAAATAGTAAATAAAAGGTTACGTGATTTTGACACGTTACAACATGCAGAAAAAATATATTGATGCTTATTTAATCTAGCGATTGGTAGATATTTCTTTACAAGCTGTATTTGCATCAAATTGTTCATGCTTTCGATTTTTATCATCTGTTTTATGAGTTTTCCTACAATTCAAAACTACTAGGAAGTCCCTAGTTTACGTATCCAACGTATATGCCTGATACCAGTTATTTCAAAAACAAATCGTTATCTTGTGTTTATTCAGTGTATCTTGGTAACGCATTCAAACATTCCACATACACGTCTATCCTTTCGCACACGGTTTTTATTGATTAAAGCCCCTCAAAGCTTGGTTTCGTTAGTGGTAGATTACTCAACAATTCCTAGTTCATATCTGCTATTTATCTTCCTAACTTGAATAATGGTTTTAGTTTTAATGACAGTTTTTACAATGGAGTTTATCAGGTATCTGCCCAGACCAGCGATGCGCTACCGCAAATGAATGCAAGAAGTTCTTGCTGCGAATAGATTTATGGTTCACTGTTTAGGAATATCGAGCAGCGAGTTGAGCTACAGCTGCAGCGATTTTATCTAGTCAAAACTAAGCTACGGGTACTACGCTGGTGTTAATCAGTGTTTTCAAATGGCAACACTAACTTCTTTCAATGATAGACTTTTTGAGCTGGCTTTAATATACACTACCGGATCAAAACTCCAAATACAGGTTGGGTGCTAAGCTCTCTTGTTTAGGTTTTAGTAGTTTTAGAATGACCGTGTTCGCGTATATCTCTAAGGAAGCGCAATGAGCGGCTGTCCATATTTTCATATTTCAAGCTTTAGAGGACACCGCTGTTTCAGCTGCTTCGGAAACGACTGAGGCACATTCGGACTTTTACTGGTTCGACCATTCAGTGCATAGTAGAGCGCATGCGCATGCATGTATCGAGTTTGAACAGATAGGTAAGGTTAAGGGTAGGCCTAACGTTCTATTGGAACTTTGTTTGAATTTGAAGATAAACATGTAAAACCAGAATAGCTGGTATCTGGGGTTTATTATTAAAAAATTGGTTAATATGAGCTTAATATTAAGACGATATATCTCAAAACTGGGATCAAGCCACTGTCAAAAGCTACAGCCGTCTAACGTTACCGCTGACGCTTTACCGCTTTGGCGCAAACAGTTCTCGCAGCAGCTCTTTTGGGATAGGCAGACGCAATGTCGGATGTGTTGTTCCAGCTTTATGTACAAATTAGGTTTCCAAACTTGAAAATCGGTTTCGGAAGTGCGCGCCTGGTTCTACAAAAATACTGAATTCAGTTTTTGTCACATATGTGCTTAATCACCAACAGCCCAGTGTTGCAGAAACTGTCTTATACTTTTTGAAACATTCAGGCCGGCTATTTTCCATACTGATTAAAGATACTCGGACAACCGGCAACATACCTTTTAGTTTAATTGTAATGCCTTCTGGAACTATGAGAGCGACCTTCTATTAAATATTTTTACTCAATTGGAAAAAACTTTAAAATTGATATGTTTTTTGGGTGTTACATGAGATGTTCATCACGAACATCCATGACACTCATTTCCGTCTGTCGGTCTGTCTGTCTGTATCCTGATCCTTTGTCCCTCTGTGACTTAAAAAGTGTCGCTAGGTTTCTTATGAAATCTTGACTCAGTACCAAGGATCAAGAAGCTCGACATTTTTGGAAATCGGTCCAGTGGCGGCATAGTTACGAGCAAAAACGAAACAAAGAAAATAGCTCAAGCTCATCTATTTTATTATTAGATTTGGATCTATGATTTAGATATGAAAGAAGACTTTTTTTACTCGTGGTAACATTCCCTCCATGTCGGCATGAATGTCATGTTTTGATGAGATGGATTGTAATGGAATTAGAGTAAGAAAGAATGTTTTGGAGACAGCGATGAGATGCTAGACTCAGCTATTTAAAGGAGGGATTTTTCAGCTGCTGACTAAGCTACCGATATCGCCCGCGGATAGTTATATTGATTTATCTTACAGAAGCAAGTACACATACCCATTTTCTCAGCTGCGGTATCCAGTCTTGACGTTTAGCGTACATACCTAAAATTGCGAATATAGTATATTCCCAAAATTCACAATGACGCCCTTCTGCTTCTATGGCTAGGTTGGTTTTATTGTTAGACTTCCCGAAATAGGGTAATATTACTTATTTGTGGCAGATATCTGACAGGAGCGATCTCAGTATTTTCTTTGTGAGCATTCAATGCAGGTAAGTCAGCTAACATCAGTTCTGTGCTGCCTTCATGAGTGGTTGCAGGTGCTAAGGCTCCTCCTTCTATACTTCCATCTCTAATACTGCTGGTGGATTTCTGGGAATTGTGTTTTTATCTCCTTTGATACCTTGGCTCTTGAAGGCCTAACTGGACAACTGAGTCTGTCGCTGGCTGTTGTAGTAAGCATACTTGCCTGCATCCTACATGCTTTCTTCAAGCATACCTTAAGTAAGTCCGGCTTGTCCTGGATAAGAGTTTTACAGTTCTATTATACAAACTATCTCATCTTTACATCAATGTCCACATTTGGTCTTCGTTAAATTGTTGTGTCAAATACTGCTATTCCTTAACGTACGCTAGCGTTGATACAAGGTCTCACTGACAGTCTCTTATTAAGCTCAACTCAAAGGTATCTTATTACTCCACGTACTATGCACCATCTCATTTCCGACTTAACCGTAGAATAATAAAAAACTAGCGCAAAAGACAATCATACGGAGACGTACCTATGTAAAGTTATCTAATTGAAAGCATTAACTTTCTGACGTAGACTATAATTTAAAATAACTGTTCAAATACTACTCCAATAGTTAAGACGACAATTTAGCGAAGTTAAACTTTTATTTAAAAATGACAAACAAAAATTCTATACTGCTATGCAAACTAACAAAAGACTTAGGTTTTTGAATTGACTTCTACCATTTATATCTGACAATTTGGCACACTTTCCCTCAATTTAACTTTCCCTTAATACTTTTAATTTTTGATGTAAACGCACCTTAAGGCATAAGTCAGTTTGGTGTTCTCCAAACAGGTTTTTTCGCACTTCGAGCATGGAAACTTTGATATTCTGCGAATTTTGTACGAACAATATGAGTAGTAGTAGTAGTGGTAGTAGGGGAGCGACCCCTAGGCTACCTTTTACCTTTTTGTCGACCCCATTTACCAACACTGTACTTCCCGTGCTCATCTACTGGTTAATAAAAAATCGCGCTCCAGTGATGCTATCTACCTATTTGATCTTGCACCAATTGGGTGCGTACATGTATAGACAATCACAAATTTTATGGCTCAAAATGTAACTTCAGCACTGTTTGCATCACCATTCCGATCAGACTTGAAATAGTTCCCGAGCTAGCTCTCTCAGATTAATGGGTTGGAAAAACGGTGTTACTGGGATATCAATTTATTTACTAAGGTAGAGGCCGGTTTACAACTGATAGTCTACAATTCGAAATAAAAATAAAATAGCGTGAAAACGATGTTAGTACGTCCGTCGGGCTGAGCGACGATATCCCTGCTCCTTCTCCTGCCGAAGCTCATGCCCGTCTCCCCGCGCAACTCAACCTCAAGGTCTTACTACCTGCCTTCCATCGCGCTTCAGCTTCTTCGACCAATTTATCTTCAGTATCACTCTACACGTCAGTCCTGAGACGTTACCTTCAACTGCTCTTCTAGATTCTGATGACGAAATTTCTTGATTTCCATTCCGAAATATTTCGTTTCGCTATTAAGATAAATAATAATAAGTAACCGATAATGATACGTCTCGCGGACGTATGACTTAGGAATATCTGACAATCAAGAGTACTTGCCGCTTAAACCAGTGTCGTCTTGTGCGAGCTCCAGTTGCCTACTGAAATAGCTAGAGCAACTAGCATGCTGCGTTTCTTAGGCCCTTATCGTCAGTCGTCCCTACAATTGTAGGGCGCCTTTATGGCCTCCTTGATTGTCATAGTTTTCTACTTCTGCGTGTCAGAACTCGATTTTGAGGTTATGTCACAAACATCTATTTGCATCAAATTGTACTTGCTTTTGAGTTATATCATGTTTTATCAGCCTGAAATTTCCTACAATTTAAAAAGAAAACATATCTTCACAATAGGAGAGCGCTGATGCTGACACGGGACAAGTGTAATCTAGAAGTTTTTGAAGGAGAGAAAGGAGTATGACAATCAAGGAGGCCATACACGCGCCCTACAATTGTAGGGACGACTCACGATACGGGCCTTAGCAAGGGTAAAAAAATAAATATCGTTGGGCCGTACGTCTCGAGGACATAGATTATCTTTCTAGGGTTAAATTAAATTTCAATGCTTCCGTGGAAAATGGAACAAAATATAGACTTGGATTTGAAGATCGAATTGCAAGTATATACTTCCCGCATTGTATTAACTGTTCAAAAGTTTCACCTAAGCCTAGTCGTGTGTATAGTGGTAGCTTCGTAAATTCCTTGCATTCGTCCTGGGTCCGTCAATTCGGCTGGTTACTGGGTTAGAATAAATTGAAACATTCCATCGATTTCTAACGCTATCCGCTTCAGGGGCACGGGCGTAGTCTGCTGATGTCTGGCGGAAACTTAATTACGTGACGAATATGCGCTAAACAAAAGACGCCTCATTCTTCGCCAACGGCAACTTCAACTGCAATGGATAAGAAACGCGCCCCACAGCAGAGAAGTCGTTAAAGAAATATTAACGGCGACATTACGCGGGCAACAGGCGACTAGCCAAATTAGCTATACCCTACGTTCGGGGCGTATAGGTTACAATTAACGTATTCGGATAGACTAGAAAGTGCTAAGCCTGTATGCTTGCATTGTGCTGTTTGACTCCAAAATTGCCTAGTTTTAGTGCATACTTTTGACTAATTTGACTACCATTTCCTGTCAAAGTGACAACGCTGTATAAACATAATAATAATGCAAGTGGAAAACTATGCCTTCATTAAGCTTGCTGCTCTTTGCAAATTATGCAAGAAGTGTCATGTATTGAAATCATTTAACACTTCAATTATCTGAAAACACCTGCAACTTCAAGAAATACGAATAAAATGACATAACCGTCAAAGAATTAACTTTTCTCAACTCCACTTGAAGTATGCACTTTTATCCTGTCTACAGACTGAACTTTTGGTGACAACTGAATCGTAAGCTCGATTCCTTCTACGTAGTCTGAGTTTGTTGGTTACGGTATATATATATATATATATATATATATATACCCCCCCCATTTATGTATATATTGGGGACCTCGGTTGGCCGCGTGGGTCAGAGTGTCGTGCTACTGATCAGCCGGTCGGCCGGGCCGCGAGTTCGAATCTCGCCTTCGCCATGGATGTTGTGTGTTTGTTTTAGGCAGCAGCGGTGGCCGCAGTAGTAGACCCTTCGGTCTCCTGATCAGCCGCCGTGCGCTGTGCGGGTTCGAGTCCCGTCCCAGGAGAAATGTTTCTCTTGGCCATGGATGTTGTGATTGTCCGTAGGTGGTAGATGGTCTCTGACTGTCGAACGCGGAGGTACCACCCGGCGGTTCTCGTAGGCGGAGCCAGAATGTGTGCATGTTGCATGCACACGTGTTCCCTCGCCAGAGTCCGTGTGGCGTCCCCCCTTTCCCATGTATCCCCCATAGCCCCACGGTACCCAATGGGTGCTTAGGCCTTAGGCCTTCGTGGTAGTTGGAGTATAAAAAAAAAATAAAAAAAATATATATATATATATATAATCATAGGTTATTAACACCGTTCGTAAGTAAAGACGTGAAACTCTTTTATTTTACCCAGCCTTTGCCTCTAATTGCACAAATAAGTAAAACAACCGTTTCCGGATTGATCCCATGTGACCTGGAAGACGTTCCCTAAAGCCTAAAGCCGCAAAACGTTTCAGAAAGTTGAGAAATACGGAAAACCTATATCCATATGCTGTTGATGCAACACTGATTTCAGTTGCGGTTAGAAAGTTACTCAGAAGTTGGGGAGCGTTCTGCTTATGACAAAATGAGTTCACGCTAATGGTACTAATAGAACTTTCCAACATAGCAGGATATGACGCAAATTTCATTCATAGTAGTTATACTCCGTAGGCCTCGCGGCATTGTGGATCGTAGAGCTTTAGTGAGTTTGCAACGCGAGCCTACATATGAGATAATAAGAGCCCGTCCGCTGTCCATTAAGTGTTTTTATCTTCTAATGACAAATTTGTGAACAATCGGCAAGTACGCTGGATTACCGAGGTCATATAACAACGTATACAATAATGATCTTATAATGGAATAGAAGTTTATACAAATGATCTTACTTTATGATTTTAGTCTGTCTGCTGTGTCATTCTCGACCTGTTTATTATGAGTCGAAAACTGCGAATCGTATGTTGATATTTTGAAAGCAAGCTGAGGTAAGGTGACGACAAAAAAGGTTTGTTGTTAGTATGGATACAATAACGTCAAAAACCTAATAGGCCGTAACTTTTGAATAAGGATCCTGATTGGACTCTTGGGAATATGTAGAACACTTCTCACTTCAATAGTCCTAAGATTTAAGTTCATATTCTAAAACTAGTATAATCAAAAAAGTTGCTGACGAGGTTGATCCGCAAGTTGGTAATAACTTCATAACCCACGGAATTTTATATTTTTCTCTAAAGTTGATGTAGAAACAAATCATATTTCTGCGTTTTCCCAGCTCCATACAGCTCCATACATTCGACCTTCAAAAAAAATGTAACACGGTTTCTTTATCCATTTTATTTTAGGAAGTAAGATTTATAGGGGTTTTATCTATGTATCAATGTCTCTTCTACCCCTAGAGCGTCTCTCTCTCAGATTCAGCAAATTTGGAGGATTTCGTATTAACATTTCATTACTCTTCAGTCCGCACATCAACCTATCTCTAATTGGAACGGACGTCAATTAGGCTTCTCAATCGGCAGTCCCCAATACATCATACCTGAGAAGCGTTCACCGATGAACCCCAGAAGCACAAAGCATACAGCATGCGAGACTCAACCTGACCATGATACAACATCAATAGCTGATCCTGTGAAAACAGATCGCAGGTTCTTGAATAAATATGCTTGTGAATTCAGTTTTGATGACAAATAACCGCAATGTCCTTTAAAGTTGAGACATTGGTCTAAGTGGAGCCCTAAAAGCTTGGTGCTTTTATCACTCTGCAGTGCTGAACCATTTAGATCAAGCTGAATCGCTGACATCGACTTCTGAACATTATGGAACCTTATAACTGTAGTCTTCTCGCTATTAAGAAGTAACTGACTTTCCTCAAACCAGCTATTGATGTTGTACACTAAGGTGTTACATTTATTCATTAAATCAGCCTCGTCTTTGTTTGATATAATGATGGAGGCATCGTCTGCATACCACGTGAAATGTGCTTCAGCGAAACATTGCTCCAGGTTAATTATATAAAGGGAAAACAGCACTGGCCCCAATATAGATCCTTGTGGTACGCCTATATTTATGTTAACCATACACGTTTGCCTCAATACAATTGACTAACCTGTTGATAAATGAATGACATGCAGTCATCGTTGATTTTCCAATACGGAAACCATGTTGGTTGGATAAAGAGTGTCATGGGTTTCCAATTACAGCAGAGGTCGATCTAAAAAACAATACTCAAGAACCTTGGAAAAGCAGCATGGAACAGTCATCGGTCTGTAATTGCTGACCAAAGAAGTATCTAATTTCTTATGAATTGGAGTTACTTTTCCTGTTTTTAGGTTGCTTGGAAATACACCAGTGCAGAATGATAATAACTAGAAAAACAAAAGGTTTGGTTATGTACAATGAAATTTTCTTGACTAAGAAATGCGGAACTTCATCGGTGTCTGAAGGACGCTTGCTTTTTAACTTATCATTAGTTACTTTATATAATTCTTCTTCCAAGAACGGGTTTATACCCGCGAACATAAAAGATTTTTGTTCGCAGGTATGATCACTTGGAACCGGATTTGTGTCCTTAGACATTTTTTGA
Source organism: Acanthoscelides obtectus (assembly GCA_963669975.1). Taxonomy (NCBI): domain Eukaryota; kingdom Metazoa; phylum Arthropoda; class Insecta; order Coleoptera; family Chrysomelidae; genus Acanthoscelides; species Acanthoscelides obtectus. Next base: position 69,579,732 of record CAVLJG010000005.1, read on the forward strand.
ATAATATCCAACGGAGCCTGTTTAATATAGATGTTAAAATAATTAGAAATTTCTTGTAGATTTCTAATGGTTAATCCATTATCATACAGTACAATCTTCTTTTATACTCTGTTTCTTCCGTTTATGTCAGAAACCACATTCCAGGCAGCCTTCATCACGTTGTGCGAATTGGATATTTTTTGTTGATAATACGAGCCCCTTCCCGCCTCAGTTGGCCCAACAATTGAAATCTTAGTTTTTTCTTATCAAACACACATAATAAAAATGTACCAGGGTGTTATAGTTTTAAAATATTAACAATGAATATTTTGATAATATATAGTAGAAAACACCAACTTCATCACTCCCTAATCAAATTTGCAGCATAAAAATAACACATGATACAATACAACATATCAGCCTATTTTCATTTCAATGCAAAATAAGTCTATAACGCATAGGTGGCTGTGAAAAATAAAAGCCATGACAATTGTTTTTATTAATCACAGCAGTCAGAATACGTTTAAAATAGCTTTGGGTAGTTAAGGTTTTCAAAATGGGTAGAGGAAAGGTTATTAGTGAGAAAATTCGGTTACTGATAATTAAATTTTCTAACTCTGGGAAATCAAACTCAGAAATTGTAACTTTGTTAGACTTTTCGCGGTAAAGTGTGAAAAATATTGTTAGAAGATATAACGTAACCAGTTCAGTTAATATGAAGCCACGATATGTGAAAAAAAGTAATATCACAAATGCGGACCAAAGAGCATTAAGAAGAATAATCGTGAAAAACAGGCGTGCCAATTATTTATAATTAAGTGCTCTGTGGAGTGACGCTGTTGGAAGGAGAATTTCGAGGTCCACATCTCATAGAGAGTCCCACAAACTGGGATTTAGCACTTGCAAGGTAAGTTTTCTTATAAAAAAAGTGAAGTAAGAACCCTAAAGTTGCAAAACTTGTTTATACGCCAAAGAAAAGCCACTATTAAGTCCATTCAAAAGATAAATCGGTTTAAATGTGCTAAAGAACATAGACAATGGACACCTCAACAATGGTGTGCAATACAATGTAGTGATGAGGCCCGATTCGAAGTTTGTGTTGGTGACAGTCGCAGTAAAGTTATTCCCAAACAAAATGAAGCATTCCATGTCGACTGTCTGAAGAGAAAAGTGAAATTTCCAGCATCCATTATGGACTTCATTTTATTGATGGAAATGTGGATACAAGCAAATATTTTGGCAATTTTAGAAGAATCGCTTTTACCAGTGATGGAAGAATGTTTGACATCCGGCCAAGATTTTGTGTTTCAGCAAGATGGTGCAACGTGTTATACCTCAAAAAAGGCTATAAGATGGATGGAAGAAAATAATGTACCATTTTTGAAATGGGTTTCTAGCAGTCCAGATCTGTCACCTATTGAAACTTTGTGGCACGAGATGAAAAAGGTTCTACGGCAGCATCCTGCTCGTATAATCACCGAACTGAGACAAAAGCTTCAAGAAATATGGGATTGTTTTACACCAAATTTTTGCCAAAACTTGGTTAACACTATGACCCAAGGAATTTCAGCCGTAATAAAAAATAAATGTGATAATACCCAATGGTAATCTTTCAATTGTTGCTTTGTTAACTTCGCGCATTTATTCGCACATTGTTTATTTGTTCAGATGTTCTATTAGTTATAGGTCTAAGAGATTTCAAATTTTTTTTTTACGACTAGAGTGAAACTAAAATGTGTTTGAGAAAATAAATTGTTTTAGAAGTAAATAGTTTCGTCATGTTTAGTTTATAAAGGCATATTTTGGTACAACTCTTGTGTGTGAATCAACTGAAGTGGGAAGGGGCTCGTATATATGCCTTTTTTGTTTTTCTGACAAGCTCCTGATGTTGCCTTTTTGCATCTAGATAATGTTGTCTGTATTCAGGGATAACTGCTGAAAACATATGCTGTATACGCAAGCATGAATTCGAAAGAAGTACTTAAGTGCATTATTTGTATCCCGGTAACTATAAAGCGGTGACCAGTTTTCCTTACTTATGTCTGAAACAAAGCTTTGATCAGACCAGGTATCAAAAACCCTTTTAACTGTATCTTTTACCGCATCCTCAGCTTGAGGACATTCCATAATTTGTGTAAGTACTGTTCTATGGCCAGATATTGCATTATCAACAACGCAGTTCAAACATTTATCATTGAAGTTGGTGAAAACTTGGTCTATCGTTGTGATGGACGTGCGCCCAATCCTTGTTGGCCAACCTACCTATGGGTGCAAGCCAAACTCAGACAGTGCATTCACCAGCGTCTCATTATCGTCGTTGTGATTGTAAGAATCTACATTGAAGTCGCCACAGAGAATTTATTAATATTTGACCTGAAAAAAAAATTTAAAGCCTTAGTCAGATTGTCATGGAATATTTTCATATCTCCCGAGGGAGATCCATAGCACAAAATGATGATGCTACGTATACCACCATTTGAGAATTGAGTGGCACACAACTCAATATTCTTATCCACTGAAAACTGAGATACGTCAATATGCTGTGCAATAACATCATCTCTACAATAAATCGCCAGGCCATCGCCTTTGTACGACGAGCTAAATAACTGAAAATTCTCAATAACGAAATTATTAAGTGATTCAGCTGTAGCCCGAGTTTCAGTTAGACAGAGGAACTTCACTCTTGTATAGTCAGATACCATAACATGTAGCTGATTGGCTTTTTCAATATTTAAGCATTGAACATTGAGCAGTATAAGATTAGGCTGGAAGGCTATGTCGATGTCGGTAAAACTCTTCTTTTCTGTAAAAAACGATTTATACACGTATTTTTAGGTCATATTGATACGTTTAATGCATTTTTAGAGCTACTTTCTGATATAGTTACTTTAAATGGCAAATAAATATCCGGATATTTTGAAGTAATACATTCAACAATAGAATCAGGAAAATTAGCCCTAACCATTGTCCCCATCTCACATAATTTCGTTTTCGGATGAAATCGGCTGACATGCAACGCAACTTTCCTTTCAACGCCCTTACCCGGACAGCTGTCGGAACCATTCCCAATTATTAGATTGCGTCTTCGGCGTCGTCGATCGACCAACTGCCACGTAATAGCGCTTGTAACTCCATCACCGTCGTCGCCAGAGTGTTGGGTTGAAGTGGACAAAGTGGACGCGGACGTTTCTGCTGGTACTGCAGCACCATTTAACGACTAGCGCCGGCTCGACTGCAAGTGCCACTTGCTGCCTCGTTACACGGATTGCGAGTATTATTGGCTGTGACTGGCTTTTGAATTGATGAACTGGATGGTTCCTTTATAACATCACTGTACTTGTTACTAGATGTCTTGTGTTTGCCGTCTTGATACCATGACGATGCAATTGGTTGCCTGTTAATATCGGCAACAGATAGCGATGTCTGTTCCGATATCTTTGATAAAGTTGATACTTGGTCAAGCAAACTTTTAATGGTTTGCTGTTGTGTTTTCATAATCAAATTCTTATTATTGATTAGTTCCCTTAGTAATAGATTGTCTTTCTCACTTATATCTAAATCAATTCTTTCTTTGACACAGCAAAATGAGATGTCGGTATCGTCATCGGTCTGTTCATCCTCCATTGTTTTGATTGTTTCTTCTGCAGGCTTTTCATGTACTAGACGCATCCTGCATGTATGACAGTTTTACATTGCGGACCACTTTTCGCGATAACACCACAGCGCTTGCACGTCTTTCACTTGACGCCATCGTACACTCTACATCAGAGTTCCCCAAACTTTTTTGTGTCGTAGACCCCTTGCCATGCTTTTCCGTGTTGGGTAGACGCCCTACTTACCTGATATTGATTTCCTGTAAATTTCTAACTGTAGTGAAGTTTAGTGTTAAAAACTTAAAGTAAAAACACATGTTAATTTATACATTTATTAATTGAATTTAAATTAAAACTACTCAAAATAAAATTTTGTATCTGTTATGTAAAATATACGTAACATTTAAATAAACAGGTGTCTGACCAATAAGTGCCCGCATTGGGAATAAGTGCCCGCATTGAAAAAAATAAGAGGGATAAAATAAAAAAAAGTGAAAAATAATAAACAAAAGTTGTTTACCTAAAATAGTACAATAAGCGAGTTCTTTTATTAATTATAACATAAACGTATGTTCTACAATAATTTCATTGTTAGTTTGACTAAATTCCGCTTCTTATACGTTTAAGTTATCTAAAAATAGGCAAAAGATTAACGAATTTTAGTGTGTAGCTATCCTTGAATTTTCAGAATAATTTAAAAAAAAATATTTTCTATAAAAAAATCAATGCAGACACTTATTCTCAATGCGGGCATTTATTGGTCAGATACCAATAAACATAAAATAAACTATAAATAAAATAACATAAGCAATAAGTCAATATTTTTAGTGAGAAGGATGAACCTGATGCTTTAATAATAAATTATCAACATTTGGCGTCAATTTTGTAAGGGTTAATCTTAAATCTCCTCGGCTAATGATGTCCAGTCTGTTTCTTTTTTTCGTTAGAAGATTGGTAGCAGCGCTGAACCCCCTTTCCACTAGGTATGACGATGGAAGGGAAATTAAAAATTTCCTCGCTATATTCCATAATACGGGATAAGTAAAGGGTATGTTGTTTTGCAGCCAGAACTGCTGATATCCGTTTTTAAACTGAACCTTAAGTTCTTCGTTTGTACTTAGTTCAGTCATTTCCTCCTGTATTATGACATTCGTTTCTTCTATGTCACCAAATGGACTAATTATCCATGGTGGTATTACCATAGTCAAAATATCCTCAAACCTAGATTCAAAATCTGAATAGAGGCATTTAAATGTTAAACGTAAGTTGTAACCGCGTATTCAACGCGTTGCTTCGGATTCAGTTTACTGCACCAATGACTAAATGAAGTGATTCAGGCAATCTAACGCTCAAATTTTTAGCAACTAAATGTTATCGATGGATGACGCAATGTATTGCTAACACCCCTGACACATTTGGTTTTAAATAGCTTATGAATCCACGATAAGGTCCAACCATGGTAGGTGCTCCATCTCTAGCTACTGATATCATATTTGATAAAGGAATTGCTTTTTCAATGAAGTAACCCTTTAAAACATGAAATATTGATTCACCTTTAGTGTCGGTTATCAAAGTTCTTGCGAAGAGCAGTTCTTCGTAGATTTCTTGATTCATAATAAAACGAACATATGTCAATAATAATGCTGCATTATCAGGTAAAGTTGAAATGGGTCGTTTGCAAATAATTACATAAGAAGCTTTCAATATCAGAACTCATTTCATCAATACGTCTTTCAACATTATTGTTGCTTAAGGGGATTCTTTTAGTGATATCAGATGCAGGTTTGTGTAAAACAGTTCTTAAAACCTCTTCAATGGCTGGCAAAATTAACTTCTCTCCGATAGTATGCGGTTTTCCGGATTTTGCTATAAGTAACGAGATATTGTAAGACGCCCGCAAACCATCATCATTTCTTTGTGACGTCGAAGAGAACATTCTGTCCAGTGTAGGTCTCTTCTGAAATTTATCTTTGAGTGTTTGAGAGTATTTCAAACCTTTCTCTGTTTTATCAGGGTGGCATCTTCTCAGATGATGCAGTTTAGATGGTTTCATAGCGTCATTGCCCAAAACTTTGTTGCATAAAAGGCACATAGGCGATTGTTTGTCCGGCAATGATGGAATGAAGCCAAATTTCAAATAATCAACACTGTACTGTCTACATTTCTTTTTAGATTCGGACATGGCATCAGTCATCTGTGGGCAAAATTAAATTATTTAAATAAGACCCAGCAGCCGTATATTAAAAATATTTTTTGATTTTTCTGAAAACATTCCATAATTCGAACATCTTCTTACAACAATTAGGTCGAATTACGGAGATTGCACTGTAATTATATTACCGATTGCCAAAACTTTCAAAAAGAAACTATTGGGGAGTACTCGTGAAATTTTGCATGATTGAATATTTAACTACTAATAGCTAAAGTCATGATTGGCGTAATTTATCTATCTTTGCTAACCACGAGTACAAAACTAAAATTTAATAAAAAATAATATACTCACTTATCTCCAGCACTCTCAAACAAAATAACACTGGCTCACTATAATTTGTGTGATATACTATCTGTTTATATGTTTTATAATATTATATTTTCTTAGCACTTTCCTTTTCAAGATTCAGGAAACGAATAAACGTATTTGTCCCACATTCGTATTTATAGAGTGACGAATTGAACAAATCAGTGCAAGGTAGCGAAGCTCTGCGACTGCGGTTTTTTCAAGTTCAAAATGTATTGCGACCACAAAGCGAATACCAATATCCTACAACTTATATAATTTTATAAACATATATAATATTTATTTTACTTCATAGGTACTTTTATAAATAAAGCATATTTTTTGATATTATAAGATAGTATGATGTAAGTAAATAGGTACTATCAGTGTATGTGTTGAGATCCACTATCGTGGACCCCCATATTCATTTCATGGACCCCCAAATTTTTTTTCGCTGACGTAGACCCCTTGCAGGTTGTCATAGACCCCTAGGGGTCGATATAGACCACTTTGGGAATCAATGCTCTACATAGTGGTCGTTGCAATGTATTACATTGAAACCGTCACAAACGCCGAAAACAGATTCAGTGCATTAAACACAGAATGTGCATGGCTAGAATTCTACGCAATTAATTAACAATGTCATATTTGCTGCGCTGCGAAGTAGTCAATGACCGCGCAACTTATATGAGGTACACCGGTCCTGAATGTGTACGCCCTTTGTAGCATATATGCAAGTATACGGTCATGTAGCCATTAGCCGTAACGGCAGTATAGAGTTTCATATGGTTCTGTTTTGTTAATGTTCTATATTTGTTGATCGACGTTGTGCTGCTTATTTGAAATACCAATTATTTTCAGACTCCAATAAAAGCGTTGTTTCTCTAGTTTCGGTGGAAGCATATTTATTCAACTTCTTTTTGGGAAATCGATGTTAGAAATGAGCCTTTTGTCATATGCGACACCCTGTAAAATCCAATGGTTGTTTAATCTGCAACATGCCTGTCTCACTTATTAGTATCCAAAACATTACAATACAATACGAGTTGCTGAGAAGGAAAGATATAATATGTGTGAAATTATACAATCAATATAACTATGAAATTTGCCAAAAGTAAATCACTAAAAAAGGTTTAGCCTAGGAATGGGCACTCTACCATTAATAAAGAGAAATTCAAATTACTTGTAAGTGATCAAGATAGTGAAAAAGGATTTTGGCTCGTTTACAAGCTTCTAAATACTCATCTAGGTGAAGACGTCCAATAAATCTTGTCATAGTCGTTTGAAGACACATTTGCTATATGCCAAAGATTTTATGAACGTATTTTATGGTTAGAGAAGTTACTACCGAAAAAATTGGCCATTTTACAAAAAGCATTTCCAATGAAAATTTTGGATGCACAACTAAGCTTCACCCTGCATTTATGCGTTATGTTTTGAAAATGGTGAAAGTGTGGTGCGTCTTATATTAACACAGGATATGGTACCACCAAAACTAGAGTAACAAGGCTTTTGCTGGAGTCTGAAAATAATCGGTCTTACCTATGGTGTCTGTCAGAGACAAATGTAGGATTGCCTTTTTTTAATTGATCCACGAACTGAAACGATAAGATGGTATCTAGTATCAAAAAGAGAAGACCTGAGCCAATTCGATACTAAAGAAACAAGATGTGACGCATAGAATCTATGGGTGACAGAAAATTGTAGCGAGTCTATAAGAAGCCACATTAATGCAAAAAGTTCAACAAGTTTGACAGATATGAAGATCAAAAACAATTCTTATTGAGAATAGGCACTAAAGAAAGGTCGTCCCGAAACGAATAAAAGAGATTAGATCGTATTTATACAAAAGTGATCAATACACAAATGTTAACCACAGTCATACTGGCTGATAATGGTGGTATTTATATTTAAAAATTAGTAGTAATATTCGTTTTAATATTGAGAATTTTGCATTTATCGGTAGTTTTATAATCCAGTCTTCTTCTTGAAGTTTGTTACACATGTATGTGTACCAATTTATTGAAGTGACTCTTAAGCACGTTAGTTATATTATTATTATGACTTCGTTTAAAAGTGTTCCCGAAATGACTCTCGACTCTGGCATAATTCTTAATAACGGGTAGAATTTCGAGAATATATATATTTTTGTGCGTGCCTCTTCACGGAAAAGATTCTCGATGTATGACATAACAGACTCCTCTTGTTAGTTTTCTTCAAAAGGATGAGAGGCTCGTGTTTTGGACGCTACTGACTTCGAATGATGTTTTGCAATTTTCAGCTGGGCTATCCGATCAAAGAAGAGTTTGATTCGAAAATACGTGACTTTCCACGACGAGCCAGACGTTTGATCAGTCAGTTATCTACGTAAAAATGATTGAAGTAAAAATAACTGGATTTAAATTATACAAACGTGTGTACTGTGGATGAATACAGGTGTAGTGATGACTCGACTGTTAGCTTAAGCTAAAACACCTTCACACTTGCAACAAATAGTTGCTACTACTTATATTGCCATATTATAAGACTCAGTGTGTTTCAAGTTGCTTCTATAAAATTGAGGAAGCACACGCAGAAGATATTTTCAGACTTTTCGCATAAAATAAGAGACGTGAACCAATGTTTTCGCAGCTCAAACTGACTCACAGGCAAAAATTTGGTAGAGATATTAGGATGGCCCAATTTAGAGTGTTCAGTCTCAGAAAATAACTAATAAACATATTTGTAGGACAACATTGTGGATACCCCTTAATTCAAATTGTTTAATCAGGGGGGGGGCGATTTTTCCAATCCCGCATATGATGTCACTTTTGTTAATTTATTTGATTTTACGACGGGTGTTGGAAAAAGGTCAATAACGAAAAAAGTATTGGATATCTGGGAACACCCTTCTGCTCTCCCATTTCATGCAGAGGTATTGTTCATACTTAAATATGTTGTCGTAAACAATAATTCGTTAAGAACCATTTTAAATAAGTTCCTATTGTAGCCTGGAGTTCCTTGCATCCTGGACTGCACCCACAACGATGATGCTTGTAAATCTGTAGAAAAAAGAGAGTCTGAAGAGAAACAAAAATAGACAATAAGTGAAAAGTAACCCTGAACATCAGCAATAAAACATTATATGTGTTGAAAACAATATAATAAATGTTATTGGGTCGAAAGGCTATAACTTTGAAATAGCCCCTTTGTATATGGTGTTTTTTAAGCTCGAACACGTAGGTCAAACGTGACCAAGTTATCATACTGTTAGACCTTTATAGTTAACCGAGACGAACATCGGTAACTCGATGATTAGCGCACAACCCGGGACTCACGAGTTCGAATCTATGCCTCAGATATTTGATTCTGCACCATGGATGTTGTGTTGTCTATATCACGGACGTGGGGGAATTATTAATACATCTCATCGCTGGAGTTGGCTTATTTTATCAGTCACAAGTGGATAGCACGTGGGGTAGTGCAATGTTTTGGTACTATGAGGTCGGCAAAAAGGGTCAAAGGTGACCTTACTACCCCACCACTACTGCACTACTACGAGTTGGCCTATCGTATATTCCTGCAGTATAGTGCGGCCGTTGGATCACATCTTTAAATACATTGTAATAGGAAATATCAAGCAACAAAAATAAATTGGATAATTCCATTTGTAGTTTAATCTTCCTATATTACGGTAATCTACGTAGTATGTCAGGTATGATAGCATGCAAACACTTTTTATATCCGGTTATTCCGGAACTTCCAACGGTCTATCGTGGGACAGTCTAGAAATAGAAACTCCATGTACGCCACACTGTTGATGCACTCTCGGAATGATGTCGGTAATGCCAGCCCTGTAGGGTGGATAATGCTACCCCAGTGTTAAATACCTAGGCGAAATATTCGACCAATTGGAAATAATTCATAGTTTCACAGTCACATAACGTGGCCTACCGTTACCGTTCGAAAATGGCCATTATATGAACAAATAATCGACATACGAGATACAACCCTCTTCGTTAGATAGTAAATATTTGGCCAAAAATGATGGGTCTAGTCCAGCGAATATCTGCATTGAGGTGGTTAAAAGTTGGTGAGTCAGTTTTGAAGTATTTAGCCCTTTTGTATGTTCTTATCCTTATCAAAATAACGACATTTCTCAGTGTAGAAAATGCTACCATTTTAATAAAACAGAAAAGAATTGCTGGAATGAGAAGATATGTTCTAACTGTGTGAACAGTCACGAAGGAGAAAATTGTAAGCATGGATCAATGGAATGTTGCAACTGTAGATATGGAAATGAGAGGTATACAAAAAATTATAATATCAACACCAATCACCTACCGGCAAAAACTGTTCATCGTTCAAATATTATCAGGAACAACAAAACTTAAGGATACTTTTTTAAAATTCAAGTTAATCTTTTGATACTTCTATCTCTAAAGAGAACCTAAAAATGTCAGTAAATAGATACATTAGTGACTTCCAAATTCCACGTATTGCAACAAATATAGTACAAAGCGTCAATGAACTTAATTTGTGTACACAAAATTCTTATGCAAAATTACGAATTTTTTAAATGAACATAAGGAGTATAAAACACACCATTAACTAACTTAAAATACTATGACCAAATATGGTATAATTTTGATGTAATAGTTTTAACTGAAACGTGGCAAGTGGTTGATATTACTTGCTTCAGTCAGCAAGGATATGACACGCTATATAACCCTTGCACTTATAACCGAAGCGATGGGGTGATAGTTTTTGTAAGAAATAAGCTCGAATATAATCATGATACATTCACTTTCAACGATGAAATCAAAATTCTACACATAATGATCCAAATTAACCATAGCAAAATTCTGCAATTTATCATCCACTATGCTCAGCACACCACGAGTTTTTAATGAATATAGATTTTTTTTCAAAATCAGAATAACCTTCATTCAAAGCAACATATTTCCTTGGGAGATATCAATATAAATATTTTGGACGATGATCCCATTACAAATGAATACTTGAATATCTTGTCAAGTAACGGATTTCTGTCATATATAAACCGACCTACAAGGTCCATCAATGGTACATGTATCGATCACTGCTTTGTGAAAGACCTATCCAACAAAATTACTTCTATTCCAATAATCTAAGAAAGCGATATTACTGACCAGTTATCCACTATTTTACTGATATATTCAAATGAAAGACATTCTAACACCTCTACCGTTAGTAACAACCAGGAAAATTGCAAATCTGTTGTCGACAATTCAAAACTAATATCGAATGTCAAACAAGAATCTTGGGAACAATTACATTCTATAAATAATATAGACAAAGCATACGGGACTATTCATAGAGAAAGTAAAAAGAATAATAAATATTAGTATCAATAAAGTAAGAATTAGATCAAAAAAGCTGAAATGCCTGGGTTACCAAAGGATTAATAACATCGCCAATAGAAAAAGAATGACTCTATAAAGTGATGAAACTAACGCCAACTACAGAAAATATCAACTGTTACAACCAATATAAAACTAAATTCATAGAGCTTGCAAGGCAAACAAAACGAAAGCATTACCTAAATAATTTGAATAATAACTTACTCCTTTCATCCCTCCCGCTTCACGGGTCATGTATACATCACATGTATAAATTACTCTCAAATACCGAATATGCACAATTCTTACATTAACTCAGTAATAATGTTGTATAGAAAGATTTTATAATGCGGTCTTCCAAACTGCATTTTTTTTTGAAGTGGCCCTTGGGCCACATTAAGTTGGACAGCCCTGACTTAAATGATCCTAGGCGGCTTTGGACAACTATTGATGAGATTACTGAAAAAACAGAATTTAAAGAGTGTGTCACTGAGTTAAATACAACATCTGGAAAAGTATTTAAAAATATTCAAAAAATATGTGACGAATTTGTACAATTTTTTACATAGATGAAAACTTAGCAGGTAACATTCAAGCAATTGTGCCCAATACTCAGTTTCCAAAAAGGTATTTGAACTCATTTATTTTGGATAAAGTCGAGCAATGTGAAGTATACACCACTGCTATGTCCTTAAAAAAGTCCTGGGTTCGACGGTATTAGAAGCGAGCATTTGAAAATTATAGCCAAGGGCATAACAGAACCACTCACTTACCTAATCAAAAAAATGCTTTGAATCTGGCATAATATATCCCTCAATTTTAAAAAAAGGTAATATAATACCGATACATAAACCAGGAAAAAAGCACATGTTAATAACTATAGACCAATATCAATAATATCGGGTGTAGCAAAAGTTTTTGAAAAAGTTTCATCTGCTAGAATGATCCAATACCTCACAGAATTCAAAATTTTGAGTGAGAATCAATATGGATTTACAGAAGGGAAGGCTACATCAGACGCAATAGTTAAGATTGTACATCAAATACATAAAAATGTTGATAATAAAATCCCTTCTATCTTCATTTTTGTTGATTTGTAGAAAGCTTTCGACACAGTTAATCACAAATTATTATTATAAGCATTGAAAAGAATTGGTTTCCGAGGAAACGCGTACTCACTGATCGAAAATTATCTGTCAAATCGCCCACAATCTGTCCAGATATCAGGATCGTTCCAAATTAATTGTGTTGGCAAAATAATGATACTGCAATATTATATGAAGACACTGACTGGTCTATCTAATAAATATAATTGAAAATTATTTTATAAAAATTATTCGGTGGTTTGATAGTACAAAATTAAGCACTAACTATTGTAAAACACATTTTTTACCATTAGGATTTTATGCTAGACATCTGCCAAATTACACAAATTCATCCTTCAACATTAATGATCAAAAAATGCAAATTAATAGAGTGCCCAACATAAAATACCTTGGAGTGGTCTTCGATCCTCACTTACGTTGGGGCATCCATGTCAATTTTATTTCATAGAAAGTCAGATTTGTATCCTATAAAATTAAATACCTTGCGAATATATTGACAGAAAAATATTTTCGAACATTATACCATGCACTGATTGCATGATATTAGCATGTTCCTCACATATCTATAATATAGATGTTTTTCAAAAAAGTATTCAAAGAATAATGTTTAATATATGACACAAGACAGCTTTATTTCTTACACAGTATCACTCGCTACCATACATTTCTCAACCCCGACCAAAAAATTAAACATAATTATTACACAAGGTACAAAATTCGTTCCTCAGCCGCATAAATCTATAGTGCAGCAGTCATATCTCTATTTAGCGACAAAACTTTATGAAATTATACCTAAAGACCTAAAAGATTTAAATTTCAAAAGAGACTTAGAAAAGTGGCTACATTCCATATCTAGGACTGAAATTCATAAACTCATAAATACGAACATCAAGTAAATACGTGATCTACTGTGCCTAATTTTTGTCCTTCTTTGTCATTTGCATTCTACAGTTGCAACTTAAAATTTTTATGTACAGGCAATGACTTCTATTGGGCCTGTTTTGATTTTATATTTATTTACTGTTTGTTCTCTTTGTACATTGAGTGAATAAATTTTATTGTTATTATTATTAATATTATTATTATTTATCACCGGATTACATCTACGTTGCAAAAATTTAAATCCGCCAAATTGAACTTGCGAATAAGAATTGAGATCCATAACTTTTTTGCTAAACCTTTCTTGATACCATTGCTTACCTCAGAGATAAAAGCAAACAAATCATGTCAAGTGAAATTTCGTCATTAGCCCTTTAAAATGACGTGGTGAGATATCAGTTCAACTATGTTTGTAACCCAGTTAGGTAGGATTCTTCCAGGGGTGAATCCAGTTGTTGATTTAATTTGACCCAAAACGATTCTCTTCGTCTTTTTTGGCTTTGCTCCTCGCAACCAACATTTTCATTTTGTCAGTCCTTTGTGTGTCATGTCTTTCATGATCCTTGGCTCTCTGGGTGGATCCATTTGTACGATATGCAGTCCACAGTATTGGAAGGATTCCTTGTAATCTAAGATCCCAGCGCTGCCAGTCATTAATTATTTTATGAAAGCCAAAGCATGAAGCATTAAATAACATTTACGTATATATGTAGTTTGTAAAACATCACTACAAAGTAGTATTCAGCACTACCAGACACTTCCCGCCGGCCACAACTTTTGCCGGATGCTTTAAACAAAAGCTCTCGCCATATATTGTGTTTAATCGCCCATGTGCCGTCTTAAAATATGGAATGATGGCTTCGTGCAATCCCAGCATGTTACATATATTTTAGACTATTGTAGTAACAAACTGTATAGGAATGCAAAAATGAAAAAAAAAAACAAGCGAAGTGTCACCTCGTTGACACAAACAAAATGTGTCGTCAAAAAAGTGTCAATTGTACTGTCGTACCCGTTGGAACCGAAACGTATACAATAAAGTAAACATTTTAAACACATGGTTTGATTGTCCAGACAAACATGGGGGCTATCAAGATGAACATTTTCATATGTTACATAAATTGTCTTCTCCCAAACTTCTTTGTATGAGCATTTAAGGAAAATTTTTTATACAAAGGCTATAGAGTCTTTATTGTATACAGGGTACTAGTGCTATCGGACAGTGTCCGGCTTAACAAAATACAGCTTTTTTCGATAGGACTTTTTTTAACATATCCTATATACTTTCAAGATAACAACTTTATGTTAGACACTATAATTTTTATTTGAAACTATTTTTCGTCACACAAATCAGTTAGAGAGGTCAATTTATAGCGGGACACCTTATTTAAAGCATCTGGCAGAAGTTATGACTTGCGAAATATGTATGGCAGCGCTAAATATTGCTCTGTAATAACGTTTTACCTAGTATATTTAGGAGTTCGTCATCACAATTGATGTACAGTTAGTCTTATTTTCTCTTATGGTACCATATGACCTACGGTCATAGTCTAGGTCATGGGCGTACTTTAACATAGAGTTTAAAGCCCTTTTTATTTCCGGTGTAAAGGTAACTGTCTTGACATTCGGATGAGTTTGAAGGTCATGTGCAAGGAGACTATTGGATCTTATGAAGATCATGGTCAAGTTCATGGGTAAAGATATACTCTCTCGGAAACTTTTCTGCTCTTTACATGTCCGACGTTAAAGTTAAGGGTTTCATTTAAGAGGTTGGTCTTCAAATGATCTTGAAGGTCATTGTCAAGGTCACATTCAAGATCACCTTACAGCTTCTATACTTTCCTCTAGGAAATATATTTTTTTTAGGTAACATATTTTTACCTTGAGTTTCAATTAGCAAATTTGTACATCTCTCCGTATAGTGGTTCAGATGTGATGCTGACAGGCAGGACAGACATTCACACTTATAATATATATTGATTAGAGAGAGGCAAATTGGAACAAGGGGTGAATCGTATTAAAATAACCGTGTCAACGCCTTATCCTCAATATTAACGGGCTTTTTATTTTGATCCGATACACCCATTGACCCGATTCGCCTCGATCTACCATATAGATTGACGTAGACAACACTCATCAGACAAAAAGGCAGAAAATAGAAAATAAATTTAAAAAAAGTTATGAGTCGAGCACTGATTTGTGAACTGCAATATGTCACTATACACAACCGCGGCAATCTGTTGAATAGAAGTTGAACTTTGTAAAGTCTTATCTGGACTATAAAATTTATCCAAGCTCAGGATACTCCATTATTTAACTAAACAAAGTGGATATTCAATATTGTTAATTAGTGCTCAACAGGGATGCTAATAGTTTATATTCCGATCGCCGGCAAAATAATATGCTAGTTTTGGCATACAGGTTTTGCTCTATTATCTGTTGCTCTATTTACTATTGTTTGCTATTGCTGATAACGGACCCGTTAAAGAACGGTAACGGTTACTACACCTGACCTATGGACAGGGTTAGTGGGTAATATACGGATATGTTGATTCTGGAAAGAATGAGTACAGCACCTTGTCTACGGATTTCACTCCAGAATTTGATCAAACAATAGCGATTTGAATATGACTAGTTTATTCTTTTGGTCTATATTTAATCCCGTTTCTACTTCCCATGTCATTGGCCAGGAAGTAAGAGTTGCCGAACGATTCCAAAAATGAGCTTTTATATTTGTTTGGCTGTTATAATGACACGAGAAATCATTCTGCCATTTCTTTAGCCTGTCTCACGATCGGTCTGTCTGCCCACCTATAAGTCGAAAAATACTGGTAGGATTTCAACTAAACTTTCACACAAGGTTACTGCTTTACCAAGGACGATACACCTTGGTAGCTTTTGAAAATTGGTCCACTAAACAAAAATCTGTGTGACATTTGAGAGACACCTGATCATTTTTGAAATTCTTTAGAGGTAAAGACTTGTAGCACAAGCGGTTGTATAGGCTAAGGGAAAGTGTATCTCAATTCTTTGCGGTAGTATATTCATGAACTTTTAGCCCAGTGGTCCCACGTATGTACCTATTAGGTACACTTTGCACATTTATTTTCCTGTACATTTGTCCTCAAGGGCCGTCTGTCACGATGCGAAATCTTGAGCTAAATTTCCTACAGAATTTAATACTAAAATTCCGAACAAAATTAAGGACAGTGTTAGTCAGCATTTAGTACCTACATCATTTTGTGTAAACAAATTTAGTGGAAAATTTCGTAGAAACTGTTCTAACTAATATCATACTAAAAGTAGACGACTACTGCGCGTTTGTAGCAGTACAATGGCTGATAAAACCTTAAACCAGCGTTTACACACATGTTTTGTGCTACGGCGCTCAGCAGCTACAAATTCGAGAAAATCTCCCAGAACTAAGGGATGATGAAGACTTTGTTGAAGCAGTAGAAATAATAACAAATACTAGAAGACAACTGAAGAAATACATATATAGAATTGATCTCTTTGTAGTGTGGAATGATGGCAAATTCATTCAAAATTTTCGACTTTCCAAACAAGGTGTTCGATTTGTTATAAATCAGGTCAGAGCACAAATAATGTTACCAACAAATTAGTTAGTATCCTTCTTCAAATATTAACTAAATTAACATTAATAATACATAATTTATTTTCAGGAATCATGCTTTACCTGTGGATCAAATGGTTCTTGTTATTTTAGATATTGTGCGACAGGAAACTTTTTTCAAACCCTTGGAGACTTAGTTGGCATTGATAAAATTACAGCAAGTCGAATTATAAAATAAAAAGCTATATCAAATTTATTCCTTGTTTCATTAAATCAACCAAATACATCTGATACTCTATCGTAACTTAAGCAAAGTGTTATATAAAGAATTTATTGGTTCAGAAATATCATCCATAAATATCTAATAAGTTTGAGTTTTTTATTTTTGGTAGCACAACATGTTTTTCTAGTGATAAATTTTCAATTTTTAATTTATTGAACTTATTCCAT
Organism: Acanthoscelides obtectus; assembly: GCA_963669975.1. Classification (NCBI taxonomy): domain Eukaryota; kingdom Metazoa; phylum Arthropoda; class Insecta; order Coleoptera; family Chrysomelidae; genus Acanthoscelides; species Acanthoscelides obtectus. Next base: position 69,597,170 of record CAVLJG010000005.1, read on the forward strand.
CAATTGTTACTCCTGCCTCCTGTTCTATTTCTTTCAATTTGTGCCCGATTATTTTCTGAGAAAATCACATTCCGTATCACACTTTTGTTGCATCAATTCAATATTTCTTTTATCTTCCTCCTCAGCGAATCTTACCTTTTCAGTGAAATATTGAATAAAATCGTGAAAATTCGACTGTATTATAAGCAAGACCACTTTTTGATTCCAGCATGATGTTTTTGTACAGAAAAAACAGGACAACTTTCATGTATTTTGATATATGTTATAGGTTTACATTTAACAATCCGTTATCCCCCTCAGCGAATGGGAAGGCGGCAAATAATAGGTCGATTTTCTAGCTGTTAAATTTGGCAGAAGATTTGTTATTGCATGGCACTCTCGAATTTACCAACTTCAATATACTGAAAGTTATCATTACATACCTGTTGAATAGTGTGGATTTGTCTGTATTTTGCTTGAGAATAGAATATAAAATACATTCCATCCAATTCATCATATTCCTTTACGTCATAATAGTAATCATTTATTAATTTATGGGTTAATGAATTTCTTCAAAGCAATAAAAACATTATGTCCTCTCCATCCTAAAACACAGATAATATGTGTAAGACGTGCCAATCCCTACATCTCCCTGATGCATAATGCAATTACTATGGACATAGACAAAGAATTATGAAAAATGTTTCACAAATAATGTCCTTTTAAGTCCAAAAATCATCAAAACTAGTAATGTTTATTGTTTGTGTTTTTGACTGGTGGTCGTTGACTGGCGGGCATATCTATCTGTCACTCGAGGGTGGCCAAGTCTAACGACGATCACGTCTCGTGGTGGAGGGTGCGAAATGAATCTTTTACTGGGTTTGCATTTTTTTCGTGAAAATTTACTAGGTATCATGATTATAAGCATCTTTGGTAGATTGTTCGATCCGGAATGGGAAAGATCTCCTATTTATGAAAATATTTTTGGTATCATCTAACCCTTGCAATCAGTGCACAAACACTGTGACATATGATTTTACCATAACCCGCTGCCCTATCAATACAAATTTAACATATAGGTCGCCTAGCCGTGGGGATGCAGTGGTCGGGATGAATATCACGGCAGCAACTGATGATTTGGGCATGTCTGGTAAGAACGTATGAAGTGAAGCTCGCTAACTTCACAAATTTGAAGATCTTGTACAATTTCTTTGAAAATGATGAAAGATATGTCTGATTTGGCAGGGTAATGTCGCAGCCAAATGGCAGTCACACTTTCTGACACAGTCCGGATCGAAAGATGACGATACTCGTGAAACGTATTGATACTTCTATATAGGATCCTATCGAACATCCCTACTGTCAAGATGTATAACCAAAGGTACCGACGGAGCTATTTTGCGGCGTCATGGAAATAATTTTAAATTTTCATTTGCATTTTTTCAAGTGTGCAATGATTTTGGGAAAAATGTCACGAATGGTCTTATAAAGCATAGTAGAGTATATTTCAACAGTTGGCGGAACTTACTCTACTGGAACCAGGAGCGTGAAACGGGATATTAATGCACAATCTGTCAACCATGTCGAACCCTCACAAAATGGCCGCTGACAACCACACAAGTCACCGTGTTGTGATTGAGTAGCATGGAATTAAACCTTCAGAGTATGTTTTGTAACTGGTACCAAGAGTTGACAGACCACACACATGTGTCACTCCTTGAAATACAATAATCAGCTGTATTCAAATAATGTCTAATATAAATATAACCTAGAATGTGTACTCGTGAAAAAAAAAATATGGCAAATTTGTAAATTTTTTTGGCAGGTTTTATAGGTTTGCTGGTCGCTTTAAGGCATATATTTGGGAATTTCTTAATCGCTGTGAATATAGTGTGGATGTTTGTTCAGTTGCTGAACAACGAAAAATATTCAACTTTATGGATGTATGGATATCAAAAAACCTGAACGGTTTTGTGGGAATATCAATCCAAGGTGCCATAATGGTTTCTGATGAACGGCAAGTAAATGAATGAATGTTTAGAAACGAGCAATACCTTTTGGTAGAGCCTCTTCTCACACCCTGTATAGGATAAAATTGCTGACGCTGGTGTTATTTGAACGCAAAAAGCGTATCGATAAAGCTGCGCATTGTTAGAATAAACAAAAGTATCATCATAAAAATACTTGACAAATGATTCTGAAAACGCTTATTTAATTTTATTTATTACAACAGATTTTTTAATGCAATATCTAAAACTTTTCCTGTGGTTTTCATATCGATAATCCTCTATGTTTGTTTGGCCAATCAAACCACTAACGACAAGCAAGCATGAGGTTATATCAGTTTTTTATATACCAGATAGGTCACCGTTAGCCTACGTCCCGACAAACAGTCAGACAAACATGCGGAATAATCGGATTTTTCCCAGGAATGTTAAGTGATGTATCCCTGATATGCCGAATTGGACGATCTGTGTTGATTCCAATTTTTAATTCCTTTCCCGAAGCCTTTTCACATTTACGTTGAATCACTGTAAAAGCCAACCTGCACGACGATTTTTCAATAAGCTGTATCCACTTAGCCCAATACAATAATGACTTTTTGGCACACCGGACTGCACGATCTCGCTGTGTTGATGTTACAAATTAGTTCGAGAAAGCCTTTAAGCAAGGCGCGCTGGTAATTTTGTTTTTGTTTGTCTTCTGGCGACAGTCGTGTTCAGAATTCAAATATTCTTTTAAGAAGAATTATTTAAGGTTCGTGTTATTTGGTGGAAGAGTTGACAATTAGGCCATGGTGTCGTTTAGCGAACTTTTGAAAGAGCAATCACATAAAATATAATAAGCAATATATGGGGGTTTTCTAGGACTGGTAGAGCAGATTTAATGTTGACTAAACATATACAAGGTGGCGCACCGCAAACGAAACACGCATTTACTGGCAGCTCATTTTTTTTTTTTGAAAAACGCTCAGACCCGTTGATTTTGTTTTCGAGGGGACACAAGTTTGGCAAAAAATCACGTTAGCACGTGCAGCCCCCTAAGCGGGGGTGACATCATCCCCAAAATCTTAAATGGAAAGCGGAGTCGAGTGATACCTTATTTTAAAGGTCTTTTAATTCCCTTTATAATGATATAAAATTATTGTACTTCAGTTCAGTAGTTTATTGATTTAAAGCTTATATAAAACTAATACACCATCAGAGAGATCACTACATTTGGCAGCAAAGTAATTTAAAAATGAAGTATGAACTGACCCGTTAGGCAAGTAAATGTTGAAAATGGCCACCATGACTCTTCATGCAGTAACAAAGATTTTGGTCAAAACTTTGCCGCACATTTTGCAATATTTGAGGAGTAATTTGAAGGCATTCATTCACAATGCTTTGTCGCAGGTCTTCTAATGATGTTGGGTGAGTAGCATAGATTTTGCTTTTGAAATGACCTCACATAAAGAAATCCAAAGGTGATAAATCTGGCGATCTTGGGGGCCATTCAATGGCACCTCTTCTACCAATCCATCGATCTGGAAACGTCTGATTTAATATTGTCGAACACGTAATGTGGTGGGGCACCATAAGAAAAAAAGACCAACCAAATAATCTCCAAAAATACCAGCCCAAACATTTAATTTTTGTGGCTGCTGTGTATGAACCTCATGATAAATTCTGGGATTAGAATCGGACCAATATCGGCAGTTATGACGATTTACTACGCCATTTCGTTCACTCATATCTTCACAAAATTGCCGATCAAAATCGTCTTAATTAAGTTCTTGTACCAGGTAAATTGTATACGGATGAAAACTATGGGCCTTTAGAATTCGTTGGACAGTACGTCGACTAACACAACACACAGTCTCCAATTTGCGGGTACTTAACATAGGATCTACATAAACTTGCCCTAAAACCCCCACTTCTATTGCTTCGTTCCTTATGGGATTTTCAATGTTTTTTATTGGCGACTGAGCCAGTTTCCCGAAATTTAGCTACAAGTTCTAGAACGTATTTTCGATGCACGTTACTGTTTTCATGTCGCTCATTAAATATTTCTGCTGTTATATTAGCGCACTGATTATTTCCGAAAAATATTTCGATAATTTCAACTCTTTCTGCTGTGGAATATACCATGGCTAATTTATGTAATAAGGCGTTACAAGTTATTTTAGCAACAAAGTTTGGTCAAATCAGTCGCAAACTATGTACTAAATTTCTAATTAAAATGAGTACGAGATGTGTCCTTATCTTTCTCCAAGAAATAACTTTTTTGCCACAAAAAACGCTCCAATAACTATTTTCAACAACAAAATGATAAACAAACCATGGGCGTAGTGAAGAAAAGCATTTACTTATTAAGTAAATTCTTTTAGTTAAATTTCTTCTGAAAGTAGTACAAACTAATCTGATGTACCTATTAAAGTCTACTTTAAGCTTTAAATCAATAAATCTTCAAAACTATTGAACTGAAGCTCATGTATTTTATATTATTATGAAGGGAATAGCAAGACCTTTAAAATAAGGTATCACTCGACCCCCCTTTCCACTTAAGATTTCAGGGTTGGTGTTACCCCCGCCCAGGGGCTGCACGTGTTAACCTGATTTTTTACCAAACCTGTGTCCCCCTCGAAAACAAAATCGACGGGTCTGAGCGATTTTCCAAAAAAAAACCTGAGCTGCCAGTAAATGCGTCTATTTCGTTTTCGATGCGCCACCCTGTATAGTGGGGTACCTAAGACCTAATATCAAAACCTCTAAACCGGTTCCACTGAATGGATTCTCGTATTGCTAAAAGCATAAAAAGTTGACAAATTGGACGTTCTCCATTACAGCATTTTTTAACAACAATTAAAGGTTTTATTTCGGACTTCCATCGCCTACACAATGTTGAGATCAATCGAAACGTTGTGATAGTAAAATTGTATATATAATGGAAGTCCGAAATGAAACTTTTAAAACATCTTCTCTTGTCTACACATTTTAAACCACTTCTAATAAGAAAATAAAAAAAACAGTGTGAAAGAGCAGTATTTCTAGAGTATAAAGTAGATTGAATTATAAAACGAAAAAAATATAAAAACGTAGGTCTCAAAATGCACCTTTACTAGCATACAGGGTGTTGAAGTTATAATTTGGAAATCGAAAACAAATTGTATCTCCGGGTTGTATTAATATATTAACTTAAAATTTCGTACACGTGGTATTGGGGGCGTAGTCAATACATACAGGCATTTTTGTTTCAGTGACTACACAAGTGCAATGGCTTAGACATTTGGTAAGTTCTGACCACTAGAGAAGAGATTGAAAATAATTTTCTACGCTATTGGCTTGTTTGAAACATTTATCACCTCTTTGAATAAGGTAATTAATTCTATTTTTTGAAAATGGTTTCTTAGACGACTCCTTTCGGTGAAAAAAATGGTTTGAATATACAGGGTGACTTTGAAGTTGTGTCATTAATTTTCAGATAATGATTGTAGAAGGAAGATAAACCAAAATATGTGTGTAAAAATAATAAAAAATTAAAAAAAAATGTTTACCTTGTTTTATAAAGTATCCTCCCGACAAGTATTTCAGTGCGGACCTGTATTTGATCGTGAGGTCTTGGAGCACCGGCATGCAGACCCCTGTGTGGTCTTAAGTCACCTGATTCACGAGCCCGTTGTACTACATTAACAAAGGCACGAGGGGTTGGTTGCACTCGATTGGGAAACCGATCCGCATAAACATGTGCCATTTTTTATTTCGTTTGAGCCACGCAACAGACACCACTATTCAAACGCGTTACCGACTGACACTGACTGTATACAACTGACTAAAATAATTGTAAAAACATCGTTCCAAATTCTTTCGCTTTTTTGTTTCCGATGCGATGAACCAAACACGAGCACATAATATTATTATTGAGACAGGGCGGTACTCAAACTTCCAAAGGGCTATAACTTTGTTACTTTAATTTTACCAGAAAAATGGTAAAGGAAAAAACATTTCTTTTGATCAGATCTACTCACTGTTAAAATAAATGACTCAACTTCGAAGTCACCCTATATAATGGAAAAATCCGTATTAAAGTCTCAACATGTTATATGTATATTCTTTTTCATATACAGTATTCTAAAGAGGTTTTACTGAAAATTGGAAAAATCTATTTAGTGGAACCGGGTTCGGAGGCTTATAATGTTTACTCGCCAATTTGCTAATCGATTGAGATCATTCTGAAATGGAAGCAACAAATTTAATATAGAGAGCGTCCGGAAGATTGTGTCAAAATTTAAATTGAACTCCACTGATATTTTCTGAATTATACAAGTTGGTACGGAGTAACTGATTTATTAATAAACTGATGAAAAATTTCTCGGTGTCAAGCGTCCTATGGAAAAGATATTTTCGTTGTTAAATAAATATGCTAGATCGTCATTTTCGGTGATACAAATTGATATTTAAAATGGATTAGTGTTTGGTTGAAAATATATCTTCATACAAACACTGAATTAGCAGACGCGCACATGGCCTACGGAGCAGCTTACGGCAGTGTCATACATCATTTTCACGGTTGTATCAGTGTATTCGAGATACTGGTGGAGCTGGAGTAAAGAGAATCGGAAGCCATTCGTACCGTCCGGAAGATTGCGTTTAAGAACGAAGTTATGCAACATAGCCTATATATATATATATATATTATAATTTATTTCATGGTCAACACGTGTTTAGCACTAATCTTCCTGGCTTAATAGAAAGGGCAGGCGCTACGCAGTGTGTCCCAGATTCGCTTCTCTACACAGGGATCTCGGCTCCCGCTATACCTATAGCAAAGGTTAAACGGGGGAAGTTTTAGAGGAAACTTAGTGCATTCGATAGCCGCTATATTGGATTTTTCGAATTTTGAAAAGAGCGTCAAATTTTCAGCCTAGTGATGTCTCACAAGTGCATAGAAGATTGGAGTATCATCCATATATCATCACACGTAATGTTATGTACTATTTTTTTCCTAAGGAGGCCATGATTTATTTCTTAGAAGATAAAATCAATAATTAACGCATTTTTTCATCTAAGGGGGCTCTGACTTTGACGTTAAATAATTCAAAGTATTTAAATTGTGTTTTAATAAGTTGGAGATACGTTTCCTCTCATTAAAACCATGAATCTGAAAAAAAAATTGTCAAACCCTGTTGAAAATAGCCGGTATACTAAAATGAAGAAAAATTTGACATGTTAGCGCTGTCCTTGCAGTCACACAGAAACGCCGATATTACCTCAGCAAGGTATTTGGAGATGTACCCCAAACGATGGCAGCCTCCTGAAACCAATTTAGAAAAATAGTAGTTGATTTAATAAACCATGGGCCTTCGAACAACCTAGAAGCGGATACAATATTGAAAATGAAAATCGCGACAGAAACATTTTACAAGCTCTCAACGAAATCCGTACTGCATCAGTAAGAACATAGAACGAGAAATTGGTGTGTCAAAATCAACTGTACAGAGAGAGTTAAATAAGAATGAGTACCATCCATACAAACTTACATTAGTTCAAGGACTTAAGGAAACTGATTTTACAAGGCGAGTGCAATTCTGTGAGTGGTATACTAGGAAGTCTGATAAAAATTCCGATTTCGTAATACTCATCATTGAGCTGTGGAAAATCTCCACTAAGTGGCAGAGACATGTCTACAGATCAGATTTAGAACTAACGTTTGGTGTGTGGTCATTATTAATTTAATCTAACCTACCTTTTTGATTAGGCACCTATTTGAAATTAGGTATTAATCATTTCAGGAAATTGACTTATAGGACCATTCTTGTTTGACTGCAACCCAAACGGACAGAGGTACCTAGAGGTCTTACATAACCGGGTTGTGCCGGCTTTAAGAGCTGGTCTAACTGAAGACGAGTTTAGAAAGACCTGATTTCAACAGGATGGATGTTCAACTCACAACACCTTTGAAGTCAGGAGCTTTTTAAGAGAGCAGTTTGATGAAAGAATAATTTCATTAAATGGTTCAATATTTCAGCCTCCTAGATCCCCTGACCTATCACCTTTGGATTTCTACCTCTGGGGTCACGCAAAGAATGAGATCTATGAATTTGATCTTGCCGCGACTATAGTAATCTTGAGACAAAGCATTTTGAGCACAGTTAGAAACAATAACAGAAGTACACTACATAGCTAGAGTTGTACGAAAAACAGTCACCAATTGGCAAAAATGTCTGGACGCTAATGGACGTTATTTTGCAAATCTGTAAATTGATACCCACTTACATAATTACATCACAATTTTGTAAAATGTTTGTTTGTTCAAGTGTAAAATAAACTTTTTTTCTGACTTGCTTTTTTAACTCACCCATAGGCGTTGTCCCAAAACACTTGACTTGTTGAGAAGTCCTTATCAACGTTAATATTCTATTGAAAATTCGAGGAGTTTATGTGTTTTTTATGCCTCACTAATTAATGTTATTTTCTCACAAATAAAAAAAAACTAACACATAACATTACGTGTGATGATATTTCGGTATTACTCCAATCTGTTATGAACTTGTGGTACATCACTAGATTGGAGTTTTACACTTTTTTAAAAAATCAAAAAATCCAATATGGCGGCTATAAGAGAAGTGAAAGTTGAGACGGATTGCTGGAAAACAAAAGACGATTGAGACATACATGCTATCTTATTTTTCTTAAGAAAATGCCAGAATAACGTCAAATTTTGACAGCTGTAAAATTAACCGTTTTGGATTTACTGGCAAAAATAAATCCGCTATTTTCGGTTTTTCGCTGATATTTTTAAAACCAATTGACGGATCATAAACATGGAACCGGGTATCGAAAGCACTAAGTTTCTTCTAAAACTTTCCTCATGTAACCTTTGCTGTAGATATGACAGGAGCCGAGATGCCTGTATAGAGAAGCGAATCTGGAAATTTTAAGCGTACCTTGCCACCGTCACCCTAGTATACATACATACGCACTTTTGAAAAAGGGTAAAGTTTTTTTAAATATTAAATCCACTAAAGTATGAGTTCGACTCACAGTTAGTTTTCCGCAAATTAACTAGCAACCATACCCTCGCTAACATCGTATGACCTTCAAACCGAATCAATAATAATAAGTTCAAAGTAGAACAGGTAAAAACGCGAAGTGTCAGCATTGCTGTTTTTCAACTTAATCCAGGTAAAAAAAAATCAAGATTAAACGTTTGCACAAGTAACCATAATCTACAAAAAAAAAAACAATACAAGAAATATATAAATGATAGTAATGTAATGATGTTTCAAAAATTTGAACGAGAACTGTTTCACGGAAAAAGAAGTAAATAAGTATTACAAGGCATGTCATAAATCTAATTCATAGCCAGGGACTAAGTAACTACGACATCAACTAAAAGTTCAGCAAGTACTTCAATCTGTTTTTGAAGTTGATAAGTGACAGGTCTTTAAGATCATCTTGCAACGAGTTGTACAGCTTAGCGGCACTAAAGGAAAAGCTTCTGGAAAAGATTGCTGTAGTGTGAGGAATAAGTAGGGTGTGCCTACATGGTCGAACTTTCGAACACCAAACGCGAATCTCAAGCAAGAGTTCTGTACACGCTGGAGGCGAGCTGACAACCACTTTGAGTGCCGGACCATACACAGAGTCTCAGTATGACAATCTAGATATTATCAAGGACTCGCAAAGTTTAAGTTTAGTATCCAAAGGAAGTAAGTGACGACTAGAGAAAAATTGTTCCAAATAAGCGTATGATACTTGACATGAGTAAGTGACATGCGAAGTAAATCTTGATTCGTTGTCAATCCATAATCCTAAGTTTTTGGCTTCAGTTGCAACTCATATCTGTTCGCCTTGTATTCTTAGAATAATAAATTTAATACAGTATTTAGCTAAATTTCTCGTTACCTTGCTGCCAAAAAACATAACAATCGATTTTTTGGGATTGAGTTTCAAATTGTGTACAGCAGATATTTCATATAAAAGCCATTTAAATCACTATTTATTCTATTTTCAGCATCAAAACATTCAGGTATTGGAAAACTTATACCTGTGTAGATCTGGGTGGCATTCGCATAATGATGGATAGAACAAAAATTGACGATCTTACAAAAATCAGATATGTATATACCAAAAAGAAGGGGTCCTAAAATGGAGCCCTGCGGGACTCCATAGTTTTTAGGAAGGGACTTTGAATACTGACCGTCAACTAGTACACTTTGCCAGCGGTCTGATAAATACGATTTAATGAAGTCAGTAGCGAGGGTTGAAAATCCATAATACCTTAGCTCCTCGTATATATTGTTGTCCATCGTATCAAATGCTCTACTGTAATCAAGCATAGTGAGACAAACTACATTTTCTCCATCAATATTTTCACAGATGTCATTGGTAATCGATAAGAGAGTAGTTGTAGTGCTATGCTGAGTTCGAAAGCCAGATTGAGCGGAGGTAAGTATGCCATGCTCGGCAACAAATAATGAGATCTGTTCTTGCATTGCCATTTCAAGAAGCTTAGAGATAGGTGGTAAAATGCTTATTGGTCTAATGTCACTAAAGTTGGTTGGATAGTGACACCTAGCTAAAGGCAGCACCACAGCATGTTTCCAAACAGACGGAAAGACGCCGTGTGAAATGCAAAAATTGATTATATGGGCGATGTATTTCAACAACTGGTTTTCTACAAAGCATTTGAAGAGAAATGTTGTCAGAACGGATAGCATTACTTTTCATTTTGTTTATGTATCTTTTAAGAGTATCCTCGTCAACAATGGTGAAACTAAAAGTATGCGATGTGTTTTGATGGACCTAATTTTCTAAAAGCTTTTTCTGTTATATCAATGACGTTTACCACAACAAAGCTTCTATTAACAGCATTAACATCAGACAAGTGAACAGGTAATTCAGGTTCGTCTTTTTTCCTTATTATTTCAAGTGAGTGTAATGTTTTTCATACTTGCTTTGCATTATTATTTTTTAACACGTAGTTGAGATAGCATAGTTTTTCGCGGCCAATAGCCATATTGACAATGTTTCTTAGCTCTTTATAAAGGCACCAATCTGAGGTTTTCCGTGATTTTTTAAATTTTCTATATGCAGATTGTCTCAAGGCTATCATACATTTCATGTTGTAAGTCAACCAAGGTACGGGAGGTATAGTTACGCTAATTGTACGAACAGGTTGCTAAAATCCCAACTTTCTCAGAAGCCATGCGCCCTTTTGCGGGGGCAGTTTTGGCAAAACCAGATGAAACTTTCACTTTCTGTGGCTACTAAAAATGGCTAGATAAGATCCAGTTTCCCCACAGGTACATACGCATCCCATATGTACGATGGTGTGATTCGTATATGATCCTACTACTAAAGAGCTTGAATAGTTGGGTTACAAAGAATGTTCTGTCACTATAACTAGGTTTGCATTACCAGGTAACATTTATATTCCACTACGTCATAAATGAATCAGCTTTCAAACAAAGCATTTTTATTAAATTCATGAATATTTATAATTTTATATCACGATATCACAAATATCCTACGTTGTTTGGATTAGTGGAAAATGTACTGATTTTATGGTATTCCGATATGCTTGGTGATTTAACTTTTTCGATGACATGTGGCTAGCACATAAAAGCGAATCGAAAAAATAATTAACTCTGCAATACTTGAGTTTTTGCCTTGTGCTGTAGTTACTGCTACGTTTTGTGAACTAATCAGTGCTATTTTAGGATGTCGGTCATGATTATGTTAACGGATTCCACGTCATAAGGGCCCGGGGCACTCTTTCATAAAGATACTAGAAGTATGAATAGACGTATCTAAACTTCAGCAAGTTTCACCATGAATCGATATGTATGGTTGGCGCCATACCCTTTTAGACTGTTATATTATAAAACTGCAAGAATCCAAATGTGTCTTTCTGAGATTGAGGTCCATTTCTTTCCATTTTGGAAAATGGAGGGAGAAAAGGGATTATTTGGGGATTTTAACCAGTTCCACCAAGCACCAATTTCGGTAAGATTGATGTCAAGTTGGTTCTGCCAACGGCTACCTACTACTCGCTAGAATCTGCTCATTTCTAAGCTTCAAGCTAGTACCCAGATAAACATTGCATTGCGCTTTAATTCCGTAGAACAGCCATGATTACGTCCTTGTACAGTGTACACACCACAATGCGAATTAGGCTGCATATTTATGTGTTTGCATTCTGTTTTGCCTTTAATGTACGTCAGGGGCTTGCAACAAACCAGTCGTGTTTGCTCTATTGCTCCTTGGCTCAAGTACACGTATACAGAGTGGCTTGACTGAACTTTAGCTAGAAAAGATCCTTGAGAAAGCTTTTAACGCCGAACATGTATCTCAGCTATTGTACAAGCTTTATTTAAATTGAACGTTTAGTTAGCTGTTAGTAGGTGTATGTAAAGGGCTTATTATTTCTACGGTAGGCCCTAGATACCGGTCTCCAGCTTTTGATGAGCTGACCATAATAAGCAAGCCGACGTCATTCCAATTTAAATAAAGTGGACATCTAATATGACAGCATAATACTATTGACAGATCTGGCGAGGAAGCAGAGAGGTGGTTATCTAGCAAAAACGATGCAAAACCATCGACTATTACATGAAATAGACATCTATGATATTAGAACATATTTCAGCTTTTTACCATTAGGTGCTCCGATCAACTAGACAAGTACATTTACAAAATGTGCAGAATATTGATGATCTGTTGATCATTGATTAGCGATGTTAAGATGTTGTGTGACAACTTCTTTTTTAAACCGGAGCAGAAAAAAAAATAACGATAGCGCGAAAGTGGTACTGGTTTTGAAAAACGAAGCTCAGAATTTGGTCATGACTTCGGATTCAAAACCAAAAGACTATGTTACTGATGTCCTTCAGAATTAAATATGACTGCCAATCAAGTGCTGCAGTTAACGCTTTCGAATGACAATTTTAATATGCTTATGTTTTTAAAGAGAAACATGCACTTCAGCAATCTTATACGAAATGATGACCAATAGCTGCTTAATTGGATATTTTTATTTTCGTACCTATTCTTATAATTTTTTTTTATGTCGAAACAGCCGCGCAGGCAGAAACCTAAATGCCGGAACACCGCGGCTGTTATGATGATCGCAAAGAAATTTTGTTAATACGATTTTTGAACTGCCTAAGGTTAGTAGAACTGGGGGAAAAGCCTCCTCCCGTAGATTGTTCCACAATCTAGACACCTTCGGGACAAAGGAGCGGTCGTATCGGCCAGTTCTGGATGTCCGAAGTTTGACACGGTTAGGATGGGACGCCGAAGTCAGGCGGGTCTGTCTGGCAGGCACATCGCGCGGCGGCATCATGGAAGAGAGCTCTGAGGAGCAAAGCCCGTTGGTGTAGCGATAGAAAAGAGCTAGATCGCCGACGGCCCGCCGGTGCGAAAGAGTCCCGAGACTGTCTGTTAGAGAAGAGTCATCGATCAGTCGGACCGCCCTCGTCTGGACAGCATCGAGCATGGACAATGTAGTCGGGGCGGCAGCACCCCAAATGTGTGAGCAATACTCGAGGCTAGGCCTTATCTGGGCCTTGTATAGAGTGAGAAGGTCATGCGGAGAAAAGTACTTCTTAGCCCTAAACAAATAGCCTAGCTTTTTCCCAGCAGCTGCAGCTATTGAAGAGATGTGTTCGTGCCAGATCAGGTCCTGGGTGATCTGGACTCCGACCAGCCGAAATGAATGGCTCTTTGGTAGAACTCGACCGTCCATCGAAACTGTATGAGCGCTAGGACGCTTTTTGTTCGTCAAAGTACAGTACTGTGTTTTGGAAGCATTGAACTGTACAAGATTGTTGCGTCCCCAAGCAATGATAGCCTCCAGGTCTCTTGTCAGAGAAGAAGTCGTCGCTAGTCTTCTTTCTTCCAGCTCAGCGGCAGAGATCGGCTTGTCACTCTGAATTCCTGCATGTGCTGTCATCAGCGAAGCTGTGAACTGGGTTGATCGTGCAGGAAAGGAGGTCGTTGATATGTAAGAGAAACTGTGTTGGAGCCAAGACCGATCCCTGGGGAACACCCGCGTTGACGTTGTGGGATGAAGAGGAGAATCCGTCAATTACGACGGATATCTTGCGGCCAGAGATAAAGTCAGCCACCCATCTGCAGAGCTTTTCTGGGAGGCCGTAGGATGGAAGTTTGCTTAAGACGGCAGCGTGCTGATCGAACGCTTTCGTGATGTCAAGAGCAACGACATGAGCCTCACCATGAGACTGGATGAGTTTACTCCACAGTTGCGTGACATAAGCTAGGAGGTCCCCTGTGGATCGTTGGTGCCGGAAACCGTACTGCCTGTCGCTAATCAAGCTGTGACGTTCGAGGTAGTCCAGAAGTTCGCGATTTATGGACCTCTCCATCACTTTACTTATAACAGAAAGCAGAGCTATAGGCCTGTAGTTGTAAGGGTCGGTTTTAGATCCTTTTTTTGGGATGGGCTGTACATGAGCAAATTTCCAGTTTTCTGGGAAGGTGCCGGATTCATAAGATATCTGGAAGAGACGTGAAAGAACTGGAGCAAGCTCCGCTGCACATCTCTTCAGTACAATGGCAGGAATCAAGTCCGGACCAGAAGCTTTGTTGATGTCGAGCGACAAGAGCACTCGTCTTACGGTCTTATGCCTGAATGTTACCTCCTGCATAGTGTGGGGAACCCTTTGAATTGACGGCACTTGGGCGTTGGTGGGGACGTCCATGGTGGAGTTGGCAGCAAAGATCTTGGCTAGCACTTCCGCCTTGGCCTTTGAGTCGAATACAATAGTTCCATCCTGACACGTAAGTGGTGGAAGGCTACTGTGTGAGAAGTTCTTTTTAATCTGCTTGGCCAGCGTCCAGAAAGACCGACTGCCATTGCGCTGCGACATTACCCTGTGCCTAACTTTTATATCATGCTGGTTTTTGGCATTGCGAACCGCTTCGTTATATTTGTTTCTGGACTCGACGTCGGCTTGTATGTTCTCTACAGTGGGGTTTTGTAAGTAGGCTCTGTGGGCCTTGATCTTCTGCTGGCGAGCAGTGTCACACGATGTGTTGAACCAGCCGTTGGACCCTGGTTTAGGAACTTTCACTGTGTGAGGGAAGTATTCCTCCATTCCGATGTGGATAATTTCGGTTATTGAAGAACAGACAGTCGACGCATCCGCGTCAGTGAAACAGACATCTCTCCAAGGAAAGCTAGAGAAGAAGTCTCTGAGCCCCTTCCAGTCGGCATGTCCGCAATGCCAAGTTTTGCGGCCTGTGCGAGTTTCTGCTGCCACAGCGGCTTCTGACCGACACCTAACCTCCACAACATTGTGATCTGAGTAACCCAGGGGGGACAGGACAGCAGTGCTGTAAGGGGCAGGATGCGTGGTCAGAAAGAGATCCAGCAGGCTACTGGCGTGTGACGAGACGCGGGGGAAAAAAGTAGGGCTCGTCACCAGCTGGGTCAGCCCTTGAGTAAGAGCGAACGCTTCGACTGCACGACCTGCTGCATCGGTCTTATTTGAGCCCAACCAAAGCTCATTATGGGCATTGAAATCACCGAGAAGAACTACCTCTGAAGCGGGGTGATTGATGTTCAGGAAGTCGATCTGGACGGCGAGGTATTCGAGTAGGTCATCCCAGTTATGGTTCGAGGGAGAGCGATAAAGGCAGCAAATAAATTTGGGTGATGTTTTGGAGTTGAGGCGAAGCCACAGAATGTCCTTCCGGTCTGATTCCAAAGAAAGATCCCTGGAGCAGGAAAGACTGCTGCGGACAAAAGCCACAACTCCCCCGTTCTTTCTCATATTGGAGTGCACCTCGTAGTTTGGGAAGTTGAGATGGTTAATCGGTGCAGTCTCTGAGATTTTTGTCTCCGCCAAGAAAAGCACGGCGGGACGATTGGATTGTAGGTAGTAATGAACAGCATCAATGTTGCTGTTGATCCCGCAGATGTTCGAAAAACAAATTTTATCTTCGATGTTGTTCCCTCGAGCCCACCCTCCACCCGGACATTCCGAGAGTGGAGTGTGTTTACGTCCGGAGTTTTTAGTGCTCGAGGGATCCATCATCATTAATTTCTTTGTTTTCGTAGATAACCGACTGCATAGCTTAGGTGTGGAAACATGCGGACATTTATAAGACACCCTGGGAAAAGCTAGCGGGTGGTACTGCCTCGGTCGACTGGTCCTTGTCTACCACCTTCTTTTTACGTGTTAGTGATGTTAAATAGACCTAAAGTGGCCCGATGGGGGACTTGTACCGCCACCCGGCAATCGGTACTGAGGTATTCCTTAACGCGTGCACAATCACTTGGACGGGAAGAAGTTGTATACTGGATACAACAACTTCCGGAACAAGCATTTGCTACGGCCCTCGCTCAGTAGGGAGATAATTAATCCTTTAGATTACTACAAAATGTATTTATCTATGTAGCAAGGCCAAGTCTCCTCAATTATTACAATATAGGTGAAACGACAACGTTGATAACTTAGGTTAACGTTAGCCGTTGACGCTCCAATTATTATCGAAGCTAGCTCTTTGAGTAACGTTCTGACGATTAACGAACTTAGGTCTTGTAGTAACTTTGCCCAACGTTTTTCATAGATAGCTGTGGTCTCATTATAAAAATAAAGGAACGAGTTTTATTTACTTCTATGATTGAAATATATGTAAGTAAGCTAGAATTTATTGAACTAGTTATCTAACATTATAGATACTAGACAGAAAATGCATTTTTAAATACAAGTCGCTTATCCATAAAAAGAACTGAACACATTTAATTTTTTCTGACTGGAATGATGCCGTTCTATATTTATCACCCTTTAGACTATAATGAGGCTCCCTTATCTCGATTTCTCAAATAGAAGCATGCTAACTTTTGACAGTCAGGGAGAAAGGAGTGCAAACCCGCTCTTATTTGAAAACTTAAGACGAAAGAGCTTCATTATCGTCTGAGTCTATGAAGCATAATCGAAAAAAATGACTTCATGTTTTCAGTTTTTCTCAATAGTCTTGCAGCATTAGAATGTGAGAAAAGCTTAAAAGAACTAACCACGTTTTCGACAAAAAAAATGACACCAATAACTACCTATCGACGTGAAAGTGGACTGAGATCACCAGTTAAGGAACTATGAACGATCGGTATTGGCAGTGGCTCCTCGGTGTGCTAATTCTTATTTGGGCTTCATGCAGATGGTTAGTTCCAAGCCGACTTCTTCCCAGTAGCTGCTGCTCTGCATAAGCGAAGCGAGAGCGAATTGCTTTCTGGAAAAGCTCTTCAATCAAACCCGTATATGCATTTGATTTCGTTCGATCTTTTATCAATTAGATCCGTATGTAGAGAGAAGTAGTGAAATCGACGTTTAAACTAGAGATCAACCGATATCGGCATACTGTCAGTATTGCCAATATACGCCGACCGATATAAATCAGAATTTTAATGATGATCAGAGTAATTAGATCGCGAAAAAATTAGAATTACATACTTGTTAATATAATAGGTAGATTTCACTAGCCTTTGGAGTTTAGACCAATGGCAGAAGATATTACTCTCTGAATATCAGTGGTTTGTATTGAAATGTTGAATAAAATCGTGACCAAACGATTGTATTATAAACAATAGCACTTTTTATTCCAACATGCTGCTTTTGTACAGAGAAAATCATTTTTCATGTGTTTTGCTGCTTTTTATAAATTTATAAATAACAAACCGCCTTTTCTTTAGCCAAAGGGAATGCAAAAAATAATAGGTCGATTTTCTAGACGTGATATTTGATAGCACGTCTGCACGTTTGCATAGCGATCTCGAATTTTTTAAGTTCAATATACTGAGTCCTTATATGTTATCGTTATAGCTACATATCTGTTGAATAGTACAGATTTGTCTGTATTTTGTAAGAAGATAGAATACAAAATATATTCCAAGCAATTCCTGATCTTCCTTTACATCATAATAGAAATCATTTATTAATTTATGGGAGAATGCAATTACGCTAGTCATAGACAAAAAATTCTTCTTATAACTCCAAAAACTGTAAGTAACAATAATAAATTGTTTGGTTGCCTTTTTGACTGGTGGGGATATCTATCTGTCAGTCGCAGGGTCGCCAAGCCTAACGGTGATCACGTCCCATGGTGGAGGGTGCATAGGAACTTTTAAATGAATCTTTTACACTTGCTGGTTTTGAATTTGAAGTAGTAACGAATACATAGTACCTATGATAGTTGGAGCTAGACTGATATCACTTCTTGAAGAATATTTGAAACGTGTGGCGAACTTCTGTACTACCTCGAACGTCATAGCTTGATTAGCGACAGGCAGTATGGTTTTCGGCACCAGAGATCTACATGGGACCTCCTAGCTTACGCCACGCAATTTTGGAGTAAACTAATCCAGCCTTACGGTGAGGCTTATGCCGTTGGTCTTGATATCGCGAAAGCGTTCAATCAGCTGTGGCACGCTGCCCTCTTATGCAAACTTCCATCCTATGGGCTCCTAGAAAAGCTTTGCAGATGGGTGGCTGACTTTCTCTCTGGCCGCAAGGTATTCGTCGTAATTGACGGGATCTCCTCTTCATCCCGCAAGGTCAACGCGGGTGTGCTCAAGGGATTGGCCTTGGATCCGACACTGTTCTTCTTGCACATCAACGACCTCCTCTCCTGCACAATCAACCCAATTCACAGCTTCGCTGAGGACAGCACTCTACATGCAGGAATTCAGAGTGACAAGCCGATCTCTGCAGCTGAGCTGGAAAAAAGAAGATTATCGACGACTTCTTCTCTGACGAGAGACCTGGAAGTTATCACTGCTTGAAGACGCAACAATCTTGTACAGTTTAATGCTTTCAAAACGTAGTACTGTACCTATTCATGCAAGATCACCGAGGACTTGATCTGGCATGAACACATCTCGTCAATAGCAGCAGATGCTGGGAAAGAGCTAGGCTATTTGTATAGGGCTAAGAAGGACTTCCGCATGACCTTCTCACTCTATACAAGTGCCAGATAAGGCCTAACCTCGAGTATTGCTCACAAATTTGAGGTGCCGCGGCCCCGACTAAACTATTTATGCTCGATGCTGTCCAGAGGAGGGCTGTCCGACTGATCGATGACTCTTCTCTAACAGACAGTCTCGGGACCCTTTTACTCTGGCGGGCCGACGGCGATCAAGCTCTTTTCTACCGCTACACCAACGGGCTTTGCTCCTCAGAGCTGTCTTCCATGAGGCCGCCGCGCGAATTGCCTGCCATATAGTGCAGCATAATCACTAGTTGCATTCGGCACTTGAAAGGACTTTAACTGTAAAAAAGGCGAACATTAATGGAATTACCAATGTAGCAAAAAACGTTGAAGGAAATCGCTACAGCATACAAAAATGGCTAAGTCTGTCAACAGTGTTGGTTTGTCAAACACAACGCTCACTCCCAACTAGGAGAGTGATGGGACATTTTATTCATACTGATCGGTGCACGAATATAACTACA
The DNA here is from genome assembly GCA_963669975.1 of Acanthoscelides obtectus. Lineage (NCBI taxonomy): Eukaryota > Metazoa > Arthropoda > Insecta > Coleoptera > Chrysomelidae > Acanthoscelides > Acanthoscelides obtectus. The sequence continues at coordinate 69,616,608 of CAVLJG010000005.1, forward strand.
AGTGGGGAACGTGATTTTTCTCAGGTACCAGGAGGAACTAAGAAACAGTCAAATAAGAATTCCATCTGACACGCATGAAGCATGTGTCGAAATCAGGTTTAAGTGTTGTTTGAAAATGGGTTATTGATATCGATGAATTTCTAGAACATCCAAAGGTCTGAAAACTCTATGACAGATTTGAAAATCCCCAGATAATACGTTATATAAACATAACCCACAGTCAATCGAGTCAAAAATCTTTCGAAAGCAAGTATCGAGAACCACAGGCGCCAGGGGCGCGTGGAAAAGTGGAAAATCTCTAATATGTGACGCAACTTGAAGTGAGATGAGACTATAACTGAGAAAGTGGCCAAAATAGAAGCAACTGAAATCAGCCTTGTATGGTCTAAACTGTTTTATATTACCAAGCTATTCAATTGCGTTTTCTTTTAGTGAAACCAGTGTTGGACTGGTGCATATTCCAAATTCTTATAACAGAACCATTTTAAATATTCATGTTTTTTTGATGTGCGTTTTGAACTAGTTTTTGTAGAAACATGCAGAACTTGAAGCAACTCGTGCTGGTTTGTCTACGGTCTTCTGCTTTGATTTCCATCTTTGAATGCAGCCGTGCTCGTGGTTTACTATTATTCTTTTTTTTTCGATGATTCAGCATAGTAACACGGAAAAGGACAAAGGGACGAAAAATATGCTTTATTGTTTAATGTTCCTTTGGGAGCAAATTTAGGATTAACGGTATTAACTAAGGTAGAGTATTTAAAACACAAGAACCGCGCTAGTTCTATCAGAAGAAAACACTATGTCTCTGAGCCCAGAAGCAAAGCGAATCTCAGGCTTTCGATTCTCCCATCACTAGTGTGTATATAATAACAGTGTATCCCTTTTTGGATTACTTGAAATCGTGATGTGTCTTCTAGTTCGTTTCACTAACTTGCGTTCAGTTCTAGGAACTAGTTCGTGAACAAACTATGCAACAATACCACAAAAAATATATATAGAGAAACAGAGCAGATACGAGTATTCCAGTCTTTCAGTCGAGGTAACGTGAAAACGATTCAATTCATACTTTTTTAACTCTTCCAATGCATTCCGCTGATCGCAAATATATTCTCTCATCACTAACATTATGTCAAAGGTCAATTCATAAATACGATAAACAAAAATAATATTTTTATATAGAAAATCTTTAAACAACCTAGAGTTTGTGAAAAAAAAATAGTTACTGTCAATCGTAGTTTTTTTTGCAGGAATGTATATAATCTGGTTTGGTGGCAGCTTTATCGTAAATATTTCTTACAATAAATTGCTATAAAGATGGTGCGAGTGGAGCCTCAGTGAATGAAAAAAAAAAAAGGTCAACTGTAATCGAATGTATGGCTGTTAAAAATCTTGAACAGGTTTAGACTAGTGGTGTCAAAATGTCTTTGAGGAAATGGAAAGAAGTGTATGAATGTGTTGAAACCCAACACCTAACAAAAATTTGAGATAAAAGGCTTTTTAGTGTAATGGTTTGGAAGTGCAAGTTTGCAAATGTAGGATAAACTATAAACACACGGAAGGTGATGTTACTTAGTATAATCACATATGGATTACAAAAGTTGCATTAAACTGATAAAATTTCAATGACAAGCTATCACCTCATATTTTATAGAGGTTTATTTTGAATACTTTGATGCTATTTGCTTCTAAAAATCTGACAGAGCGATCTTGAGGCTGATTGGGTAGATTTGACGGTCTGTTTGGTACTCCTCCCGTATTGGTGGAAAATAATGGTTTGTTAAATTGTGAAATTAGCCCTAAGTGACACATAAAACGTAACACCCAGAATTGATTATTGAATTTTGATGAAAACCTGTAAGCATATTTGATATCATGGAAGTATACGCTGATAAAATCTTGAAGGCATGCCGAGCCGTACTTTTTTGTAAAGGTTTTCTTTGTCATATCAGCAATCGAACAATATGAACATGTTTACTTAATATTCAGTGATTTTTCTGTGCTGTTTTCATTTGCTTCATTGTTGTTTAATGGCATTATCATGCCTGGAGTTCGCAGACGCGCTAATTACATTCAACTTTCCGAGTTTGAGAGGGGTCGGATAATCAGGTTACGTAAAACCGGATTTTTTTTAGATAAATTGTTAATCGGGTGAATCGAAACGAAGCTACTGTGTTGTCGAGCATGGTTCCAAGAAGGCCGAAATCGAGGAGTTAGAGGTGCCAATGAGCGACCGTATCGGTATTTGAGGCAACTGGCACTTAGAAATCGATTTTCCATAAGGGCAGTTGCGAACCAGCGGTTTGAAGCTGTCGGAAGGGCAATGACAATGAGGACAGTTTATCGCCGATAAGGTATTTTGGCCTGCTTTCTTACCGAACCTATCTTGTACTACCTGTGAGCTCACAGCATCATCAGCAACGATTGGTATGGAGTAGGGAGAGACTTGAATGGAATATGGAATGGAACTCGGTCGTGTTCAGCGATGAGACCACATGATGGCCGTGCAAGAGTAAGGAGGCGACGTGGTGAAAGACGTCCAATATTTCATCGAACGGCATATTCATCGCACTGTATGTGTTACGGATAAGTCTTCATTCGACGTAGTATGACTGCTCAGTGCTAAACCCACGAAATTTTACAAACACATCTGATTTCCTATCTGGTAACCTTGCAAGATCAACTTTTTCAGCAGGACAATGCACGACCTCAGGTCGCACGTGTTAGTTTAGACCTTTCAGAAACGTCCGGAGTAAATCTGCTTCAGTCGCCTCCTCGATTTCCAGACCTTTCCCTCAACATGTATGGTACATGATGGGAAAAATGTTGCAAAATTCAGCGCACCCTCCACAAGCATCGCAGGCTCTACGAAACTAAATGCAGATGTCCTGGGATACAATACATCAATCACCTAATCCAATCAATGCCGCGACGATTTAACAAATGTGTAGCGAACAGAGGAGCTTCAATGCATTATTAACAGTAAGGTGGGATATCTCAGATATTTTTCGAAATTTCGAGTTAAAATTTTAATCACTCTCTAGTTATCAGTAGACCTAAAACTTGTGGAAGAACAGTGTTGTATCTTCCATGTCATTTAGTATATATATTATCGTCAGTTGGATCAATCTACTTTCTTTATTTGCATATGATGAAGTTCCACCAACGACTTTAGTGATCTTTTGACTAGATATTCTGTCAAAATATGTCCAGGCGATGATATTATTCGGGATTTTCAACCTCTTCGTATAGCCAAACATGATAAACGAACGCACCAACCTGGTCATCGAGACTATTATAAACAATTGAGAAACCTGACCACTGGTATTAGAGCCAAAAAGAGTCATGTCTAAATTTAAAGTTTCAGAATTGGGCTAAACTAAAAAAACTAAATGTACGCCTACTTAGAAATAAAAATAAATACATCGCTGACCATTTAAGGAATGTTAATGAACTTATTACCTACTTTGCCCAAATATCACAAAATAATACTCCAGAACAAGAATTGTTGCATTTCTATAACTCCTTGCTTAACGAAACCTTCTCATTTAACCTAATCGACGGAGATTTTGTTTTAAATAGTATCCTGAGTATCAAGACGAAGGCTTTTGGCGCTGACAGCCTGAACGTTACCTTGATTTCCTTGTGTTGCCCTTTTATAGTTCCTTAAATTACCTATACTATAAATAGTTGTATCAAAAGGTCTTATTTTCCTAAAAGCTGGATGCTGGCCAATGTTCTTCCATTGGCTAAGGTTAACAATCCGACACAATTTGGTCAACTACGTTCAATCTCGCTTTTACGGACCCTCTCTAAACCTTTGAAAAAGGCAATCGCTATACAAGTTGCTAACTACGTTTTTGCCAACAATATCATCCCCCCTAGACAGTCAGGGTTTAGAGCCAGGTACAGTTGTTCCACAGCATTAACAGATCTTGTGGATGATGTCATCAGAGAACAGGATGCGGGAAATGCAATTGGTGTTATTGAACTACACGGGAGCATTTGACATGAAATATATTGGATTAGAGCAGCCGGCATAAGCATTAATACATTCTTTTTTATCTGAAAGGACGCAGCGCGGGACTCTGGATGGGAACACATAAGAGATACAGTTATAGTCACATCAGGGGTGCCCCAGGGCAGTATTTTGGGTCCATTATTGTGTAGCCTATTTCATGAAGTCGCTAAGTTATTGTCAATATGTTCTTTATGATGACGACACTCGAATGTATGCCTCTTTTAAACCTGATCTGTCAGAACTTATAATAAATCAACTGAATACCGACTTGAATAGCCTTCTCAAAACCTCTGAAGATCACTTGTTAAAGATAAACCCTAGTAAATCGACGGCTATATTGTTTTGTAGTGATTCCTACAGAAACGTATTAGAAAATAATATTAAGTTCAAACTAGGGGACAATATAATATCATTAGGGAATCCGTGAAAGATATGGGCTTAGTGGTTGACTCTAAACTGAGGTTTAGAGAGCACATTACTCTGTATCTAAGAAAAGCATATTCAATGTTAAAAATAATTTACCCCTATAGGCATTACCTATCACAAAATACTAAAGCTACGCTCTGCCAAGCTTTAGTGTTATCCCACTTTGCTGGTATAGTTTATAACCCATTTCTTGATAGTGTGGAACTAAAACGGGTTCAAAAAGCTCAGAATTCTTGTCTGAGGCTGATATTTGGCATAAGGGGTAGGCAAAGAGTATCCCACAAACTACTTGAACTGGGATGGTTGAGTATGGCTCAGAGGCGTACCTTGCACTCCACTTCCTTTTTTACAAGATTATAAAATATAAAAGCCCACCTTATCTTCACTTAAAAATTAGTTACCGGACTGATGTACATAAGATAAACATTAGAAGGTTGAATTTGATTACAATGCAATAGAATAAATTCAAAATTAAAGAGTTTTCACTCTCGGTAGCTACATTTAAGAGGAACCTTAAAAGTGATTTTCTGTCTCAAATATCATAGAAAACATATCTTCTGCTCCCCCTTTTCTCTTCTTCTCTTTCCCCTCGCTTTCTCTTCTCACTCTAAATTTCCATTTCTCTACTTACTATATTTCGCTATATTTCTTAGTATCAAAATATAATTAATTAAAAATGTCTTAATAGACATTTGCATTATTATAGAATTGTTTAAATTTGCTTGTTTTTTTTTGCTCTAGCAGCTGCTTCTTTAAGGGGTAAGCTGATGTAGCCCTTTATTCTCTTAAGGTTTTTTGTTTGTAAACTTTTATATACTGTTTAATGAGGGTAATAAATGTTATTATTATTATTATTATAACGGGTGTCATAAAATGGATTTCTGTTTCCATTGGATTTTAAAAGCTTACAGAGATGTCAAAGAAAACCTGAAGGCAATGAGGCTTTTGCATTAAGAAATATTCATGGATTTGATGAGACCTATGATCAAAGGATAGGATGAATAACTGAAGTGTTTTATTGGTGGTGGAAGATTGTTCTATACTCGGATGTCCAAATACAACTGCTTCTCTGAAATGCGTTTTTTGAAAATAATTTCCTGATACGAGTCTCTCCACCATGCATCAGAGATGACATAGATATGTTGCGGCCTTCGTAAGGGCCAATGTGTTCATACTCGATTTCCCGATTACTTACAGAAAAAGTCGAACGGCCCATAAGCCGATTAGCTGATATATCGGTCTTCGAAATAAGCATATATGGGCCAATTATCGGTAACTGCAAATATCTTGTACCGCACGGGTATTGTATAGGTATAAAACGTCAAAAAAACCTATAAAATGTCATCTTGCCGACTAGGTAGTTTTTAGTCATTAGTCAATAGTAAGGTCGCATCTGGATGATTATGTGTATTGGTTATTTATATATAAAATCAATGATGCGTGGGAAAATCATGACCTACTGGATATGCTACCAATGAAGTATATTTATTAGCTGTGCCCGAGGGGTTATGTATATGTTGTCCTTTCTGAAGAAAGGTTATGTTCAAAGCTATAAATGACGATTTTCTTACGTTTTTTTTTGTGTTTGTAAAAACTTTGAGGAGAATTACGCATGTATATGACTTGTAATTCGACATTGTAAAGTGAATATAGCTATTTCTTATCTGTACCATTTTTTATATTCAGCAAATTTTCATATGTAATTTCTAGACTGGATAAGAAAAAGTGAATGCGCAACTACAATGATTTCTATCTTTGAATCTCAAGTAAGTGTAATTGAGACAGGTATCCAATGGAATTATCATCAACATATATTATTAGCACACAAATCCTCACTATGAAACTATGCATTGCCATTTCCTTCTAGCTATAGTATACAACTTACAGCTTATACCTCCAGTAATGCCATTTCTGAAGCAGAAGTGTCCATCAGCTAGTGCTAGTGCGAAGGTAACAAACCTACATAATGTCACAAAGAACCAATACAATATCAGAAAAAATCGTACTAATGTCATCTTTCAAGATACGTAATACCCGTGCCGGTCGATTTCTAATCGCAAAGTCTCTCTGGGAGGTCTAGAACAAAGATTTGTATGCAAGATCAGCACGCCACAGGCAGCAGAAAGCAACTTTGATAGATGCTTAATTTGGGCGGCCATATTTAGTCTATTGCGTTGAAAATCGAAGTACATGTCATAAGATGGTCGAGTTTTTAGCTTAATATAGTCAGTACACGGCAAGTGGTCTCCTTTCTTCGAATTAACTCTCCAATTTTTTTTTACAGAGATGGAAGGCAAAAAGTCTGAGTCAGGTCTGTACGACTATTATGACAATTCAAAAAAGAAAGAAATTCTTTCTCGCATCAGTTCAACGACTTGTTCAGAATCCGTCTACCTTAGCTGGTTCGGTCTGTTCTGGTACTCCATAAATTTTAATTCCATTGTAGCGACCTCTTACTTAGTTTGAGCACGTCCTTTATCTCTCCGTCTTGCCTCAAACTACCAATAAAATCACCCTATCCATCGATCCTCCGTGCGCTCGTTGCAGCAGCGAGGCCGTCTTGGATTGACCTCAGTCAAGTGTTTTATCGGAAATAGCGACAGCAAATCGTTTCGACGCGTTATAGTACTGTTGCTGCCACATAATAGTTGGAATGGTTGCTGATTGAAAAGCTGATTTTTATATGCTTTTACAAGTATTGTAGTCGCTAATCTTATAACCGCCTATAATTTGAGAAGTATCGCTCGAAATTTGATCAAGTTTCTCCACAAGGATACTACTACGCCAAAATCGGTCCAGTGGCGGCCGAGAAAATGGTCAAAAATAAAAACTCTCCCAAGCTTCGTTTCTTGACATTGCAGACGATCCTGAGATTTAGGAGTGAAAAATTGGGAGGCGGAGTGGTCTAGGGCGCTGGTATCAGTGTATCGCATTATTTGATGTTAGTATACACTCCCAGTCCCGGTAATTCCACGCACCTGTTAGACATCATTTATTTCCCCATACATTTGCTCTCAAAAGCAGAATTTTTTTGTCCCCCTTAAGATGACTAACAGTGAACATTCTTACGGAACAAGTTTATTTCTGGGTCATTCTTTATGGAAGTGTATATAGTTGTTGAAAATCGGTGCAGTGGCAGCGGTGAAAAAGTCCAACGACAAAAAAATATCGTTTTTTTTATGTTTCAGATGAGCCTAACCATTTTTGGAAAAATTTTCTCAGGGGTTGAACATTGGGGGTTAGGGTTAGTTGCAGTTGGTGGGCATAGTATGCCCCAATTTCATACGCCTCCAACCCCAGCCATTTTACGTACATATTAGGCATATTTCACTCATCATAAAAGTCGGCAATACGTTTCTTTTTTTTGAGACAAAGCACATTTTTCACGGATAAACATACTGTATAATTGATGAAAGATTTAAGTGACGACAAATTATAGCATACGATGCTCATTTTGATGGAAAGTTGGCTATTTTTTGTTAAAGGTGAGCATTTCTTCCGACAATATATTTATATTGACTGAGAGCGAAGTGCACTCGGATGATTCGAACACGAAACAGAATTGCCTACTCGAAATTTAAGTTGTTCTTATTCTCAAGTATGCTGCGAAATTTGCATCAAGCAAAAGCATTGGGGTCCGGCACACCCAGCGAACATCTAATGTCTTTCTTTAAGCAATGTATACTTGTGTTGCTACGTAGTTATGAAACATCCTTTGGATACATATTATTTTCCAAGTGAGGAGCGAAACATACATTCACCTTCAATTTCTGTGAATAACTTTTTCACACATATTTTATGATATGCTAAAGGAGCTATTGGCCAATTACAGACTAAAATTCCTCTATATATGCGAGTCCCTCCAAACCTACAGCATATATACGATTTTCAATACAATAGGTTTTTTGGGTGGCTGGCGCAACATCAGAGATAAGTTTGTCTCTAGGAAACCTACTCAAAGAAAAAATTGGGATGTTGAAGGATAACCATTTCCAACCAGCTGCTACAATAAAGTAGTATTTTTCAATAGTTTGCAAAATTTATATACGAGTACAAACTAGGGCGATGGGAGAAACCTTATTGCAAACTATTCTATTATTAACATAAAGAAGAAGAAAGAGATGAAAATAAATAAAAATGCACTTTTGAAAACAAACTTCCATTTAGCTGTTACGAGGGATGTATTTTAAGTTTTGCATAAAGAAACATAGTAGGCCACGCGGATCGAACGTCAGTACTGAATCTTAACCTCACTCTTCAGTAAACTTAAATTCAAAGTATCACAACAATACGTACAGTGTTCTCACTACAGTGAATTTTTAAGTGTCACCAAGTCATTAGAAAAATGGAACTCAACCGAGAACATTTTCGCACCATAATTTATTACAACTTTCAGAGACAATAATTATCGTAACAAGAGTGCCTTGCTGAGGTACTGTCTGTTTTCGGCAACAAAGCGCCACATCAGTGGACAATTTCCCGTTAGTATGGAGAATTCAAACGTGGACGTGTGAGTCTTAGCGACGATTCCAGGGTGGTGCACCAAAAACGGAAGTCACCCAGGAAAACGTCGATGCTGTACGCAAACTCATCATTGAAGATAGGACATGTGCCAGATCGCGAGATTGAGGCGTCCTTGAAGATCTGAAAGACTTCAATTAAAAAAATTTTACATAAAGAATTGTTGACTGAAGAGCAGAAAGCAGCCAGGGTTAATTGGTGTCAAAAAACGCTTGACCGTTTCAATTCCGGATACTCAAAAAATGTGTACAGCATTGTTAGTGGTGATGAATCGTGGATCTACTGTTACGAACCAGAAAATAAGCGACAGTCGGCTGATTGGGTGTTCCAAGGTGAAGAAAAGACAACAAAACTCATCCGTTCTCAAAGTTTTTCTAAAAAGATGGTCGCGACATTTGTGTCAAAAGTGGGTCATATTGCAACAATCCCCCTTAATGAGCAAAGAACTGTTACTGCGAATTTTTTATACCACCATTTGTTTGCCAAAAGTCATCACCGAGCTTCGAAAAATCAACCCCGAAAGAAGAATCATCCTCCACCAAGACAATGCAAGCTCGCACACAGCCCAAAAAACAAGGCAGTATTCAACGGAAGAAAACGTGGAATTATTGGTCCATCCTCTATATAGCACCGATCTAAGTCCTAACGATTTCTTTACTTTCCCGAAAATTAAAAACATACTTCGTGGTCAAAGGTTCCAATCACGAGAAGAAGCAGTTGACGCATTCAAAAATGACATTTTGGATCTGCCATCAAACGAGTGGAATAAGTGCTTCAAAAATTGGTTCGAGCGCATGCAGATGTGTATTAATCTTCGTGGAGAATACTTCGAAAAACAATAAAGTCATTTAAAACTACCTACAGTGTTGTTTTATTACCATATGCAAAACTTAAAAGACATCCCTCGTAATAGGGTGAACTAAAAATGTTTAAATATTTTTTCCGTTTTCATATAAAATCGCTTCACACCCTTTTTTCATCCCGCTGCCGAAATGTGAATGTGTGATTTGAAAACTTGAGATAAACGAACTTCATTTTCGCTTACATATTTCCAATCGGAAAAAGTATTTTTTAAATGGCCAGTTCATGTTATCAGCAGATAAGTAAAAGCTCGTTTCAGGCATGCATTTTTTCATTTTGTTTATTTTTTGCTTTTCAGTATTTGTGATGTCAAACAGATGGTTTGGTTTTACCCATACTTCATTAATGGTACTCCATAAAGCTTCTTACTTAATTGGATAGGTATAAATCATATAATGATAAATCAATATTTTCCGGCGATCGCCATGTATGTATAGAATCTATAATGACTTTATTTGTTTTTTGTGCTTATTTCACTAAGCTCCTTCATTTGGTACCCATAGTAGAGTGGCGACTAGGGAAATTGTAACTCGCCATATTATGGCGGCTGTCATATGATTTAGAATGATGTGTCTCTGATTAAGCCATTTGATTTGAATCCTACATCATAGCGGTAATTATAAATGCCATCTTGAGGCGGTCGCCACATTAGATTTAGAATGACGTCACTCTGCCTATTGTGTTTTCCCATCAAGTCCTTTCATTTGATACTGATATCAAGGAAATTATAATCGCCATTGTCTAATGCCTGCCATATTGGATGGAGGCAGTTGATTCATTTTATATTGTCACGTGAACTAAAGACTTGCAGAAAACTTCAGCTCATTTGGTAAAGGTTAACTGGTTCAAAATTAAGTTCCAAGATTTGTCCATACATACATACATACAAACGTACATACTAACCAACATTCACACTAAGAAACAAGTCAAGTTGAAAAAAGCTTGCACAAATAGTAATCCGTTTAATTCACGGTGTACATGAAAACAGCAGTATTGTCATGGTTCCATTACAACAAATGAAAAATTGTAATAACTTCAAATATTTTAACCCAGAACACAACGGTTAATACAGAAACTCTCTAATTTTGCAGTTAAAAGTACTGTCCGATGATACACCACAAAGTTCAAGTTTAATAGTCTGTCATGGTGAAGGTCTTGTAAACAAAGTTCTGGTTTCAAGGCCAACTTATTGCTCAAGGCAACAGCTTTAAAATAGTTAATAAATGCCATCCATTTCGATACTTTATTCAATTTTTACTGGGTTTTAGCATAGATAGGCTACCTTGTGATGACATCAAAAGCAACGTTATTTTTATGGTAGTTTCTCTCACATTCCTATTTGGTTTCATGATATCCTGAAATCCAGCTCAGTACATAACGGGTTATGCGATGTGGTCTTAGCTCACGGTGATCAGAGACAGCTCCCTCAAATCTTCTATGTGCAGTATGTGAAGCAAGTACTCTTTCCAGCAATAAGAGCAGATCGTTTTTAGAGCAGCCGCAATAATCCCAAATTACTTATGTTATGTATTCGCTAGTGCTAATAAATAATACGATTCACGTCTCTAGAACTGTATGTATCAAGCAAAACCGAATAGCTTTCTCGTTTTAGCACTCCATCACTGATTCCGCTGTGCATTTCGCCAGAACAGAGGTGTTAAATCATCTTCACGACCGGAGTGCCGGCTGTCTTTTGAGAATTTAAGAGACAAAATTATGAAATCTAAGATCTCAGACTAAGCATGAACTAATGGAACAGAAACTTGAGAGGTAACTCGCATACATTAAGTAATCTAGGATAAATTTTAGCGTGTGCTGCGGAAACTGGAGTTTCAAACAGAACGGTGACAGCGTTCTAGAATGCAAGGCCTGATTAGCGCTACTTCGAGATAAAAGATAATTGTAATTATGTTGATGGACTTTATATTTTCAACATCAAAAGCATATGAAAACTGAAAATAAGTCAAGTAGAATAGTTTCCATCCATTCATACCTAAACATATATTTTTAAATTACGGAATAACCTGCCTGCTTTTGCTGATAGAAGAATACGAGGAGATCTCATCATCACTTTCAGAGCACTGCATAATTTGTTTGGTGTGGACATGTCGCATCTGTTTCGTCTGGCAATGAACAATCTCAGAGGCCATAACTTCGAATTGCAGAAGGAAGCTTTTAGAACCTCTACTCGTCAGCGCTTTATCTCAAACCGTGTCTTCGATGCATGGAACAGTCTTCCATCTTATGTAGTGAACTCGGCATCCATCAACAGTTTCAAAAACAGTCTGTACACTATTATCTATCATGTGTTTGAGTTTATAGTACTTGTACTCAACTGAAATTTGTCGTTGAATAATAATAATAATAATAATAATTAGGCGCACACACATACACACGCGCATGCACACACACTCACTATCCCTTTCCAAATCTGCTCTGAAATGATTAGTTGATTTGAGAAATGCTAAAGATTGAAGGCTTTTTGAGAGTCTTAGGTCGATTAAAACCTTCAGTATCACTGAAACCCTACTAGTTTGCGTTAAGGAATCCAGAGAGCCAGGCTGATGTGTGGTTGATGTGGAGAGGAAATGATTGGTAGAGAATTCCTTTTAACAAAATAGAGAATTCCTAGGTTCTTAATATCAATACATGTTTTAAAAGTTAACTTCATCTTTAGGCATAAAACTTGGATGGATCACAGCGAGGCTTACGCACTTTTCCTCAAAAAATTACTTGGCAAGCGGGTTTCCTAACAGTTTTTCAAAATAAAGGTAGGAGGCCCGCGTCTACGTTCAGGTATTCTGCCTCTTAAGTTACCACTAATTGGACATGCAGAAATTAAGTTCAGTATAATATTTATGACGGACAGAATTGCACCGTGACACACAAGCACACACTCACTTTCGATGCATCTCCGAGCCGTGCTATGAAAACATTCGTTTCGGCTTGTCGTTCAGACAACGAAGGACATGGTAAGACACGAGTCGTCAATCGCGATATAAGGAAAATTAAGAATGAGTCATTTCCAGGACATTTCATCATTGCAAAAGTAAATAATAGATAAGTAATTATTAACATCCAGACATCAATAAAATGTAAAAATCGTACCATAATGTTAGCACAGAAAGTAAACTAACTCACAATGCCACAAATGTCACAAGCCTTGGCGTTTAACTTACCTGAATACATATTTGATTTAATTTGTATTTCAACAAAGCTGAGTGGTGATTGTATTTTTATACATTATTTGTATAATAATAACTGCTTCAACAAATTACTCTTTTTTTCTGCCTAAAACACCTTTTTTGCCCAAAATAAGTATGGTCCTTTTGTAAAAAACGAGCACTCTCATAAAAAATTTGTCACTGCGCGTAACTTGACCAGTCGTAGGTTCCATGGATTTTCCGCATATTTTAAATGTGGCGTCATGAGTCTGATGCGAATGGAAGCTTTCGGAATACATATGCAACATTATTTTGGCGGTGGTCGAGATTAAAAACGTGAAGGGAATTAGCAAGTATTATTTTGCGCTGGTTCAAACATTAGCTATGGATGTGCCTGCCTTGCTTTATGTCGAAAACATGCGCATGTGAACAGATGGTCCGTCATTATGTACAGTTTATAGATGTAGAGCTGGAAATAAAGGTAGTCAGCTTAGGTTTACGACGGCTCGATCAAAAGTTAAAACTTTCAGCAAGCTTCATCTTGAACTACGAAATCCGCAAAAAACTTCAAGAGGCTCTCGCGTTAATAACTAATGCAATCGTTGTTCCCTACTATCGGTGCCTAGATTACATGATTATATGAATAACGTTTTCGATACGCAGTTTCCGTGTACATTAACAAGGGATAACAGATACCTTCCATGGTTTTCTTGCGCGATAGTTCTTAAAATACACTTTCATAAGGTCTGACCCTAAAGCTTTCAGTGACTTGCAAAGAGCCATCAAAATTGGCATTATAAATTTGTTGCGAGAACAGAGCGCACCCTTGCCCAAAGTCTCAATCAGTTTTGGTGCTTTGTTAACAACCGCAGCAACAGATCAGGTATTCCCAGCAACATGTCTTTAGAAAATGGGGAATTCAGGAATCCACAACAGATCATTGATGCTTTTGCTAAGTATCTTCAGTCCACCTACATCAGGTCTTGGGAAATGTATCAAGGCTCCCTATTAAAACAGTTGAAGTGGAACACGTACGAGATGAAATAAAAAGGTTGAAGCCTAAATATTCCGCTGGTGCGTATTTAGCTACATCAGAGATGCACCAAAGTTCTGTTGTTGGTCTATTGATGTTTTTAATTTTTATTAATAATGTTGCAAGTACTTTAAATATCATGCAGCACTGGTGTAAGGAAAATAACATTCACTTGAATGTCAATAAATGTTCTACAACGACGGTCGCACGTATAGTTGAACCGAGATGTCGCACTTTTGAAATCGGTAGCAGTGTTTTTCGGCGAGCTGATAGCTTTAAGGACTTGGGTTTATTCTTAGGCTGAAAGCTTTTATTTGTTGACCTCATTAATACAATAACAGCTAAATCACATCTAACATATCTTGGTTACGTTATCAGAAACCGTAGACACTTAAATAATACTAAATAATTTTACTTTTTAATGCATTTGCCAGATCTATTTTAGAGTATTGTCCGATTATCTGGTACCCGGTCTGTAGTATACGTCTAACGACGTTTTGTGAAGTACCCTGAAAGAGGCTTACGCCATGGCATATTTCTAAGTAGGTAAGATGTATCTAGTTAAGTCAAATGTAGGAATATATTAATAAGTCTAATGTAATTGGTGGAACGGATTGTCTTTTTCTCTTGGATAGACTCTCCATACACGTTTCGGATATATGTACACTTCATGGTAGCAACATTTTATTTTATTTACCGATTCCTCGAACAAATTATTGTTATTTTCGCCACTGTATATCATGTGAAATGTGTGAGAGCGTGTTACTGAACTGGATGTTTTCAGTCAAACCAAAGACAATCGTAGGTGTTTTATAACTGTTGGATGAATTATACTTCTACAGTCTAATCATATTAGACGAAAATACCCCTGGTTTGCGAAATAATTGCAAAGTCTGGTTTTATTGCTGCAAGATGTTCAAGGCGGTATTTAAAACATGGATGCATAAAATGGGTACACCAGTTTTTGTGGCAAAACTTTTTATTCGAATAATGAGAAAACGCGTTTTTTGGGATTCAATCGAAAGTGTCGACAGGACCGAAAAAACTTTTCATATAATATTTTTGGGTATTTATGAAACCTACAAAATTTGACCACACCGAAAAACATCCGACTAAAAGCAAAAATGTTATGGCCGAAAAACGAGGCAAAATGCAGGTTTTGGCACTTGTTGGTAATGCGACGATAATTTCACGCAACTACTTGAAATTTTTTAAATCCGCATAATTCATAACAAATATCTAAATAATAATAACAAAATTGGAATATGTTGGTCGAGCAGTTTTTCGAGAATTTCTAATTGTTCATCCCAAAACACCTGTTTTCCGGCCATGACTACCAGTTCATTGAGCAATATACAGGGTTAGTTCAAAGTGCATTTTATAGCAAAATACACCAGCTTGCCTTGCCAATATGAATCGTAAACCATTCCGGAAGATAGGTGTATATAGAAAAAATGAACAAAGTATAACCTTATTTGTACATCCAGCCACAGATAAGAAAGTTAGTTTTTTTTTAAATTTAAGAAAAAAATTATCTCAAAAACGGTGACACTTTGTAGGTAAATTTTTGTTATTTGGAAGGTCAGTCCAAAGCCTACCTTCTCCTTAAGTTTATCGTGGTACTCATTGGACACCCTGTATAATATTTTATGAATATATAAGAAATCTATTTATTAAATATTAAAAAATCTGTCGCTACAAATATTTAACAAACATTTATTAAAAATATTTACTAAATATTCAAGGTCATCGAGGCTGTGACATTGTTGATGAGATAAAAGTAATCCTTTGGCATTAAGTGCAAACGTCCACCATTTTTCTGAGCAGAATCCTGACAAACAGCGGCAGTGCCTGACTAGTGCGAGAGCATACCATAAAACTAACGATACTCACATCCGTTCACTTATCCGTTTCAATGTTGGCAGCTCTAAATTACCTTGAAAACTGCATCTAGCACAGCGACAACACTTTCCATTTAATACCGTCCTAGCATCCATCACTGCCAACCGCGAAAGTTCAATTTATGTTGGCAACACTTAGTGGCCTTTTCTTCAGGTAAATACCGGATTTCACTCAGCTTCGGCCCATATATCTCCAGAATATATCCCGCATCAACTCTAATAATAGCAAACACATAAATCGAACAGAGAGCGCCCGCTGTGTTACTCTATCGCCTTGCCTCTAATCCCATTTACTGTTTTGTTTCTCCTCAGTCTGTATAGATCCTTGTTTTGTCTTCTATTTATGTCTAGGAGCAGAATCGGAGCAGAATGACATATTTCATGTATGGAAATACAATTATATACACAGGCTCACGTGCAGTATTGGGTATTGAGCCTTATGGGTCACGACGACGAGGTAATTAATGCGCAGGTAAAACAGGTTTCTAATCAACTTTCTAATTTACCTGTTGCACACTGTATAGTATCAAAATTCAGAATACTTATCCTAACTTACAATGAATATACGTATTTTTAATCTATTAGGTAAGACGTAACAAGGTTATTCGCATAAAACTTTGATTTTCGTGAAGAGTGAAGAACGATACGTTTTCAGTGAAACTATTTCTATGAAATGCCTCGAAACTTTAGGCTGAACTAAAATGATGTGGTTTGCATATCTAATTTATTTTTATAGCGAAGCAACCGCGCAGGTAGAAGCCTAAATTCCGGAACACCGCTGCTGCCATGATGATGATCCCAAAGAGATTTTGCTAATACGATTTTTGAACTGGCTAAGGTTAGTAGAACTGGGAAAAGCTTACTCTTGTAGATTGTTCCACAATCTCGACAGCATCGGGACAAACGAGCGGTCGTATCGGCCAGTTCTGGATATAGGAAGTTCGACACGGTTAGGATGGGACGCAAAGTCAGGCAGGTCTGTCTCATCATGGAATAGAGTTCTGAGGAGCAAAGTCCGTTGGTGTAGCCGTGGAAAAGAGCTACAGGTATATCGCCGACGGCCCGCCGGTGCGAAAGAGTCCCGAGACTGTCTGTTTGAGAAGAGTCATCGGTCAGTCCGCCCTCCTCTGGACAGCATCGAGCATGGATAATGTATTTGGGGCGGCAGCGGCAGCATTATTATTATTATTATTATTATTATTATTATTATTATTAAACATGTGACCAATACTCCAGGCTAGGCCTTATCTGGCCCTTGTATAGAGTGAGAAGGTCATGCGTAGAAAAGTACTTCTTAGTAGCCTAGCTTGTTCCCAGCAGCTGCAGCTATGGAGCAAATGTGTTCGATCAAGTCCTTGGTGATCTGGAATCCGACCAGCCGAAATGAATGTCTCTTTGGCAGAACTAGGCTATCCACCGAAACTGGATGAGCGGTAGGATGCTTTTTGTTCGTTTAAGTATAGTACTGTGTTTTGGAAGCATTGAACATGAACAAGATTGTTGCGTCCCCAAGCAGTGATGGCCTCCAGGTCTCTTGTCAGAGAGGAAGTCGTCGCTAGTCTTCTTTTTTCCAGCTCAGCGGCAGAGATCGGCTTGTCACTCTCAATTCCTGCATGTAGAGTGCTGTTATCAGCGATGCTGTGGATTGGGTTGACCGTGCAGGAAAGGAGGTCGTTGATATGTAAGAGAAACGGTGTCGGAGCCAAGACCGATCCCTGGCGAACACCCGCGTTAACGTTGTGGGATGAAGAGGAGAACCCGTCAATTACGATCGATATCTTGCGGCCAGAGATAAAGTCAGCCATCCATCTGCAAAGCTTTTCTGGGAGGCCATAGGATGGAAATTTGCTGAGGAGGGCAGCGTGCCACAGCTCATCGAACGCTTTCGTGATGTCAATAGCCTCACCATAAGACTGAATGAGTTTACTCCACAATTGCGTGACGTAAGCTAGGAGGTACCCTGTGGATCGTTGGTGCCAGAAACCATACTGCCTGTCGCTAATCAAGCTGTGACGTTCGAGGTAGTCCAGAAGCTCGCGATTTATTCACCTCTCCATCCGCCTGTAGTTGTAAGGGTCGATCTTAGATCCTTTTTTTTGGGATGGGTGGGACATGAGCAAATTTCCAATTTTCTGGGAAGGTGCCGGATTCATAAGATATCTGGGAGACACGTGAAAAAACTGGAGCAAGCTCCGTTGCACACCTCTTCAGTACAATGGCAGGGATCAAGTCCGGACCAGAAGCTTTGTTGATGTCGAGCGACAAGAGCACCTGTCTTACTGACTGAATGCCTGAATGTTACCTCCCTTTGAATTGACGGCACTTGGGCGTTGGGAGGAACGTCCATGGTGGGGTTAGCAGCAAAGATCCTGACATGTAAGTGGTGGAAGGCTACTGTGTGAGAAGTTCTTTTCAATCTGCTTGGCCCGCGTCCAGAAAGACCGACTGACATTGCGCTGCGACATTATCCTGTGCCTAACTTTGAACACATGAACAATGAACCGTGGATTAAATAGAATTTTGTACCACACAGACAACAATTATAGGGGTTTTAAGTTGATTGACCTGTAATCTAAATTCATAATTATATTCTCAGAAATGCCGTAGTTTTGAATATATGAACTAAAAGTTACACAGATGTTGATGGTTCTTTTCAATTTTTAATGAATACCACAGGTACCAGTCGCTCCCTTAAGGATTTCAGAAGACTTGCGCAAGATTCTATGAGTGAATAAAGGAGGGAGAGACTCAAGGGTGGTCCAAAAGATGTATTGACATGATAGGTCAACTAACCTTTATAAGCGGGCTAGCTCTATTACGTTAGATAAACAGTAGGTGGGGGCTCATGTTGAATCTCTGGAACTCAATACATCCTCATCGCTTTCAGGTTGCCGACTTTTACTAAATACCTATTTTCCCTTTTTTCAGAAAAGCTGCAATGTATCCCAATGATTACTGATGATCAACTGGTAAGTGCCTATGCAATCAAATTAAAGACTTTGAAAACTATCTACGGTATCTTGGATAATATTCAGGACGCGCCGGTATAGTATTAGGAGGGGTAGTTTCAGGTAGAATACGCACATGAATGCTAGGGCTTGCTGTAGAAGGCAACATGGACCAAAACCGTTTCAAATCGATTTCATTTGTAAAGTCCAAAGTCTGTTATTTTATCTCAGCGTGCGTACCATCACTTTAACTCAATGTTTGGTGATGGTAACAACCAGTACCAAGAATGAACCATTCTGTTTCAAATTTTCGGCAGCAAACGATAGCATTGAACCTTGAGATGCCGTAACGTCATCTTTGAAATGTAAATCCTTTATGCAATAATTAAAAGTACACATTGAAAAGGCTAGTGTCTTGAGCTGTAGCTCTACATTGTGTCTCAGACTCGCTTCTCTATACAGGGATCTCGGCTCCTGTTATACCTACAGCAAAGCTTGAATGGGAAGGTTTTGGAATAGCCGGCTTCAGATTTACGATTGGACAATTGGTTTTGAAAATATCAGCGAAAAACCGAAAATGGCAGAGTTTTGTTTTTTGCCAGTAAATCCAAAACGGTTAATTTGACAACTGCCAGAATGTGACATTATTAGGACATTTTTTTAATTAAAATAAGATAGCACGTATTACATGTCTCAATCGTCATTGGTTTTCCAGCAACCCGCCTCAACTTTTGGATTTTTTGAGTTTTGGAAAGGGTGTAAGTTTCTAGTCTAGTGATGTCTCACAAGTACATATAGGATTGGAGTATCACAGAAATATCATCACACGTAATGTTATGTATAAGTTTTTTCCTGACGAGGCCATGTTTTATTTGTCAGAAAATAAAATTAATGGGTAAGGCATAAACAAACACATAAACCCCTTGGATTTTCAATAGAATACTTACGTTGACATCGACTCCTCAACAAGTCACATGTTTTGGGACGAATTCCCAACTTGTGTTAAAAAGAACAAGTCAGAAAAATCGTCGTGAATTTATTTTACACTTGAACAAACAAGCACTTTGCAAAATTGTAATGTAATGTAAAATTGAATTATGTAAGCTGGTATTAGCTTACAGATTTGCAAAATAACGTCCATTTGCATCCATACATTTTGGAAATTGGTGACTGTATTTCGTACAACCTTAGCTAGTGTAAACTGTGCTCAAAGTTCTTTGTCTCAGGATTTCTATGATCGCACAAGAGGATCAAATTAATAAACCTAATTCTTTGTGTGACCCCAGAGGTAGAAATCCCAGGGTCAAAGGTCAGGCAATCTAGAGGGCCCATATATTAAACCATTTAATGAAATTATTCGTTCATCAAACTGCTCTCCTAAAAGGTTCCTGACTTGAATGGTGTTGTGAGCTGGACATCCATGATGTTGAAACCAAGTTATTTTGAACTCATTTTCGCTTAGACGACGGCACAACCTAGTTTCGCAAAAGATCTAGATACCTCCGTCTATTTAGGTTCTAGTCAAACAAACATGGTCATATGAGTCGATTTCCTGAAATGATTAATACCTAATTTCAAACAGGTGCCCAATTAAAATAGGTAAGATAGATTAAATTACCAATGACCCCACATCAAACATTGGTTCCAAGTCTGGTCCTGTAGACGTCTCTCCGCCACTTTGTGAGGGTTTTCCACAGCCCAATGATGTATGTTCCGCTTATTAAAAACTCCACAGTTCGTAAACCCTCTCTCATCGGACCACAAGACATGATTTACAAAATCGGGATTTTAAATAGTCTTCCTAGTGTACCTCAGAAGCGCATTCGCCTTGGAAAATCAGTTTACTTAAGTCCTTGAACTATTGTAGGTTTGTATGGATGGTACTTAGTCTTATTGAACACTCTCCGTACTGTTGATTTTGATACATCAATTTCTATAGTTCTTACTAATGCACTAGGGATTTCGTTGATTGCTTGTAATATCTTGTTGTCGCGATTTTCATTTTCAATATTGCATCCGCTTTTCGGCTGTTCGAGGTCACATAGCTTATTAAATTAACTGCTATTTTTCTAAATTGCCGTTATTTTGTTGCTTTAAAAAAATGTCCGAATAATGCCACATTTTGACAGCTGTCAAATTAATGGTTTCGGATTTACTGGCAACAAACAAAATTCAACATTTTCGGTTTTTCACCGATTTTTCCAAAACCAGTTGACTGATCGTAAACCTGAAGCCGGCCATCGAATTCACTAAGTTTCCTCTTAAACTTTTCCCAGTCAACAATTGCTGTTGGTATAACAGGAGCCGGGATCCCTGTATAGAGAAGCGAATCTGGGACACACTGTATACTCATATATATTATGATAAAGTGTCATCTTAGAGGCACTAACGTTTTTTTAATTATTGCAGAGAGGATAGGAGAATGATAGCGGTTCCTCGTTTCTTCAAAACAATTTTTCTGGCGTGTGAATACGGTATTATAGGTGAGCTACCTGCAGGTAGAATACGTAAATCAATGCAGGTTAATTTTGAAAAAGGGACGCGTTATATATACATCAGATTATAACGTTTAACTTGCGGCACCCTGTACGAATATCCCTTTTTGTGTCGTTGTACCGCAGGGTACAGAGAGAGTGTATTCAGTCTTGTGAATTGATGCATAAATATTGTTTATAGTCATTGTTTTGATGAAAAATACAATGTTTCCACATAGTAGCTTTCTGAATATCTGTATAGACAAGGATGAGTTCCGTGATTTGGTGTACAAGAATTCCATAATAAGAAACCCCAGTGTAAGTGTGAATGAAAACGAAACCATTTTTTCGATTTAAAGGACTTTTTATGTTATTCTGTTTTTACTGCAAGCTGCAAGTCAGTTCCCCAGCATGTTCTGTTGTTTAAAGAATGCCGGGATAGTCTGTAGAGTATTCTCTGAGATGTGACGGCAAATTCAAAATTGGTTAAGTAGCAAGATCGCATCTGGATGATTGTATCGTAATTGTATGTATTGGTCTGCATATGTGTATAAAATACAGGGTGGCGCATCGAAAACGAAACAAACGCATCAACTGGCAGCTCAGTTTTTTTTTTTGAAAAACGCTCAGACCTGTCGATTTTGTTTTCGAGGGGGACTCAAGTTTGGCAAAAAATCACGTTAGCACGTGCCGCCCCCTAAGCGTTGGTGCCACCACCCCCAAATTCTTAAACGGAAAGGGGGGTCGAGTGATACCTTATTTTAAAGGTCTTTCAATTCCCTTTCTAACGATATAAAATTAATGTACCTACTTCAGTTCAGTAGTTTTGAAGATTTATTGACTTAAAGCTTAAAGTAGACTTTAGGTACATCAGATTAGTTGTACTACTTTCAGAAGAAATTTGACTAAAAGAATTTCCTTATTAAGTAAATGCTTTTCTTCACTTTTGACCAAAATCTTTATTATTGCATGGAGAGTCATGGTGGCCATTTTCAACGTTTACTTGCCTAACTTTGCTTCCAAATGTATTGATATCCACTAATGATGATGTATTAGTTTTATTTAAGCTTTAAATCAATAACTCTTCAAAACTACTGAACTGAAGTACAATAATTTTATATCATTGTAAAGGGAATTAAAAGACCTTTAAAATAGGATATCACTCGACCCCCCTTTCCATTTAAGATTTTGGGGGTGGTGTCACCCCCGCTTAGAAGGCTGCACGTGCTAACGTGATTTTTTGCCAAACTTGTGTCCCCCTCGAAAATAAAATCGACGGGTCTGAGCGTTTTTAAAAAAAAAACTGAGCTGCCAGTAAATGTGTCTGTTTCATTTTCGATACGCCACCCTGCATACAGGGTGACTTTGAAGTTGAGTCATTAATTTTCAGATAATGATTGTAGAAGAAAGATAAACCAAAATATGTGTGTAAAAATAAAAAAAAAACTAAAAAAATATTTTTACCTTGTTTTATAAAGTATCCTCCCGACAAGTATTTCAGTGCGGACCTGTATTTGATCGTGAGGCATGCAGTCCCCTGTGTGGTCTTAAGTCACCTGATTCACGAGCCCGTTGTACTACATTAACAAAGGCACGAGGGGTTGGTTGCACTCGATTGGGAAACCGATCCGCATAAACATGTGCCATTTTTTATTTCGTTTGAGCCACGCAACAGACATCACTATTCAAACGCGTTACCGACTGACACTAACTGTATACAACTGACTAAAATAATTGTAAAAACATCGTTCCAAATTCTTTCGCTTTTTTGTTTCCGATGCGATGAACCAAACACGAGCACATAATATTATTATTGAGACAGGGCGGTACTCAAACTTCCAAAGGGCTACAACTTTGTTACTTTAATTTTACCAGAAAAATGGTAAAAAAAAACATTTCTTTTGATCAGATCTACTCACTGTTAGAATAAATGACTCAACTTCGAAGTCACCCTGTATATGCTGTGAGAAAATTGACACTGAATATGCTGCCCGTGAAGTATATCTATAAGCTGTACCAGACAAGTTATTTTTGTTGTCCTTTCTGAAGAGACGTGTTCAAAGTTATAAATTGCAGTTTTTCTTGTTTTTTTGCCCTTTTAAAAACTTTGAGAAGCATTACGAGAAATCACTACCGTGATCATTTTGCGTGTAAGTAAGCCACTTCACAGAAACCTTAGGAATGACGCATAGCACGAAACATTTTTGCAGTGCCTCACATCTAGGCACTGATTTGTATTTTCAGCTTCATCGCAAAATACATTTCTATGACAATTAAATAACTGGAAATAAATTAAAATGTAATAATCTCATAAGTATTCCTGTCTGTAACCTACATTCTCGCCAAGCAGGGATTCTCTTTTTTTATCTCTCTCACTCTTGAAATTCAGAAAATCTGCATATGTAATTTCCTGGATGAAGCATACATCCCAAGTAAGTGTATTTGAGACAAGACACTAAGGGAAAGATTATCAACACAGATTAATAGCATACAAATCCTGACTATGCACCTATGCAATTCCGCTTCCTTCCAACTTGCAGCTTATACCTACAATAATGCCATCATGATATTTACGCAACACATGAAGCTACAAAACGAGTGCACCTCAAGGGAACAACAGCTAGTTGTAAGTTGACTTATTGTACAAAAACCTGCATAATGT
This sequence comes from Acanthoscelides obtectus, assembly GCA_963669975.1. NCBI lineage: Eukaryota > Metazoa > Arthropoda > Insecta > Coleoptera > Chrysomelidae > Acanthoscelides > Acanthoscelides obtectus. The sequence continues at coordinate 69,640,616 of CAVLJG010000005.1, forward strand.
CACAAAAAACTAATGTAATGTCGAAAAAGAACATAACGTTCAAGATACGTAATACCCCTGTCGGACGCTTATGCAATCTATCAAAGTAGGTATTTCTATACTTTGCTGGAAACTCTCGGAAAACCGTCAAAAACGATAGCAAAATTAAACGACTTCCCCTTCTGCTTCGCGACCTATAAATACAATATCCAGAATATCCTCTAACGCCGGAGGGAATCGCAAAAAAGAGATACACCCTTCATAGCCAGCAGCCTGCAGCCATTTCTGCCTAGGACATTCCATATTTTACGTGGTGCATGATATATATTATTGGGTGATATCCCCTATCTTGTTTTGTATCTTTCGATACTGCCAGGAATTATTGAATTTGCCAGATGAGAGAGACTGGGAAACGACGCATTGACGTGCTGAGAAGTAGGGGGAGTAACGTCAAAGAAAGATTAAAAGTCGTAGGTAGGAATTTAATGGCAATAATATACGGAAGGGCGATTCTGTGAAAAAATGGCTAGTTGAATAACTGCGACGGGTGTTTTAAGACGATCAATGAAGTCTTTGAGACATCAAACCCAGTGTTAAAGAATAAATTATGAGGGAGTGTAGTATAATAGATTATAGCAACTCGGTTACATTATTTTTGAAATATTTCCGGCTACTCGAGAAATGTAGATCAACAAGCAATCTACAATATTGTTCATGCTATTCCTCAATTGTCTCATGTAGGCATCCTAACAGCTATGTTAAATGGTGCAAAAACAAGTCGTGAGGTTAGATGTCAAGTACTAAGTTTATCAGTAAATGACTAGGAAACAATATATATAATATACAAAAAAGTACAATTAAATTGTTTATTGGGAATTGGCAAAACTTAAAGCTTAGTAAATTCTTTTGACGGTAATCTTGAGCTTTCGTCAAACTATGTTGTCATCCTCAGGAGCTAAAACACAAATATGAAAGTAGCAACAATTTAGAACAGATTTAAACTTTCAAATCACTTACTTGTCGGTGTGGTTGCAGCTAAATGGTGTTTTAAAACGAAAGCGTGGAAGAAAATACTTGTTGCAATTGTAAATCTAAAAGACCGGACAAGTTGGGTTTGTTGCTAACGACGGATCACATAACTAGGTGTTACAACCATATATCAATAAACCCGAACAAAGTAAAAATTGTATAACAACTCAAGTTATTAAACTAATCCTTTGGGCTTGAAGTACCACAGCAAGTGGCTATAACCGGCCACATGGTTGTGGTTAGATGTCTCCTTGAAAATTCGAGGTCTTCTAGCCATTTTATACTACAATGTGTAGGTTGGCTCTTGTTGTGGACTTCGTGTGGTGTTTTTTCTTCTCCATCTTCTTTTCCTCAGGTTACACCCCTATCCGGATATGTGGGCACGTGTATCTATATTTGTAGTTGCACATGTGCATTTCGGGCCTGATGAAGCCAACCAGCAGAAATACATATCGCTCGGGTTACCAATCCTATTTTCTGCTCGAATCCACTTTCCCTCTTTTTGCGGATTTTGCCCGTTATTTTCTTATTTTTTGTTATATACCTTTCTACGCATGATCATATTCTATATATACATACATACGTATATATATATATACGTATCTATATATATATATAAGTATATATATATATATATACGTATCCATGTGTGGACGGAATATTGCTTCATAAACAAATAGATTTTGGGAAAATCTATTCATGACATGCTATACATGACATTTGAGGGCACATTTCTAAAGTACCGGCAATTATTCAGGGTGTCCCAATTTTGGCCAACAAGTTTTAATTTTTTGAATGGAATACCTTAAATTTTATTGCATATTTGGATAAACTAATTCAAAAGAAGAAGATTGATTTAACATACTATGGGGTTTTGGTAATTAGCTACTAAGATGTAAGGTGTTTTGTCCAGAAAAACCGTCCATTTCGGCAACCCTTCAATCCGCCATTTTGAAATTTGGAGTGCTGAATTGTATATCAAATAAGACTTACCTACTACAGCTTTTATCTTATTTGCTACTTTTTCAAATTTCCATTTTTGATCATACAGGGTGATCAAAAACGCGAATTGTACTTTTTCTAAAAAATTTCAAATGCATGATCCTGTATATTTGTGCAAGTTTGGATTCAATTTCTTATAAGCTTTTTTTTGGTATAAGGTTTGATTTAGATAAAATCACTAGATTTTGAGTTATTAAGCTTTTAATAGAACAACACAAAAATTAAGGAAAAAAATCACATCATCCATGGAAACAAAAGTTCCATATTGCCACTAAGAGTATAGATTTTACGAAAATCTAATAACAATCAGAATAGTATATATCAGCTTCAAGCCTAATAGAGAAAAGCAACTATAACAACAACATAAACAAACAACTATTACTACTCAAGACCTAATCTACAAAAACTGTTCGAAAATATCTCCACCATGTTGAACACACAGCCGTAGTCTTTCGATGAATGGCAGTTGCACATCCCTTAGCATTGTTCCCTTATGTTCAGAAAAGCATCCTTAATCCTTTCCTTCGTATTTTCCAGGTTAGATGGTGGATATCTATAAGCCTCTTGCTTAACGTAGACTCATAGAAAGAACTCCATCGGTGTCATATCTGGTGATCTAGGAGGCCAAGACATAGGCCCATCACGACCGATCCACTGTTTTTTACTCCAGGTGTCCAAATAGCTTCGCATACGATTATGATGATGCGCAGGTGCGCCGTCATGTTGAAAGTACGTTACATATGCATACAAGTTTGCAGGTTGACGTCCTTCAAAGGCAAAGGCAAATGCTCGATCAAAAAATTCAAGTATTCTGTACCTGTTAATCTGTTGTCGAAAAAAAGGCCCGATATCTTGTCTACCAATAACTCCTCCCCAAACATTCCAGCTCCATTTATTTTGGAAATCTATTTGCATAACCCAGTAAGTGTTTTCCGTAGCATAATAGTGCACGTTATGCCTGTTGACAACACCTATGCTGTTAAAAGTTGCCTCATCGCCAAAAAGACCCTTATCCAGGAAAGTAGTGTCTTCACTCACTTTATTTAGCATTATTCCACTAAACTCCATTAGAGCTGCGAAATCCCGAGGACGAAGGCCTTGATGCAAGCATATGAGATATGGTTAGTACCTACCTTGTGAATGATTCTTTGGACAGAAGTTCTGCATACATCAGTTTCTGTTCGAATTTGCCGTGCACTTAAACGGGGATTTTCCTGCAACTTTAATGGAACCCCAACTGATTCGCATCATTGGTGACACTTGGATTATTTATACATTTTTTACTATATTCCACTGCTCCACTTGATTCAAAACGTTCTCGTAGTGTGAAAAATGTTTCCGGTCTTAGATGTCACATATTAGGGTACCGTTGCTTATAAATGCGAGAAGCTAGGAAACTATTTGTTTGGGCTTCGCCCAAAACGAACACCATATTCACCACTTCTTCCTTAGAAAAACTCATTTTCAAAGTCGTTTTATTATAATGCTCACAAAGCTAATTTTGACAGTCTGTAACTAATCAACAATTTATTTGATGCGATATTTTAGGGAATTAAGCCGTTCCATAAAAGACGTGCTAATAACCGAAAAAATAGCCGTAAAAGCCCTTATCTGTCTAGCATAAAAAAAGATTATAAAAAAATTAATCCAAACATGCACAAATATACAGTGTGGTGCATTTGAAGTTTTTGAGAAAAACTACAATTTGCGTTTTTGACCACCCTGTATGAGCAAAAATTAAAATTCGAGGAAGTAACAAATAAGATAAGAGCTGAGGTGTGTAAGTTTTTTTTTGATACAAAATTCAGCACTCCAAATTCCAAAATGGCGGACTGAGGCGTTGCTGAGGTGGAGTGTTTTTCTAGACAGAACACCTTATATCTCAGTAGCTAATTACCAAAACCCATAGAATGCTATATCAATTGTCTTCTTTTAAATTGGTTTATTCAAATGTGTAATAAAATTGGGACACCCTGTATAATAACCAATATTTCAGAAATGTGCCTTCAAATGTCATGTATCACATCCCACAAATATATCTTCCCAAAATGTATTTGTTTATGAGTAATATTCCGTACACACATGGATGGGACTCCCTGTATATATATACGTATATAAAATTGTATATAATAGTGAGAAAAATAAAGTAAAACAGAAAGTTTGTGTTATTCCATGTATGTACATTTTTTTCACCAATAACGTACAAGAATGCGAACATTTCAGATGTCTAAAACCACTACTGCTGAGTCGATCTCACAAGATATTGGTCAAGCCGTACGTTCAGAAGTTGCACAACAAGTGACAGTAAAAATCCAAATATATACACAGAACCAAGTGACATAGCTGCCAAGATGTGCAGATAAGCTTAAAAAATATAATATATTAAATTCTAGCATTTCCACGATACTTTCCGTCTATACTGTATTTTGATTTTCTTTACTGCCTAATTAGGTTAAAGCTATACAATACCTAACAAAGGTGTATGAATATGTTCTTTGTACAGATATCCAGGGACAGAACCGCAAAGCGATGATATAGAAATGCAGCCATTCTCTAACTTGTTGTTCAAAATTAAAAGTTGCCTGCCTGGTAGCTTCGATCCGTCACCGATTCTATCTGGCAAGTTGTGTGGTGTGAGATTTTTCATATTTCAGTCTTCGGCGTTGTGTACCAACAAGGGATAGCTGATAACAATTCCTAATTATATTAAAAATACAAACTACTACCAGTAAAATTATGAGAATCTCGTAAGTTGCAGATTTCTTTGGTTGTAAATCGATGTCCCATAGAAATAGGAAACAGTAGCAGCTTTCACAGTCAATAGCTATATAGTTACAGCGGTGAACCTCTCGAAGGCTCAATAACTTTGATACATGTTACTTCGTCGCTATCTATAAAAGATTTTGTATTAGCTACAAATATAATGTGTTCGAAAGGTCCGATTGTTGGCAGTTGCCTTGGCGCCCAGATTTTACTTCGTGTTTTAGCTTACGTGATGAAATGAAACGAAAAAGTTGAAAACTGCAATTTTTAAGCATACCAGGTAAAAATAAGCCTACCTACTGCGTCTAACTTGACCTTCGAATGTGTCATAGCTCGCGTATATAAATATGTAGGTACAAATTTACCTACCAATTCGGACTTGGACTATTAGGTATGCTATACTCATCATATACTAACTGCACAAAGCAGGTATAAATAAGCCTACACAAGTTTGGAAGCGCAAACAATTAACTGTTATAGAATAGCTACAGTTTTCCAAACTGTGCACTAGGTTAACATAGAGATGAAGTCTGGCCTGTTTCATTTATCTGAGCAGAGAACAAGAAAGTTTGCAGAAAAAGAGAACAATTTGATATTCACAGCGAAACAGACAAAAACAATTGGATCAAGTATAAAGGTGTTGCGACAGCAGATGAACTCCTTTTTCCGTACTATTACCTCTCGACAGACTGCTGTAAGCTGTCGAATTACAGAATGTAAGTCAAAACGGTAGCGGAAGACGTACTTAGTTGATGGGTAGTATAAAATAGGTCAGATATGCTTCACTCGACTATACGATTGGTTAATCTGACTTGGGCCTTATTTTGTTGCCATATTATTGCTAGTTATCATCATCATTAGTATGGTAAATTCGGTACGCTGAGATCCATTTTAAGACGACATTGACAGTGAATACCAAATTGCTACAAATTTCAACCATACGTCTGTTTCCATACCAATTTCACAGCTATAATATGTACGATTCTGCTACTCGTATAGCATTAGTCGCTAGTTGGATTTAGCATATTTTGTGCTGGTTGAGAGCCTTGGGGCACTTTTTCATAAATAGGCAAGAGCGTGATTGTTCCAGAACGGTTCACTGACGGATCCATTCTTTGGTTGTATTAAGCATCTTACATACCGTGACAATCACTTCTCTCGCTACACAAACCTGAAGTGACTTCCGGCTTTAAGGAATTCATCAAAAATTCTGGTATCAAAATCTAGAGTCGCTAAAATAATTCAATTTATTATCTTTGTCTTCCTTTATCCGTTATCCAGACAGGGTTACTGGTTATAAATTATAGTGTTACGCATATACGTTTTAGCGCTTTTCCTCTGTCTTTTCGATATATGTATTTTCAGCATTCTTACCGCGGCCCTCTTGAATGTGAACACGGCAAAATGCGCTGAGAGGCCCCTGGGCGAGAAGAATGTGTGACCCTGTCGAATACCTCAAGTTTCCTATTCTCCTGCCATACTAGATTAGTTTTCCTCATGATACATTCTCCACAAAACGAGCATCAATACCAAATCAATGCAGGTTATCAGTACACTAGCCATTAACGGTGCACTGCAGTATTCTCTTCCAGCTATAATATCCGGCCACCGGAGCCATACATGACCATCGGTAGTGCCATCTCTCGAGGAGATGTTTCATCACGCTATAGGAAAGGCACATAGCGAGTACCTACCATCCCTGCTGGACAATATGCATTTAGACAGGGTACAGGGTCCTTGGATGCAGTTGCGAACCTGGTTACTGATATTCAGGGTTGCTTTTCAAAAAAATAATTATTTGGCTGCAACCTTTATATACATAACCGGTGCGTACGATCACATCGACCAATACAGAGTAAGATATAAAATGAAAAAGTATGGTATTCCTGCTCGTACGAGCTAGGTGATAGCTAATTTATGCTACAATAGACCAGTATATGTGAGAAGCCTCGGTCCTAGAGTCTCATTCACAAGCCTTCCCCAGGGTGCAGTCGTCAGTCCTGTCATTTTTAATATACACACAGCCTACCTCCACTCCATTGATACAGAAGTGCAACTTATACAGTACGCTGATGATTTCTGTATCTACATTGAAAGAAAAACCACAGAACAGTGCGTACGAACTTTGAGTAGAGATATGATAGAATACCCCAGATGGTTCAACGACAACGGTTTTATAATTTCCAATTCTAAATCGGCTGTTCTATTTGCCATTGTCTGTCAGAGCGGTCCGTAGGACCTTTCCTCTTGGTTGAATTGGAAACAGTTTATCTCTTATATTATTACTAAATGCAATGTAAGCCTCAACTTCTTTCGTATGATCGCTAAAACTTGGTGGGGTGCCGACCAAAAAATTGCTATTTTATTTTGTAAGAAGTAGCCTCAAAAGTACTGCCGTAAATTAAATATGATCCAAAATAAATTTATTACGATTTGTTTGACAGCAATGTACTCCTCTCTGACTACTGCGAATACCTCAAATTTCCTGTTCTCCTGCCATACTAAATTAGTTTTCCTCGTGATACATCATCTACGAAAACGTTTTGATCATAATATTCTTATTGTATGGTATATAACTTGTTTCTATATCCCAGTGCTATTATTAAAAAAAGGACCTACTATGATGTTTAGGCAACATAAAGTTCGTATGGGGTCTTTGTACAGTTAAAGAGTGGAAGCACAAATTCTATCAATTCCACATAAATCGCGTTTTGGCCCGTCTAAGTTCTGAGGTCCAAAGCACAGTGCGTGGGGTCCGCCCCTGAGTACAGGTGAATATAAAGGGAATGACAGCTAGTTCCAAAGTGACATTATGCAGATAAAAACATTTCAGATCGCTATATTGTCTGCTGTAAAGACACCTTTTGAGTTATGTAATGCCGATTGCTTGTAAGGCTTCGAAAATGTTTGCATTTATCAGAATACTACTTTGATCCTTAACTGACTTTTACGTTACTATGTATACGTATGAATGTAATAATATCTATGCAAGTGATGAATACGATAAATATATGTAGTTCTAAGGAGAATGATGAATATTACCAAATTGCGGGCATGAGGTCTCGAGACCACTAGTAACAAGTACTAATCAGACAAAGTACATGTGAACACGTAAGTGCGAGCCAGCAGTAGCCGCGCAGCGTATTCACAGAGCTACTTGTCCCGTGACAAAGCCGAAGCGGTGAAAAAGATAAACACGTTCCAGTGCAGAACGGCATCGTCATCGTCACCGTCGCCGCGTGTGACCTAATTTCCTGCGTCGTCCCTTCTTCTTTTTGCACCCGACTAGCGGACAAATTTAATACGAACAGGCGGATCTGCAGACACAAAACATCCACCAATTTTGTTAGTTTGATTATGCCTCGCGCCCCACTCTAATGATAAATAATCAGACAAGAACGTTTGAAAAAAGTGCTTTCTAAACATGAGTGAACACCGATGATTCAATATTATCAAGCATTTTCGGACGCGTGTGTATGTAAGAGAAAGAGAGAAAGAGATCAAAAATCATTTTCTTTATATCGAAGCAGCCGCGCAGGCAGAAGCCTAAATGCCGGAACACCGCGGCTGCTATGATGATCCCAAAGAAATTTTATTAATACGATTTTTGAACTGCCTAAGGTTAATAGAACTGGGAAAAGCTTCCTCTTGTAGATTGTTCCACAATCTCGACACCCTCGGGACAAAGGAGCGGTCGTATCGGCCGGTTCTGGATGTATGAAGTTGGACACGGTTAGGATGGGACGCCACAGTCAGGCGGGTCTCTCTGGCAGGCACAACGCGCGACGGCATCATGAGAGACTGTCTGTTAGAGAAGAGTCATCGATCAGTTGGACCGCCCTCCTCTGGACAGCATCGAGCATGAATAATGTAGTCGGGGCGGCAGCACCCCAAACGTATGAGCAATACTCGAGGCTAGGCCTTATCTGGGCCTTGTATAGAGTGAGAAGGTCATGCGGAGAAAAGTACTTCTTAGCCCTAAATAAATAGCCTAGCTTTTTCCCAGCAGCTGCAGCTATTGACGAGATGTGTTCGTGCCAGATCAGGTCCTCGGCGATCTGGACTCAGACCAGCCGAAATGAATGGCTCTTTGGCAGAACTAGACCATCCATCGAAACCGGGTGAGCGCAGGGACGCTGTCTGTTCGTCAAAGTACAGTACTGCGTTTTGGAAGCATTGAATTGTACAAAGCGGTACTAAAGCGACTTGAGTACCATTATATGTCATGTGGTATGAACTTATAATCATAGATATCAAGTGATTTCAATCCAAAAGTAATTTTCTTGATTACCCATGCAGTGACGTTTACAAGTTACGTATCTATCGATGAAAGCATGGAAGCAATGTCTAAACACCTTTTTAGTGGATATGAGAATTCATTATTTCTGGTATAAGGTACAGTGAAAGTAAAGTCGTCGTGTTAAATAGAACTCGCCACAGCCAGTTCGAAAGGAAAGGGATAAGTGTTTTCGGGCATCGACAAGAGACACATCAAAAATGCATGATTTAGATCTTTTTCAGGTACTGAATCTTGTCGGACATAAAATGGCTAATTTACTTGATATTATTTTCTGTAGTAAATAGCATTAGTGCTGTATGGATCAGTGTAAATTTACTAAGCTACTAAGGCGTCTTTGAACTAATGGATGAAATGAATATGGTCGATTTCTTGTAAAATGTCTTGCGTTTTGGAAGCATTGAACTATACAAAGCGGTACTAAAGCGACTTGGGTACCATTATATGTCATGTGGTATGACCTTATAATCATAGATATCAAGTGATTTCAATCCAAAAGTAATTTTCTTGATTATCCATGCAGTAACGTTTACAAGTTACGTATCTATCGATGAAAGCGTGGAAGTATTGATTAAATACCTTTTTAGTGGATATGAGAATTCATTATTTCTGGTATAAGGTACAGTGAAAGTAAAGTCGTCTTGTTAAATAGAACTGGCCACAGCCGGTTCGAAAGGAAAGGGTTAAGTGCTTTCGGGCATCGACAAGAGCCACATCAAAAATTAGCATGATTTAGATCTTTTTCAAGTACTGAATCTTGTCGGACATTAAATGGCTAATTTACTTGATATTATATTCTGTAGTAAATAGCATTAGTGCTGTCTGGATCAGTGTAAATTTTACTAAGCTACTAAGGCGTCTTTGAACTAATGGATGTAATGAATATGGTCGATTTCTTGTAAAATGTCTTTTGAACTGAAGAATAATTTTACGGTTTGTATCACTTGGTTTAGCAACAAAAGTCTACTCCTTCATTTGCTCTCGGACACTATATAATGCACCAATGGAAAAGAAGCATTTTTCCTATACTCCAAGCATGGTCGAGAATCTGATACAGTATCTAGATTGTTATGACAGCAATTGAATGAGAATTTTATTGAAACAATGTCTCAGTGTTGCTGTCTAAAATTCTGCTTGACAAATTCTTCGAGGACATTAATAAAACTACAGAATGCTTATTCTTTTTAAACGACATCGAGTAACTATTCAATTTACTTGACTACCGTGTCAAAAAGAGTGCCCATTAGGCCAGTCCTGTTAACAGGGAGGTCCCTCGCCCTGTAGTGAGCAGCAGGACGACTTACTTCTAGCTTTGCCACCGTCACCGCTGCGCGGCGTGGTCGCATAGTCACACAAATGAAAAATAGGTTTTTGTAACTGAATCATGTAATATATTAGTTTAATCATATTTCCCCGAAATAATTGTAAAGTCTGGTTTTATTGGTGCAAGTTGTCCAAGCGGGTATTTAAAACCTGGACGCATAAAATGGGTACACCAATTTTTGTGGGAAATTTTTTTATTTGACAACAAAGAATGAGAAAACATGTTTTTTTGGGATTCAATAGAAAGTGGACAGGAACGATTTTTAGGTATTTATGAGACTCACAAAATGAGATCACACGTAAAAAGATCCGACTAATAGCAAAAAAGTTATGGCCGAAAACCGAAGCAAACTGGAGGTCTTGGCACTTTTTGGTAATACGACGATGGTTTCCGGCAGATATTTAAAATTCTTCATATTTGTAGGATTCGTACTTCTCAATAACCACAGCAAAATTGGGGTCGGTTGGTTAAGTAGTTTTTGAGAATATCTAGTTGTTTATTCCAAAACACCTGTCCTTCGGCCATCACTACTAGTTTACTGAGCAATATACAGGGTTAGTTCAAAGGGAATTTTACAGCAAGACACACTAGTTTACTTTGCCGATATGAATCGCAGACCATTCCCGAAGATATACGTTATTTCTATACACAAGGGATGGGTTGCATTTGTTTCCAACAAATTTAAACATTTCGTGTGAGTAATTCACAACAGAAGATGATAGACACATCCGCTTTATTTTAAAATATGTATAGTATGTTTTTCGAATATCGTAGCGCATTTGTTCAATTGCTCACAAATACGAAATGTTTGAATTTGTTTAGAAGAAAAAAAAACATAACCTTTGTTTTTCGCATAAAAATAACATTTTTCTTTCAGAATGGTTTGTGATTCATATCGGCAAGATAAGCACGTGTATTTTCCTATTAAATGATTTTTGAACGAACCCTGTATATTGCTTTTTAAACAGGTAGTGATGGCCGGAAGACAGGTTGGGTTGGGATAAACAATTAGATATTCTCAAAAAACTACTTGACCAATATACTCCAGTTTTGTTGTGGTTATTTAGAACTACGAATACTACGAATTTGAAGAATTTCAAATATCTGCGAGAAACCATCGTCGCATTACCAGTAAGTGCCAAAACCTGCATTTTCCTTGGTTTTCTGCAATAACTTTTTATTAGTACTATTAGTCGAATCTTTTGCCGTATGGTCTCATTTTGTAGGTCTCATAAATACCTAGAAATCTTATATGAAGAGTTTTCTCGTTCCTGCCAACACTTCCGATCGAATTCCAGACAACACATTTTATCATTCTTTGTTGTCGAATAAAACATTTTCAGCCAAAAATTGGTGTACCCACTTTATGCGTTCACGATTTGAATACCCTCGTGAACAACTTGCAGCAATAGAACCAGATTTTACAATTATTTAGCAAACCAGGGTTATTTTCATCTATTATGATTAGACTATAGGTGTATATGAATTATTTCTTGAGTTGATAAGAGAATTAGGAGCCCATCTTACACAAATCGTATGATAGTATGACTGTAACGAACAAAAAAAGTATTCTGACATTTTTATCGGTCGGAAAAAAGGTAATAAAATAACAATATTGTTGGAAATATGTTCCAGTAAAAAACAAAAAGTCATCTGTTATCCCGCCTGAACTGTGCGCTCGTGTCTATATTTCTAGTTATAATTTTTGAAAAAAATATAACTAACCCTGTGCTCAGTTGGTACATAATGTGACCTCAGAGTGTGGTCCTTTGTACTTTGGTCTTTCATACAAATGGTTGAGATTTGGGCGCCACTCAGTTCCAGGAACTAGGAAAAAGAAATAACAAGTAGTGACTGTCAAATGATGAGTCTTTGGAGCTGAGCGAAACACAAATTCACAAGGTAGACAAACATTTATTGAACAAACAAAAAATTAGAAGAAGTCCTGGGAGACTGGCAAAAGGCAACTGGTTGGTACTATCAAGAAGGGATAGGTGTTATGAAACCTCTCGAAGGAAATGTTACTCCGAAGCAAGGTCCAAGGGTAGAAAGCCCCAGATGTAAATCAGAACCCGAAGGTAGAACCCTCGAACAGTGAGGGTTCACAGAAACGGGGAACTGCTCCTCAAAGACGTGAGCCCTGTTTAAATATCGCCTCGGAGTATCAATGCTGACAGTTCCACTCAACTTGATAGATTAGTGTAGCCTGTGACTACGGCTAAATCTCCAAGAGGGTGAGAAAAGGGCCCCGACAACAAAATTCACCAAAGGAGGTCGATTTCTCCTGAGCCCATCGAATCCTCAGTACTGGGTGTGAAATTGCGTCATTAACGAAGGTTGTAGGCCGCTGAGCTGCTACAATACAGCATTGGAAATAGCATCAAGTCACCTACAGCTTCGGTATTAACGATCGACCGAAATGATAAAAAACGACCTTTAACGAGATGGAGAGTAGAGTACGATTTTCTACCATAGAATTATTAGACCAAGAGGAGTGCTTTGTTATAAAACTAAACTTCGATATTTTTATGAACTATCATAAAATTATTATGCTAGATAAGAAAAACGTTGTAATAATTTACTTTGTCAGGATATATATATATATACAAAAAAACTATAACACGTCGTGAAACAAGATCAAACAATGGCGGCATCACAGCCATTTTCGCGAGTCTCATAGGATTTAAAATGCCGCGCAGCTGCTGCAAATTTGGACAAAAAAAGAAGAAGAAAATGCTCATTGAACATGATCATATCTAAAAATATGCGTAGGTGATTTCAAAAATACCAATTTTTGTGTGGTTGGCGAGTATTTAGCAAAGAATAAAGATAATCATAACGATTAAAGTAACGTATTGAAATTCCCCTATGGACTTCTCTTTAAAATATTATTTTGAAGTTATTGTGAAACACTGGAATGAAAAGGATGTCGGTTGTTTGAATTATGCAATTTTACCTTTGCATACACCAAAATAATGACAAACCATTCCTTCAGGGCCGTTACAGAGGTGTTACTCCTAAAAATATTAAATCTTATTTCCGTGAATAGGTTAAAACGGGGAATTGAAATGTCCATTTGTAAAATTGAACCGAAACACGCGATGTACCGAGGTAACTAGTACATGTCTCGTTACAAACTGCATTTGTTGGTACAACATATGAGATGACACTGACATGTCTGAAAAAATAAAAAATAAGCGGATTTGTTCGTGATTTGTACGATACATGAAACAAATTCCTTCAGATTTTGAGATATAATCAAGATAAAATGAAACTTTACCTTGGTCATATCGTTTCTATGCCCTTTAAACGTCTTCAAGTCTTAACTGTTTATATACGCTATCTGTTGGTTAAAAGGCCATAAGTAAAACGACGATATTCATATTTGGATACCATTTCATACTGAAAATGGTGCAATATTAGTATGTTAATGCAATGTTCTTTTTAGTGGAAACTCCAGCAACTGGAAAATGGTTCATTCGTGATAATAATAATAATACAGGTAAATATCAAATATTGTGCACAATAAACATAAAGCACCCAAAAAAAAGTTTGCACTTGTGTTTGGGTTTTTTTTAAATAAAAACTAATAGTACAGTCAGTGTATGAAAAAAAAACCGTTAATACTGTATAAATTTGGTGAATTATTATGGTAATGTCAGGAAAAATATACAGACAATTATAATTAAAAGTAAAAGTATGGATGTTAGTGTAAGTGAAATATTATTGATTTTCATAATGATTTTTCAGATCTACAATTTCGTGGATGGAGTACCTTGGTTGTTGTAAAATCCATTTTTTTAGTTCTTTTTTAAATCATTTACTTGATTTAATTACTTTTAATGACTCTGGTATGAAGTTATAGAATTTTGGTTCCAAGAAAAACAGAGATCGTTGTGTAATGGTTTTTGATGTTTGTGGAATGTACATTGAATTTTGATTGAATCTTGTTGGGTAGTTATGAATGGTACGACTCAAGTATTTTGAATATTTGAAATAACGTATTAGACCACAATAAAAATAAATTTGTCTGCAGTCTAATAGCTGAGCCTCCACATATAGAAAATCACTTGAATAAGTAATCTCCCTATGGAGGATCAATTTTAGAATTAAGTTTTGGATTTCACCAACCTTTCCAAAAGAAATTTATAAATGTTTTGAAATCATGTTCGATTGTGGTTTTTAGTGTATGCCACTGGTTCCTTTCATAGAGAATAGCTGCAAAACCGATAACTTTACCTGTACTATTTATTTTGAATAAATCGTTGATAAATAGATTAAATAAAATGGGTCCTAATACTGAACCTTGAGGTGCACCGTATGATATAATATGCGATTCACGGAATGTGTTATTAATTTTGACGCACTGTGTTCGATTTAACAAATAATTTTCTATAAGTTTGTATGTTATTCCCCGGACACCTAAGTTTTCTAAAGTTGTTAAAAGCGATTCATGAGTAATAGAGTCGAATGCCTTTGCCAAGTCAACAAAAACACATGCAGTTGGATTAACAATATCGAGATTAGTGTATATTTTACTTGTTAATTTTACAATAGCATCTTGAGCAGATTTGCCTTCTTGAAAACCATATTGCTGTTCCGCTATTAAGTTATATTTTTTTGCAAATTTGGTGAATCGTTTTTTAAACCTGTTTCAAATATTTTGGAAAAATTGGTTAAGATGGAAATTGGTCGATAGTTGATGGGTTCTTTCTCCAGATTTAAGTAATGTTTTTACCATAGCGTGTTTTAAACATGTAGGGAATATTCCTTTATTCATACAAGAATTTATCAAATATGACAGAATGCTGCAGATGTTGGAATTTATTCTCTTGAAAGTATATGCAGTTATATTATCTAGACCTGGAGATTTTCTTAATTTCAATTCATTGATTATTATCTTTATTTCATGCGTATCGGTCGGTTCCAGATATAATGAGTTGCATAATCTGGTCTTACTATAATTTAATTTCTCCGCGTTTTTTATGTTTTCTGACAACATTTTCCCGATTTTTGAAAAATATTCACCAAATTCATTTGCGATATCTACATCATTACTCACTAGTTTAATATTTGCTTTTTTAATTGTACTAATTTTGTTGTTTTGTTTTTTGCCTTGTATTTTATTGATAAATTGACACATTTTGGACGAACAATTTTGTAGATTATCAGACTCTTCTTGGAGATATTTAATTTTAGCCTCTTTAATTATTTTTGTCAGTCTGTTTCGATATGATTTGAATTCATTCAAAAGTTTAAAATCATGAGGATATTTTTTTGGTTTCCTTATATAATTCTATTTTTTTGTTGATGGAGGTAATAATCCCTTTTGATATCCATGCTTGTCTTTTTATTTGTGTTCGTGGAACCTTTACTGTTTTGGTGCATTCAGCAATATGGCCTTCAATGCTAGATATAAAAAGGACAAATGCATTTTCGATATTAGGTTCGTTATATACTACAATCCAATTTTCATTGAGTAAGTTGTTATTTAGTTTTTCATAATCAATGTAAACTTTTGTATTATTCACTGTCTTTTCAATTTTGGTTGATGTACTTTCAAGATCGATTTTGAGCAAAGTAGGAAAATGATCAGAAAGTTTGTATTTTAGAATTGCTGAATATAACATATTTTGTCAAGTTCTAGACGTGAATTTATAAACATATGATCTATACAGCTCCCACTGTTTCCCTCTACTCTTGTCATTTCGTTAATGGCTGACAGGTAACCATGTTCAGCCATTATATTTAACTACTCTTGAATATTTTGATTGTTATGATCTAATATGTTAATATTAAGGTCTCCAATGAATAAGTTGATGTCAAATTTTCTACTGCTCTCTAGATAATCATGTAATTGACCGATAAATGTTGTTACAGATATACAGGGTGATTTGTACACACCAATGATCTATATCCATTTATTATTCTTTTGATGAAACAAGTTTTGTTTGAGTTATATAAATAATTTCAAACCCACTGTTCAAATTTTGTCTTACGGAAATCAGAACCTTGTCATTTTTATTAAAACTACCGTCGTTATAATATAAATCATAATTGGGAATTTCGATCAAACTTGTATCATATACTTTAAATGTTTCAGTTAGCACTATAAGATCAAATTTAAAATCTAGTATGTCTAACAAGGCATGGAGTTCATTCATATTTCTATGAATGCTCCTTATGTTCGTGTGAAAGATGTTCAACCCTGAATCAATATTATTAGAAAAACGTAACTTTGTTGTAGGTAAATCGTCTAAAATATTTGTTTTAATTATTTCAGGTCTAAATTCTATAATGTATCTACTCATAAATATTCTACCTTAAAATTATTAGAGTGAGAGATGTGGTTTGTTATAAATATGAAATTCGATGTTTTTACTTTATCAAGATGCACTTAATTTTTAGTCGAACATAAAAAGAAACTATAACACGCTTTGTTTTAGGCCTAGTCTTGAGGGCATATCTTAGGTTAATATTAGGTAAAGCTATAGCTATAGCTCAAGAACTCTTCAAGTACTTCTCAGGATTCAAGTCTTGAGACACTTCAACTTTTGAGGCCATCATTCAAGGATATACTTACTAAAATTTCATTCGTTAATGTAGGCGATAGCCGAAACATCAGTAAAGCTCATGTTTCACACATGCTGGCTTAAAAGATGTTTTGTCTTCCAATGGTGTGTAATTTCTCAACACTGCAGAAAAAAGGGTTGCGTATAAAAACAGCAAACATTCGCATGACTTGGCAATTCTCATACGTTAGGGCGGTTTTCCTTTATGACAGTAATTATGACCATTTCCGTGTGTGCCACAGTTGTACAATATAAAAGATAGATGAGACCCCAAGTTGTATGCTTTTTGTGCGCAAGATATATGCGGCTAGAATAAAAGTGTATAAAATATTCCATCTGCTTGTCTTATTCTTTTCTCATCCTTTTGGACAGATAATTATGTCTTTTCAGAGTTCCGTAATATAATGCGGTATCTCTGACCTGACAATACATAAACTGATACAGATTGTATCGATTTCTCAAAATTCATGTAATTTATATGTAATCATAATGTGTACAGTGAAATCGATTCATTCAATGACGTCTTACCCAAATAGACCCTGCAAGTCATTCATAAGTCGGCCATTTGTTATGTTCGCGAACCTCAGTGGCGGAAAATACTAACTTTCATTCATAATTTTATGAAATTGGCCCCAAGCTTGGAACAGCACAACGCTGAAGGTCAACTTCGGAATTCCCACCACAGGCGTATCACAATGTGGGCCAAAGGGCTATAAAAGCCAATAAAGTTCTCAGTATATTGGAGGTATAAAAAACGTCTTTCTTGTAGGTATACAATTATTAAGGTGACCATACGTCCTACTGTTCCTGACAAAAGCCTGGCGACATAAAAATGTCCCTCTTTTCAGTCGTGGTGTCTTCAACAAAAAGCATGGGGACGAAAGATATCCTACTTTTTCCAAACCATACGGAATACGTAAAATTTTCGAACGACACTGTTAGCAACCCCTTTCTCCCGCTCTTCAAATGTCTAATCATCGGCCATCAATGCAAATGAATTGTCTTTACACATTGTGCTTTTATTTTATGTTTGTAAACAAGAATAGCAAAATGTGTGCCTTTTGTGATAGGTACTAGACCCTAAGATAGAAGTAATAAAACACAGTAAATACCTACTTAAGAAAATGTTTATTGGATGGTTTACATATTTTATATGGAGATCAATCAATGCAAAATAAAATTTTCCTGACTTTCTTAATAAGAAATGAGTCAACAAAAAATATACTCACTTTCTCAAGTTTCCCTGCCCCTCACCCCGCGCTCTTCAACATTTAATCCGGAGAATTGTTACTACCAATTGACATACATGCACATAAACCCAAGTCCTGTACTCCCCACCCTCTCCACGCTCTTCAGTGTTGTTCCCGGAAATTGTCCTGGCATTACCAATGATATAAATAAAGCAAAATCACTCACCCTACCCCCACTCCCAAAGGTCAAAAGTAACTTATGTGCTATTCCAGATTACAGTCTATCTCTGAACCCAATTTCATCCATATCCGTTGAACCATTTTGGCGTAACTGAGTAACAAAGACACATCTGTTTGTTCACATTTACACTATTATGATTAGTAGGATACGTTCTATCTGCTCCATATAAGGATTTTACCATAAAATAATCTCAATTGGCCGTGGCGGAAATCGAACGAACAGCTGAGGGTGTCAGGTTGACATTTCGCCGCGTCATGTCCAACTGAGATTTGAGCGGTTTTGGCTGTAACTATTGAAATAGATATTTCGAAGTTCTTTCCCGGGAAAAAATGTTTCCTATGTGCTATTCCAGGATATAGTCTATCTGTGTGTCAAGTTTCATTCAGATCCGTTCATCCATTCTAGCGTGATTGAGGATCAAACATACATCCATCCATCCATACTTTCGCATTTATGATATTAGTATATATATATATATATCTATATATATATATATATATCTATATCTCTCTCCTACTAATATCCAATATCGTAGAGTACCTTTTCCAGAACAATTATTTTACTTTTAATAACAAAGTGTTTTCACAAACACATGGTTGCCCCATGGGCTCTGTGTTATCTCCAATTTTGGCAGAATATGTAATGGATGACCTGCTTGATGTTGTTATTCAAGTATTGTCATACAATCTAATTTTCATAAAAAATATTAAGGTCACTGAAAGGCAGGATAACTTCACACAAAAGTGACGCCAGATTACATCCAGAGATATGTGCTTTGGCATCTCATATTAACAACACAGGTCACTCTATGTATTATGGCAGTATTGAGGTTCTTGACAAAGAAAAACTCTCAAAACATTTATTTTTAGCAATGTCCCACATTTTTATGACAGATCATTGCATGAGCAAAAAGGCTGATGTTAAGTAGCTTAGTGTCATTTATTCCTACCTGTTGAATTGCGAAAAGCTAGAACGGCTATATATCCAAATCGAACCAACATCTTCCCAAAATTAGAATACATTTCCAATTGCTATCCGTGTAATTGAAATTTCTCACTCACAATCTTTAATATAAACTCACATAACCCATCTTTTCAAGTGTGTATCACTATCTCACATTCGTACACTCATATAAACTACACATATTTCCAAAACAAATTAATTCAGCATTTTAGTAATTTGGGTGGAGGTTTACCGAGCGTCCCTCGTATACTTCAGACTCAAATTGGACAATGAGGTTTACAGTTCCACGTTCCGTCGCGTCAATCACTTGTCATCTCTCGACGCATTATCTTTCCGTGCCGTCCCCGTCTCCACGTGTAGCGGTAGTACGAGGTTAGAGACTGCATTCCGATTGTTTCCCTAAAATGTCTTATCATGTTTAATAAATTTTAATATGTTCGGGTGTATTGATATTTTTAACATGTAACGAAGGTATCTGTCGTTATCAACAAGTCCAATGTCTCCGTCCTTTTGTTTTTATATTTATAACAAGTTCTATCTTCTCTACGTTCATTTTGAAACACCTTGTGGCTGCAACCTCAACGACGAGTAAGTTGTTTGACAATTTAAATCTGTCCTGTATTCTTTGCTAGAATCACAATCGTGTTTTCAGAATCCCGATGAAGGCTCCATAAAGAATGCCAAAAGCTTGATTTTATCGTCAAAAGAGTCAACTTAAGCCTAAAAATTTGCCAATTTCCCAATTAACAATTAATTGTATTTTGTGCCCAACTGGTCCTTGGCTTTGGCAATGACTACTGCTCACGTGACATATACAGATTTAGGATACTTCCAATACATTGAAGAACGTTATGGAACACGCTCGGTTATACTACTGAAGGACTGGATCAAATACAGAAAACGCTTGGCGCATGAAATAAACAGACGGATATTTTTGATCAAGTGCAGGAAGAACAACATCCTACCACCATACATCAACCATCGCATAACATCCATAAACAACATCATACACAATCACCTTGTAGAATATGACTACAATGTCCTTTACAAAGGTTGGGTGAGAAAATACTTTCGCTTGAAATTTCTTCTTGTCATAAACAATTAAAAGAACTTCACTCATTCCTTGAACTTTTGAAAACTGAAATCATTTCACTCACGTCCCTCTTGATTTTCAATAATTTTCAATCGAGACAATTAAGACATTATAATACATTGCTCCATTCTATAAAAAAATCGAATATACGCAAGTTTGACAGGTTAATAAGTGACACAATGAAAATTTTGCTCAACACTCAACCAAAATGGGTAAAGAACCTCAGTAATGTCAGCATTCCAGATGACATATATATATATATAAAAACTTGAGACGTGGTCATTGTCGTCTAGACCAGTTAGGTGAAAAATTAAAACTTCCGCCTTTTGTTGGGTACTTCGACCAAATTTAAGCAAGGAGAACTCTTTATATTTTTTTTATTCTCTCTAGCTTTCAATGGTCTTTGCCATCATCATCGGGAGCTGCAATTACATTGGTAACAGTAGCAACAATAGTGGAAAATGAATTTAAATTAACTTACAGTAGTATGTGGCTTCACGATGTAATGCTTTCATGCTCTACAAATTTTTAATCTGTTTTTAACTTGTTCTTGTCATACAGCTGCGTGTATTTTATATAATTTTGACCATTGTACTATTTATCCAGCTTTCACCATGTTACTGGGTGTTTCCCTCATCCTGAACGTAAGCAACAATTAGCAACATCCTCACATACTACTGTAAGTTCATTTAAATTCATGTTACACTATTGTTGCTACTGTTATCAATGTAATTGCAGCTCCTGATGATGATGGCAAAGACCACTGAAAGCTAGAGAGAATAAAAAAAGTATAAAGAGTCCTCCTTGCTTAAATTTTGTCGAATGACCCAACAAAAGGCTGAAGCTTTAATTTTTCACCTATATATATGTATATACGAGCAGTAGTCATTGCCAAATCCAACGACCAGTTGGGCACAAAATACAATTAGTTGTTAATTGGGAAATTGGCAAATTTTTAGGCTTAAGTTGACTCTTTTGACGATAAAATCAACCTTTCGGCATTCTCTATGGAGCCTTCATCAGATGATGAAAGAGTCAACTTAAGCCTAAAAATTTGCCACTTTCCCAACTAACAATTAATTGTATATATATATATATATATCAAAGTTACACAGAGTCCATGCAATGGGTAATGAACTATAAATATACAAAACCACAGAAAACAACTTGTGAGTAGTAGTACAATTTTAAAAAAACAACCTGTGATGATTGAAACTATTGTAACTATTGGTATTTCAATAAAACAGGTTTAGTGTAAATGTCCCTTACTATATCTTTGGTTCCACTATTTTTGGATGCTTTTTGATGAAGCCTAACCTGAATAATTTTTTGAGTTTTATTTTCACCAAAGTTATTGCATGGCCATCTAATGGGTCGTCCTCAAAAAGACGATCTCCAAGATAATCAAATACCTTGGGGGGGATTAGATTTCTTATTGTTTTATTATGTACCTGTATGCCTGTCGTTTCGTCAGAAAATCTAAAGTATCTTTTGCCTTCTTTACACATGTAAAAAAATATAAAATGCAGAGTGGATCGGGAAAATGACGCCCGCTACGCCAATGAGTAGAATCGTAAACATAACCTTACCTGTGAAAAGATATCCCTTCACTTCCTGCTTTGCCAGCCTCAACCTTACACAAAAAACACTTTTATCTCACCATAATTTAATAAAAGTCTAAACAGCACAAATACAAGAAAATCAAACGTATGGCGCTCTAATAAAAGCGAATTTCAAAAGAAATAAAAATGACAGGCGATGACTCACTCTACTACAAGGTTACTACAACCAAGTGCAGCGTTGCCGTATACAAACGTTAAGGCCAATTCCCATCTAAGCAGCATCGAGCGGCGCGACGCAGAGCGACGCCGAGCAGCATGAAGCAGGGCTTTTATGTATCTGTTCCCACCTAAACAGCATGAGGCAGCATACGCGACGCGTAGTTTTGATCTAGCCATCAAGATGTCATCATCTTCGTCATCAGACGATTTTATATTTCTCGCAGCTGTATGCCATGAACTTGAAAAGATAAAAAAAGCAAGCGAAAATATTGGGTCCATGACATATTTCGTGCAAGGCTAAATGAAGGCGAATTCCATACACTTTTCGGACGACTCCAGCAAGTTGAACAGAAATTTTACAAGTACTATCGAATGTCTTCAGAAAAATTTAACCAACTATTCGATCTCTTGCGCATTTCATTAACCAAGCAAAATACAAAAAATCGACCTGTTTCATTAATTTTATTCCCTATTTCCAACCAAACTATATCCCTCCTATTTTGATTACTGTAGTTTTTTTTAGCCATATCATATAATTCACGGTATTCACCCACAAGAAGGATAATCTTTTCGATTTTTTCTCCATCCATAATTAAAACTGTGATGATGACTTTTTGGCAAAATTCAACAAGTTTCTGCTTGCATGCGAAACCTTCTATTCCCACCTGTCCGTCAACAAGCAGAGCCGCGCATGTGCAGCGACAATGCTTCACGGGGAATTAAAATTTTGCTGTGTCGCGCTGCTCTGCACTGCGCAGCGCCGCTCTGCTTAGGTGAAAACGGTTTCATTTAATTACAAGTAGACAATTGTAAGCAGCAATTGGCTGCACCGCTGGGCTCTGCGTCGCGCCGCTCGATGCTGCTTAGATGGGAATTGGCCTTTAAACGTCGCGTATTCTTCACTTGTTCTGTAAATTATTATAGGTATATAAGAATATACATAAATGTCTTCTAGAAGAACCTTTCTGTAACAGAAATAGG
Organism: Acanthoscelides obtectus; assembly: GCA_963669975.1. NCBI lineage: Eukaryota > Metazoa > Arthropoda > Insecta > Coleoptera > Chrysomelidae > Acanthoscelides > Acanthoscelides obtectus. The sequence continues at coordinate 69,663,831 of CAVLJG010000005.1, forward strand.
TCATTTGGCTAGTTGAGGCTACCATGGGGCCAATGTCAAAACGATCGTGGGGCCAACTTATTTGGCGACATCGCAAAAAGAGTGATTGTTGTGGCGGAAGAACTTTTGTAAACATTCCAGGTCTATTTGGGTAAGACGTCATTGGATTCACTCAAATCTTTCGAATATGTCGCTGGCGTAGATCATACTGATGCGACAGGGGTGGTTATGCTTCACTAGTCTGACGTCACGAATGCCACACGTCAAACTACAGAATTGTCTAACTTACCATTTACCTACATGTATTTAGGCATAATTTATGTTGAGTTTATTTTTGATAATAACCAATGTACTTGTATCTATGTATAAGTAAAATACCAGAACAACGAAAAATGATAATCTAAAAGCATTTTTTCAATTGTTTGGTGGTATTTCATGCAGTTACAGATTTTTGATTTAGTTCTTTAGGGACGTTTTCTTAGTAACATGATTAATTAGTGAACTGTTTTGGATGCTTGAGGTTTTATCACTGCTTAGTCAGATACTGGAATTGAAAAGGCGAAACTCTAACTTAAAAGCATTTTTTCAATATTCAAGCAGCATTTCATGTCGATTCGGATTATGAAATTGTTACTTTGGCATGTTTTTTTTTTGGGATAATACCATTTTTCAGTGGAATGTTTTGGATACGTGAGCCTATACTGTTGTATAGTCCAAGAATAGAACTACAAACTCAAAATGCTCTAACCTAAGTGTGATTTTTCAATCGTTACGTAATGTTTCATTCTATTATGTATATCATAGAAAATGGTTAATCGTATGTTCCTCTAGGTATTGGAATTGTTCTGCCCAAAGCAACTGCTAAACAACTTTCAGCAGTTTTGAGGTTATGGAAAAAGTGACTAGGCATGTACTTACTCGTAGGAATGCGGAAAATAAATGGACTATTTTTATTCTTAGAAACCTCGGTTGAAATAGAATCTAAATAGCAACCTAAGCCACAAATAGTCAATCGTGAATACACATACGCGGTAATTTTTTATTTACCAATGACCCCCAATGCATACCAAATATAATGTGCAATGAACGATCAGCGCGAAGTAACATGTTGTATGTAGGCAAACATATTTCTTGAGTCTGATGATCACTTGCAGTTACACTTTCTATACAGCCGTAGCTCTCCTGAAAGGTTTGCAGCACTGCTACATCAACTGCATTACTCCAAAGGTCACAGAAACGCAATAGTGAAATACTATTAACGGCTTCATCAATGCTATTTAGAGGATACGATCGGCAGGGGTATCACGTGTCTTGAATAGTGACATTATGACAATATGTCAGTTTAGTACTACTAGCTGTGGTACACTTGTTGTGTACTCGTTCCGTACCTGTACGTGTTCCCTAAATGCCATGATGCTTCAGCTATCAATGTTGGTCTCTGATGTGAAGTGGCGTCTGCTTTAGACCCCAACTAGCAAAGTAGTGCTATAAGCTGTTAGTAAAAAGAACCGTTCATCTAGATGTCATCTAGATGACATTATTGGAGGTCTTGCAGCTTGCGGCAGGGTCATTGAGCGTGTCGAGTTGGTTATTATTCCTCCATAGATGGATGCTTCTGATGACGCTCACAAGGAGCTATCTAGGCAGCAAGTTGACATTCTGTAGTTTTTCTTGACGTTTTATGGGTTTATTGTGTAATAGCCCTGCCGAGCGTTAGCTGAAGTCTTACAATGACACGCACAGATGGCACCTCTCATGAACTAGTACTCGTACCGACTAGCGACGGCAGTGCTAGTAACCAGTCAGCCACTAATCGGGCTGCCGCCGTTTTGGTGAGATCGCTTGTACATGTGCCGAGAGGTTGCCGCCGAGTTACGGTCGTGTCACTAGCTTCCGGTGGGAACGGTCTTTAAAAGTAATCCATTTTCTCATGACGTATTTTTTATAAGGCTCACATTATACAACTCAAGCTACGTACCAAGATACACAACTCTTTTGTCTTACAGCCCTTAAAGTCGTTTGGTATGTTGTAGTGTCTGCCTACGTTCCGGTTTCAGTTTACACGTCTTTCTCGTTATCCAATCAATACCTTTTCAATGTGAGGCAACATTCAATTGACGAAGTGCTCGCTCGGCCTTTTGGGCAGACTTTCTAGTCGATCAATCTCCCGGTTCATTAACTCTATCGAATAAATGTATGGCCTCATTTCGGTATCTAATATCGAAATAAAAACATCAACACGCACTTCTGTTGGATACGTCGTACCTTCAACTCTATTTAGGGTGAAATCAGAAATGAGAACCATTGGCACCTCTCTAGTCCCTATACAAGGAGGTGCAGAATGGAGAGTGAAAGTGTGTTGGAAATAGGTAATACGAGCGAATGAGAGGGATAGACAGCCGTAATATGCCCGTTCACTTCTATAAATGTTGCCCAGCTTATTTTTTTAAAGTATCAAGAAGTTTTTGCGTCGAGAAACTGTTAAAATATGCTGACTTTATTTTATGTTATGTTTGGTTGTTCTGTTTCCCATCTTTCCCCTACATGACTTCATTCTGACGTTTAGCCTGCTTTAACGTCAATTAAACAGAGCGCAGACTGGTGTGGTCGTGGTGGCCAAATTGTCCACCACAGCGAACTTGTTGAGCAGAGCAGTGGGATCAGGGGGATGTAAGCAATATATAAGGACTTATACCCTGAGTACCATCTGATGACTGTACCGAACACTAATGTCTATAGTGGATATTCATCATTATAAGAGGCGCAGCTTAACTTATTATTTCCAAAGTCAACAAGAAGTAAGTTGAATTAAATTTAAAATACAGAATTGCCGATATGTAACTGACTGGTTTCTACCTTGCATATTTCTGAAATTAATCAAAATACGTCCATTTTTTCATCTTAATTTGTTATTGAAACTTAGAAATAATGTATGAAAGATAATATCAGACAAACGTCCGCCTCTAGAAGCCACGCAAACTTGCGCCTTCACATTTTCCATCCTTTTGGGTAGGTTTCGGGACGAATATCTTCAATCGCTTCCGTAATATTGTTCTTCAGCTGCTCTACAGTATTTGTTTTGTTAGGATAAACCTTATTCTTCAAAAATCCACATAAAAAAGTCAGGAGCCGTTGAATCTGGTGACTTTGGTGGCCAGTTGACATCACCAAATCGAGAAATTAGACGTCCCGGAAATATTGTTCGCAAAAGATTCATTGTTTCCCTATCCGTGAGACAAGTTGCTCCGTCCTGCTGGAACCACACATATTTTGAAGTGTTGGGTTTGAGGAGCCAGGAAGCTTTGCACTATATCACGGTAGTACTTGCTAGTGAGAGTAAGAGAATTACCTGTAGCGTCTTCAAATAAGTAAGGTCCATACCTAACACTGCACCAAACTGTGACTTGTCGAGGATGTAGTGGTCATCGATCGTTGACACGAGGGTCCTCTAATGCCCAGGTACGACAATTCTCCTTATTAAAAAATCCGTTCATATCGAAGTGAGCTTCATCGCTCATTGCCAGATGTCGGTAAAATCGTTATTTTGGGTACTAAGCTGCATATTACATGACTGTATTGTCCGCGACATTCATGGCCACCAGGCTGCAGTTCTTGGGTTAACTGAATTTTGTATGGCCGCAAATGCAAGTCTTTTTTTTAAATAGTGCATAATGACCTGCAACGAATATCCGGTTCTTGAGAACGATGTCTGGTACACGTCTCAGGGCGCTCCACTACACTGTCACGAACTCTCTCGATATTTTTCAGAATACGAACAGTTCGAACACGGCCCGACCTTGGCAAGTCCTCTACTTCACCTGTTTGTTGAAATTTGATGACGATTGGTGTTGACACTGGGCATATTATTTCAACCGAAATCTTGTCGTAGCTTCGCAATCGTTGCAACCATCAACTCATTACTTAAGTAAAACGTTTTCACGATACGGACGCTTTGTGAGATCGATGATGAATTAGACACATGTGCTTTAAACAACTACTACGGCGCCACTCACTGAAATGCGTGTATCAAAAATGGCGCGCAATTTAAATAATTTAATTATATATTGACCACCTTGTAGTACCCAGGCAATTAGAAGACAAAATTAACAGAACAGAATGAGAGTGCCCGTCGAGAGATACCGATACGGCCACAGTGTCGGAGCCTACTGGAGACATAAGCCATGCAACTGTCATGAGAGAGAGAGAGAGACCAGAATCGCCAAATACCCTAGAAGTTGCAGGGGTCTGAAAGGATAGCATTCGGGCCTGCTGAAGGAATGCGCAACACTAAAAACTCAGCTAATGGAAAATGTATACTGGGAAGCTTACCAATGAAATACAACAACTCGAAGAATCTGTCATCTAAATAAGTATAAAGTAGGAACAGGAAAAGAGGCCTACATGCTATATCCTTGTCTGTGTCCTCTTCAGATGTGAGGTAAGAGATGTTTGTCGAGTCCTCTGAACGGAGATGGATCTATCCCCCCTATCTATCTGTGAGTGGGACATAGATGACAATCTCTACCCATACTTCATGTTTCCTCTTGAATCTTCTATGAAACATGTGAAACTCATATTGTGGTTGTCACACTGATCAATCTCTGTTCTACTGACCACCAAACAGAACCACAGATATAGAACTAAAGATTTACTGACGTTTCGAACAACTCGGTCGCCTTTTTTAAAGTACAAAATGACAATATATTCATCTGTCTTCCAGGTAACTCTATTTTTGTTTTTGGCGCTAAGATTTTATGCTCTCTAGGCAGTTCATCAAACTGCATACCGGGTGTTCCGCACTTAAATGGTAGATAGTATGGACCGAGAGCTTATCTTGTCCTTCTTAATTCAGTATTTATGGATATACTGTATGATTTGTCATAAACACGCCAAATCTTTAATAGCATATACCTCAAGCACTATTGAATCGATTTTGTTGGATAAGCAAGTTACCGAAAGCAGGATGGACGGCTAGAAGATCCAGGGACAAGCTCGATTTTTCCATTTTGTTTTTTTATCAAAGTTATTAAATTGAATCTTGAAATGTTTCAGTGTGTACAAAAAAGGAATGAATGGTGGTAAATAGATAAAATATTCTTATTTATGAAAATATCTTATTTTTAGCAGTATTTGCGACAAAATGGAGGTTCAATCAATAATCCAAACCACCAGGCCTAGGTTGACATTCTTATATTTGATTGCACACGTTTTTTTAAATCAAAAATTAGTTCCATCTGATAGAAGCTGAACTGAATCGTAGATCAGAAAAATTGAAATTGCCAAACCGCAGCGAAAGAAAAATATATTTGAGCAAACTCAACGGCATTTGAAAGAACAAGGAGTTTACCTTGAGATGATTTCTTAAGATAATTCACAAGGCTACAGAACCTCAAATATAGACAAAAAATGCTATTTTTATTCGTATATCTTGGAAACTGGATCCAATTGAGAGACTTGGACCACAGATACAAATTAAGCGCATCAAAAACCTTGGGAACAGTATACTCATTTTTGGGTTAAACATCTGGTCCGAGTGTGTAAGGAACTTTCGATGAGAAGTGGAATTGTTCTGAAAGTGATTCTTCAGCTATTTATGTTGTAGTCATTCTTCATTATCAGTTAGTGTAATTTACCTGCCTCCAATCACAACTTTGATCTTCTGGGAATTTTCAAAAGTCAGTATCTCTAGCTCTAGTTCGTACGGGCATGGCGAAAGTGTCTTGACCTTCTACTCTATGATAATTTTTTATACAGATATTCTTGACACAGTGTTTTAGGTACACGAATATACAGGGTGACTTTGAAGTTGAGTCATTAATTTTCAGATATTGATTGTAGAAGGAAGATAAACCAAAATATGTGTGTAAAAATAAAAAAAAAAATTGAAAAAAAATTTTACCTTGTTTTATAAAGTATCCTCCCGACAAGTATTTCAGTGCGGACCTGTATTTGATCGTGAGGTCTTGGAGCACCTGTGAGGAAAAACATCGTGATAAACGTTTCAAATTCTTTCGCTTTTTTGTTTCCGATGCGATGAACCGATAAGGCGGATTATATCCGTTGTTGCCAAACACGAGCACATAATATTATTATTGAGACAGGGCGGTACTCAAACTTCTAAAGGGCTATAACTTTGTTACTTTAATTCTACCAGAAAAATGTTAAAGGAAAAAAACATTTCTTTTGATCAGATCTACTCACTGTTAAAATAAATGACTCAACTTCGAAGTCACCCTGTATAGGTCAAACCTCAAGATCCCTAAAAGGTAGAATAGCCTCACATAAAAGTGATGCCCGACTGCATGTCACACTTCATATGCCACTGTAGAGTGTCAGTCGGTCGGCAAGTGTTAGATAATGTGGGAGTTATTAGGAAAGATGAAATCTCGAAGGATTTTTCAATAGTTGATAGATTTGCAGGTTCTTCCAAATCAATCAGTGGTTAAAAAGCATAGCTTTATTGTTGCCATTTATTAATAAAATTAAAATAATTCCGTCTTAATCGAACCTCATCGGTCCAGTTTTTTGTTCGTCGACTATGTGTTCCCTTTCACTGTCGTTTAAGAACAATTTCAGCAATAATCTCGCCGACTTAGTAAGTAATTATTTTTCCTCCTGATTGTTTATTGTTGCTATTTTAAAAAAATGTTTCTTAGCTCCAGATGATGATGGCATAGGCCATCGAAAGCTCGAGTTCAAGTTCTAAGAGTGTACTAATGCAAAACTTTGCTTTCTACCCAAAGAAATTCAAGGATATTTTCTCCTGACAGTTAAGGCAATTAACTATGAATACTATATATATGAAAATTGAGATATGAGATGTCAGTTTCCATCCTAAAATGACGAGGGAGTTGGAAACGTCGAAAAATTAAGTTTCTAAATTTTTTAAGTATGGAATTTGTTTTTTTCTAGTCTCGCTCTCGTCGCTGCCACTCAGTCAATACTCATAGTCTTTTTCGTCCCTAGTTTAGCGGTTGGCCGTGTCTGGACTTGATCGGAATCTATGCGATACTTTTCTCAGTTCTATTGGAGTACATAACACGCTCTCTTCACTTTTTATTACTGTCAAAATTTTTAGGTATCATGACTTCGTGGCTACTAATATAAAAATTAGCGCTCCAGATATAAGTAGGGCACAGAACCAGCTGAATACCTTATACACCCTCTTATTCTGCCACGATTATTATATCGGTGATGGAACTGACTTCATCAAATATCCGCATGATCTTAATGGATTATCTAAAATAAGACACTAGACAATAGAGCTAAAAATATCGTCTTGCTACTTTTATAAAAGCCACAATACCCCCAAGCGTCACAATATATTTGCTCCTACGGTCATCTGAGTTTACTAAACAAGGCCAGAGACTGTTTTTGTCTGCTAAGAGAGAAATGCTTTAGAAAAAAAAACCTTTACAAATTGTTCACGTTTTACTTCCCACACCTACGGGTGAATTAGAATTGTAACTACGAAAATTTTCGAAAAAACAAACAAAAATCGCTCACATTTCAAATAATAGTGATCATTTTTGAAAAAAAATTTAGAGGTAAAAAATGGGGGTGTGGGTTATAAAGTGGTGGGTAGGGCGTATCTCAATTCATTGATGTTAGTATATGCATATAAGCTTCCAACCTTGACAATTCTAAGCAGCTATGGCATGTATTTCATGCATCATATATTTCTCCGTACATTAGAAACTTCTCAGCAGACGTGTCGCGTGCCTACCGGCCGCTTTGCCCTGGTATTACACGTTTAGAGCTAGTACGCGTTCTCGTGAGCCGCGCAATGCGCAAGAGGGGAGGTGGGTGGACAGAGAGTAGGGATATTTCCCTATCTCCCCTCAGATGAAAACATTCGGGAGCAACAGCAGCGAGTTTACAACGTGTACGTCTGTACAGTGGCGTAGTTATAGAGTTTACTTAATCGTACAGAGTTGAACGCGTGCATCCTCACATATACTATGATTTTGTGTGTAATTTCATGATTACAGAAATTTCCTAATTCTGTAAGCATTGTATTAAATATTATCTAGAAAAGAGAGTTAAAGAGCAAACATAACTGCTCTGTTTATTTTGTGATTACATGAAATGTAAGGATTATTCTGTCAGTTCTTTTTAACTTCCTCAAAAGTTCACAAAGTGAATTAACTATTATGACAAATCACTGACGAAAGCCGGCTAATACACAATTTGTTCTAAGAAACTAAAATATATTTGTACGTAATAAACAAAATAAGATATCTGAACATTCGTTTTAGTTAGACGAGATAGAAGTCCCAGTGCTAGCGGTTTGGCATCATCTTTACTACTACTATCTGATAACAGCTGTAGGTCAGATTCATCGCTATCTTGGCCTATTGTTATAATAAATTCCTGGATATTATCCATTATATATTCCCGACATAGGTATTCTTCCTCCACTCTTGATACGTGGTCGCAAACGCTTCTCCACGTTTCTGGAGTGACGCGGTCTGATGCTAGTTTCGCCAATGTGGAAACATCGTCCATTTTAAAGGTGGTATGACAGGCAGCAACCTCATTTTTGACAATGACCCAGGTTTTCTCTATAGGGTTTAGTTCTGGATGGTAAGGAAGCAAGCGCAGAACACATTGACCGTCTTCATCTGATATCCTATCTACTGCATACATTTTGTTCAATGGTTTATGTGTTTGTATTGTACGATAAGGTTCAGGTTTCATGATATTATATCAAAAGGGGTACTCTTTTCAGTGAGCCATTTTTGTATATCTGCTTTTTTCCAAGCAGAAGTTACGAATTTGTACCAATACAATCGAGCGACATAGCTCGCACGCTACATACATACATACATATGATCGCTAATACCACTTCAAAGAAAGTCCATTTTGTTATCACATGTGTCAAAATCCAAGTCCCTCACCTCCATTGTCGTCTATTCTTGTCACATCTCAAAAACAGTTTCAGCGATTTCAACGAAGCAGTGGCAAAATCGCCAATACACAGTCTAATAGAATTGAGTATCGTGCATTTTCATCACATCAGAGATTATCCAAAAAAATTATACCTTCCATACTTATGCCTTTTAAATTTCATTTTTGACCATATACAAGGGTTATAAAGCTATCCCCACTTAAAATAATCTTGTATGTGGACCCGTGGGCAACTTGGTGTATAAAGCATGCGGTGTATGCCTACCGACCGTTCTACTTCAAGTATCCTCAAGCGACTTTTTATGGCAAATTTTATTCTCTACAAAGAAAGATAGTAGTTTGTATATGCTTAGATTGTCACGCCATTATAAGCAGAAATATCTTTATGTAGATTTATCCTATAATTTTATCCTATAATTTTAATGATAGGGAATTCAGTTCCATCCAAAATCGTTCCTATGACTTTTTCTTATCAAAATGGCGGCAAGTTCCTCAGCTCTATGATAAGGGCAATTAGAATCTATAAAAAACAGCATTCTCACAATATAGATAACAAAAAATTGCTGTTAGATTTTTTGTGGCGAAAAGCTTCCTATTCTCTGGAAACATACACAGAAATCAATCAAAATCATTTATTCGGTAAGTGGATTAAAATTGAACAATGTCTGCCTCATTAGAAATTTTCTGAGACATCTGATTCTACTACGTAGATCTGAGTATCTACACCGTGAATTTAGCGAAAAAAGAGTCTTATCAACGACCTGTGTCATGTTCATAAAAGATTCATCTGCCTAGTGTCATCCTTTGACAAATTACACGTCGCGTCGTGTTGGAGCAGAGACACCTTTTCCATAACAGGCGTCATTGGAAACCGGTGATTCGTGAAAAAAAACCATCAAGCGTATCGGAAAATGGCGTCTTAGAGGCAGTCGCTGCGATGGAACGTCATGTCTAGCAGCGGCGTAGTAACTACTTTCAGCCCATCGCACTGAGCTGAGTAAATTAATTGATTGAAAAACATCGTTTCCCAAAAATGTGATCAATGACTCTGAGTCATAAAAATCCACTGAATAGTAAGTCCATCAGATATACAGATACTTGAAAGATGCTGCTGAACCCCAGATTCTTGCAACTAACTTGAATTGTTTTGCATAATTTAATGAATATCTGTCATTACGTTTCTATTGCCTCTTATGTTGAGAATGTTAAAAGTTCCAAGTCTCTCAGCTAACGACATGCTAACCTCAACCTATTTTTTTCTTCTTCTAAGGCTCGGTTTTTCAATCACTAGTTAACTTTCAAGATTGGTAACTACAACTTTAACGTTTCGTAAATTTATTTCTCATGTACTGGTTAACTTTAACATAACGGTTCATCTGGCACGGCTGTTTTCACGTCTGAGCTGTAGAATCATGTGCTTTTAGTAATGGTCGATGTTTGTGTCTAGTGTCATCTGCGACAACTTGTGACACTGTCAAGCAAAAAGGTTAGGTACTGCGGTTTAACAACAACCGTCTAGCTAATACGTAGACGGTTCTTGAGTAAAAGTTACCTGCCGTTTTAATGCAAACCTGACAATAAAAAACGCATTTTGAGAATTAACTGCTGGCCAGCAGTAAAATTCTGGTTATTGCCCTGGATGCCAAATTGTCATTACAAAGACAATGCAGATTCTAACAACTTGACCAGTACGGCTGATCCCCATTCAACCTAAATAAGATAGCTATTCATCTCGCGGTAATCGTGACAACATGGCGAGGAAGCTCTCGATCCTCCCGGATAAGCGCATTATCCATGCCGAAAATTGCGGCAACTCCTGACTGCTCAAATTAGGAAAAGCATATTACGCTGGTGCAAATTGCATCCGTAAACCATTTTAAAATAATAAAGCAGAGCAACCCGAGTAACCCAGGCAACTCGCTACGGGAACACCTCAAAGTATGATGAATATAATAACTCCCACTAACGCCTAGAATTCTGAAACTAGAACGGACATTTTGTTATTCAATAATTTTGATCGTCAGTACAGAACTCGAGAGTCAAATTTAGTGTACATGAGAGGGGATAAACAATGAATTGAGGTAGACAATTTCTTATATAGGATTATTAATTGGTAGAAATCTACTGCGATAATGACTTTGTCAGAGCAGAGATGATTAAGTTGGTACCAACCTTCACGAAGATAGTTCTGTATATGCAAGTGAAAAGGTGAATATACTGATACTTTTCGCCAGGAAATTGGTCACCAAAGGGTAATCATAATTAGAAGTATATATGTATATGTGGAAACCAGTTACCCGGTCTGATTGCCGAGGATAGCGGCTAAGTCAATTCACTCAGAAGCAAAGTCTTATAGATGATTTGTGTGAAATTGCGTGCTTTATAACATTTATTTTCAATTATACAGGGTGTACTGTTTAAGCTAGGCGTAACGCAACTTCATTATTTTAAATGGAACAACCTGTATATTATTGATTTTTTGGATGATACCCTTTATTTAAAGAAAAATTTTTTGAGTACATGTACGCGGCCCGACATGTTTTCAGTTTGAAAATCAATAATCGAATACAAAATTTGTTTTTTTTACCGCAATGTATCCCTTTCAGCTGTCAATTTGACGTTTCAATACCAATATCATATTTTTTCAAATAGCTAACCCCCTCTTATTAACATAGTCCGATGCAGAATCACATGTCCTTTCGACTAACATAGCATTTCATGGGCCTGTGGCTATTACATGGACATATAATATCGATGTATAATTTTTTTACTAAATCAGATCGCGTGGGGTAAGCAAATGCGAGATTTTGCGGAAGTAAATAATACTTGTCAGAGGTGTGAATTATCTCTCTAAACCGTGAAGAACTGATAGATATGATGTTTGCTCTTGGCGATTGCCAATAGAACACTTTGCTAGCGTCAAGAGTATACGCGCAACGTTTTCGAATCTTCGACATCCATAGTACATCCCCTTCAAAAGCATCCAGGGAATATTTGTTAAAGTAGGATTTGTTAATTATAATGTTATAAACCGCAGCAGTACCGTAGTTACAGATGAAAATGAGTTTTTCGTTCTGGGATCTGTAGCTGAAAATCCTTATACTAGTACAAGGGACATTACTCGAGCTACATATATTAGCAAAATGTCAGTTCGGTGAATTTTGAAGAAGTATAAGTACCATCCATTCAAAATATAAATACCAAGAATTACTTGAAAGGGACTATGGGAGTGAGTTCTGCCAGTAGGCTTCCCTGAAAATTGTGGAAAATCAAGATTGCTTCAAGTACGTGCTATTCACTGATGAAGCTACATTCCATAAAAATGAATTTGTCAACAGACACAATTTTCATTATTATAGTACAGAAAATGGCCGTCGGTCTGCAACAACACGTTCTCAACACAGATGGTCATAAAATGCATTTGGCGGAGTTCTCGGCAATCGACTTATTGGTCCTTATTTTTTTGATGCTTCATTCATAAGAAGAAGGTACCTGCATTTTTCAGGAAACAATCTACATAACGTACAGGAGGGGATCCTTTAACAGTTATACAGAGAATCTGGCCACAACAAGACTTGGCAAGTGCAATTTCTTCTTGTGGGATTGTATTAAAGATACCCTTCTCCTTCATAGAAAATATGTAGGAGGGAATAACCACCGCCTTTAGACAATTGAGTCCTTAGATTCAGGTATTTTTCCACTGAAAAAATGAATAAAACGATTTTATCCGCATATAAAGGCCACAGACTGATGAAGTATTATATAAATGGGAGGTAAATTTAATGTTGCATCAAACTTTGTTAAAGAAGTAGGGTATTGCTATAAAAAAATGGTATGTGCATTCAAATATGCAACTATTGTATAATACTTTGAATTGTGCTTTTCAAGCTGAAAGCTTTTTAGGACAATCAAGACCATTTTATAAATATGTTGAAGGAGAAAGGGCTGAGTATTTGATATATTCATCAAATACCCATAAATTTCACTCTCATTTCTCCAGATATATATGGCTGCTGTCGAACGGTGTCAACCGAAAATCGTACTGCATAACTTGGCATCTGCTTCAGAAGCATGTATCGAGATATAATGTGTCACCGAAACAGTTACCACAACACAACTCCTCCAGTCAACGTGGCATCTGTGCCACTAATCTAGCTGTGAAACGATGTTCGATATCTGGCTATCTAATGGTATGAAGCCATGTTGTGTACTTGTCGGTGCCGCTTACAGTCGTACATGCACGGCCCTGCACTGGAACAATATAAGGGGTTTCATAATTAACTGCATGAACATAATCAAACGTTCAATAGCAGCGTTGCACCTACTTGAAAGTGACTATTTTTTGAAACATTGCTGGAAGCAACTGAAACAGTCCCTTATGACCTCTATATCACATTATAAACAACAAGAAACGACAAGAAGCAACACAAAACGACAATAAACGACAAGAAAGGGGAAGAAACGACAAAAAACGGCTAGATACAACAAGAAACGGTGAGAAACGACAAGAAATGACAATCATCGATAAGAGACGACAAGAAATGACGAGAATGGACGAGAAACGACAAGAAACGACAAAAAGGCAGGAAACCACAAGCAAGACAGGAAACAGCAAGAATCAACACGCACCATGAGCAAACAGTTTATCTGAATGAGTAAGAATTGTATTTCAATTCCATATGCTATATTTTTTAAAGGCGTAGACTCGTATATCGAGCAAAACCATGTCACTCATGCCCGTCGCCTGTTCAGAAGTAATCAAGTACTTATGTATTTATACATTATAGATCTATAAATCATAATGTACTATTCATTTGACAAAAATTAAACGGCAGGCACCTGCTGTAGCAAGGATAAAATAGTTTCATAGCTTTTGAGTAAATGTAGCATCTGAAACTGATCCTGTCGTTTTCGCATTTCAGTTCCATAAACAATCCACACGCAGCATTCTTAGTCGACGATTGCATAACAATTAACCGGTGTCTAAGTACAACAGTTCTGTGTGGAGCTTTGCGTTTTCGAAGGATTCTTGGCTCTTTCGAGACGATCGACGAGGGTGACGTGTCTGACCCATTAAAACGACGACAGATAACCTCATGCTCGTCAGACAGAAATGGGGAATTATATCTATTGAGGTTATAACCACGTACCGTAAGCCACTGACCTACCGGCATAGAGCTGCGTCCTTGCTGCTAACAGACGCGCATGCATGGCACCTCTCCGGAACCAGGAACAATACCTGATTTATGCTGTGTCGACGAGTCTAACATAACAGTTGCAGTCAGGGAAAGGAGAGTAGGAGACCGACTGCTGTGGGTGATAATTATGTTTAAGAGGAGCGTTGACCTCTACATATTTACGTACTTGTCGCTTTTTCCAGGCAGTCATCAGTAAATATCGGAATCTTCTATCGAGACCATATCCATCACTGGTGCCATAATATGTACCTATATGCCCTCGAGCGAATAACGATGGAAATGATACAACTGAACGGAGCAATCACATAGGATGCCCTAGCCCTCATATTCCATATATAAGTCCTTACCATAGTCAAAAGTTAAATGGAGAAACTCTCAGCATACTGGCCACACATTTTATTTTGTATTTTTGTAGATACTATAGAGATACGTTGAGGATATTTTCAAAATACAGGCACTGGCACTGGGATGGGACAAGATGCCTTTCTGGAAGACATCGCTATCAAATATCACTATAGTAGCGCTGAAAATATATTTATCACAAGGGCTAAAAAACTAATGACTTTCTATACGAGACCGTTCTTGAACAGCGTTCTTAAGAGTGGGACTCGAAGGTATGTTAAACACAAACCACATGAAAGTATCTCTGATTTTGCGTCTTTCACTGTGTTAGTTCCCAAGCACGAACTTTCTTGCAAAATTCAAGGTGGCGCAGAGTGCTAACCAATTTGAATCTTCTGATTCAAGGCACGTTGCTTCCAGTTTTGTGTAATCCCCAAACCTTTACAGAAACCTAAGTTGCGTGCGGATGATTCACTCTCATCGCTATTTCGCATATATCATTCAGTGTTCTAACAATGAGTGTCTTCTAAGCATATGGAGTCGCCATATTTATAAGACAGGAAGTATTTCATATTTTCAGAACGAATAAAGTATCGTCACAAGTTTTCTTCTTATAGTATAACCATAACAACTTATGCACATGAAATCTTACGTGGATAAAATTGTCGTGGATAGGGATTCCAACCCTTCCAGGAAAAAATGGTACTTTGCGTGCCTAGCCATTACGAATTTGTCGCTACAATCCAACGTGATATGCAAAACCCTTATCTCTATTTTATGATATTTTCGCGTTATAACGCTTGCTCTAACCAATCATATGAGTAGTCGACGTATCCGTCGCCTGGTCCCTCGTTGTACCCATTTTCTCATACCTTTGTATCTGAACATGTATAGACATTCACAGTTAACTGTAAAGATATTTTGAGAGGTATTATGTACATTTGGAGTTGGAAAAATGTGATCATCGTGGTCGAAATGTAAACATCCAGTGCGTCAAGTTGAGTTCGGCTTCAATTTTGAGATAAGTAAGCAAATTAAGATAATGAAGTGATTCCAATGGTGAGTTCTAGGTAACTTTGTAGGGTATATTATCGATTCTTATAGATTTTCAAAACAATTACTAATATAAAAAAGGAGGTGACTGATATTTTTTCCTGTTTTCATTGAATAACAATGACCAAATTGGTATGTTGTGCATCCTTATGGTTACTGTTAGACAAAGGAGTGTACCACAAAAAAGTAAGTGCAACAGTCAGAAAAAAAAGAAATGTGATGAGCCCCATATAATGTAGGGGTATGAACGTGTTTTAGGAAATAAACATATATTTTTAAGGGTTAGGACAATTGATATAAAGAAGAAAAAAAAGACAATCAATTATCTATCACTACTACTGTAACTAATTTCAACTGGAATATCTCGAGTAGTAAATACTTTAGTTAATCTAACTCCTGAAATTTATCCTGCAGTTTTGATGCGCATCGCACTGCGTTGCCTGGCCGAATCATCCAGATTTCGGAAATGAGATATTGCGACATGGACATTACGAAAAGCCATGTCACCCATATCCGTCTGTTGATCTGACTGCTAATCCTTGACCCTTGACCCGTCTATAATTAGAGAAGTACCACACGGATTCTGACGAAACTTCTCACAAGGTTACTACTGTAACGAAGAAGCTTTGTAGCTTTTGGAATTCGGTCAAGTGGCAGCGGAGAAAGATACCAAAAAACGCAAACATAAAATACGCTGGTATTGGCCAAACTGATGAAAATAGATATTTATAATAAACCATGAATCAAGAAATAATGGGCTGCCATTTTCCATTTAAAAAATTACAGCCTCATTCAATAGCACATAGTATATAAAAAATACTACCTAAAAAACTTCATATTGGACCCTATAACTTTTGTTTACACCTTTTTATTCACCCCATATAAAAAACTTAGAGGGGGTCTACTTATAGCCGGTCATCCAGTAAACTTGTAGCGCGTAGTCGGGAGCACCGATGATATACGTATAGTGTTAACAGTCCAAAAAATTCTATACTTCCGTCGTTTCAGAAAGCTCGCATAGATCTGATACATTATATACCTCGGCGTATGCGCATCAGAATATAAACTTTTTCGGCCAATGAGGGCTTACCTTTTTTCCTCGACATGTACCTCTGTATGCTCTAGGAATATTATCACTATTTTTAATCATACTGTATGTGGAAATAGGAACCAGCAGGGGACGATCGATAACGCTACAATAATACATTTTTCTCTTGTTAGGTCTGACTTCTGGAAGGCTTAGTTCCTCTAAAAAGAAATCCGCAAGGGTTCTCTACTCCTCATTCTCGATTTATGGAGCATACGCGGAAAGCTCAATCTTATATATCACGCATAATTCCAATCGACCGCAGGTCAGCAATGAAAACGACTTACTTTCCTTTAGAAACACGACGAGCTCAATTCTATGCTTTCCACCCATCGAATGCCTCGTTTTCCGCGATGGAAGCGAATAAAAACGTGAGCTGGTACGCTCCCGTCTTTGTTGACACGAAATTGCCATCATTTTGTACGTGGAGGTATGTATACCGGTCTCGGAAAGCATTTCTGATAATATGGAGTACGGGAAATCGGATGACAGATCCAAGCATTTTCCTACTGGAATTATGAAATAGCCATATGAGTTGGGACGAAACCATATAGGATGTGTTATGTGTTCATATAAACTAGTAGACTAAACTTTATTGCCAGTACGATAAATACTTGTTAGAAAAGTAGGATATTCATCGCCATTAGGAAAACGTAGAAATGTATCCTCAACTGATGAGTGAATGTATATAATTTTTATTAACTATAATATCCTAAGGAGTTAAAAAAACGTCACAAACGGAGATAAACCCAGAGACTGGAAGAAAATTAACCCCAAAGGAATGTTTCTGATTACAGCAAAAAATTTAATAGATAGACCAAACATATGCGAACAAGGAATTTGGATTCATTATGGACCCTTTTGCTCATAGTTCCACCGTCCCTGCACATATTTCCAGAAAACTGACAGTAGCCTACACGTCGGAGAAGCATCACATTGCCCAAATTTCATGGTGAACCGTTTTAAGTAATAGTAGTGTGAGGTGAATCTATCGCTGCAAAAGGTAAGACTGATGTCTCTGTATCGACCAACACCAAGTCCCATATGACCTTTTCTTATTGAACTCTTGACCTACCCGACGTCCTGATTGAAGTCAGTCATCATTTTTCTGAATCCATCTCCTCGCTTTTAAATGTTATGCACTCTATAATTTAAACTCATATAAAAAACAAATAAAAGCCTGGCTGCACGTGGTCCCAAGAGTTAAAATCCATATGTACATAGAAGGCACGAGCTATACATTGTAAGTTGTAGGTCATTCTCAGATTAAATTTTCCATTTCCTAACCAGTACTTTTTAAGCCTTCATATATTATACTTAGTGTAGATCTATTTAGCCTTAGCGGTCTGTGATTTGACCTAAAAAAAAGATATATATAGAACAGCCGCTAGTTTAGTTAAGTCATTAAGCCTTAGCGGCCCATTTTAAATTATCTGTAGTGTTGTATTTCAAAATCCTTGAGTTTAGTTTTGGTCCAGTTGGATGTAATGGCCACGCACAGGTTATCCTTTAGTGGTTAGTACTTCCTCTGATATACCATATTCTATGAGCACAATCCATACTTCACTTACATATATGGAATCTCAATTAAATCCATATGCATCACTAATTTGTTAATTAGAATTAAAAAAAGGATTTTATTGTGTTACGTCATCGTTAGTATATAAGTATTTTCTGTTTTCCTTTACCCGCGCACAAGGGCCACCCTTCTGCGGGCTCTTCATTTATTTGTCCTCTATAAAATTCTGTGTAATGGTTGTGTATTTTGGTGACAAATAAATATTACTATTACTATTACTATTACTATCCAGTTATTCTAAGTCCTCGGTTATAGGGAAGCGGCATTTAGCAAGCAAATGCACTAAATTTGATTTTATTTAGACTAATCCGATGATGAAAATGTATAAGAACCTAATATACGGGTCCGGATTCGGCCATTTCAGCCCAGTTAGGCCTTCGTAATCTCACCACAACCCTACGTTACATGTATGTAGTTACATAATGCACTCATGGTACATAACACAATCGAATGTCAAGTCTTGACCTACAAACAACGTTCTGGTGCTTATTTAACTTGATTGCAAGTTGCTCCGAAAGGTAAGTATTTAGTGCTATTGCATATTAAACTACGTTTGCCTTTTAAGCAGAACTTCTACGATATTTTACGATATCAATTGGTAGGTTTTTCTACGAAATAATAACAAATTCAGAGTATAATCTGAAGGAATGTGCACTTAATAAAATAATGGAGATACTGAATCCGTCACCGACATTTTGAGTTCCGGAAACATCTTCGGTTAGTTCAATTCTGAGCATTATTTTGCAAAATATTAATAACACCCAGCTGGTAACGCTTAAAAGCTTCAACTCTGTGCCGCAGAAACTGATAAAAATTTGAATAAACCAAAGAGAGTAACCAGTCTACTGTGCTAATTACTTTTAGCATGGTTCATTGGTTTTTTGTACATGGTCAAACATTCCATTATCGGATTTGAAAGGTTTCCGGCTCTGGATTTACAACCGTTCGTCTAGTTTAATGTTAGTCTTAGGTAACTTTGTTATCGTGAAAAATATCAACTAAATCGGTTTAATAGTGTCTAAGATAATATATTACAGATTGGGTGTGTTTATCCTTAAAAACTGAATTCAGAGCTTTTCCGTTTTCAGATATGGAAGGGTCGCGGTTCGAGCCATCTCCACTTCACTGTGTCAATTTAAGTACGGAACACCCTGTATAACTGTCCTTGGAAAACCGTCGCACAGGTTTAGAATGCACAGCTGCTCTAAGGGGGTGAAAGGGTTGTGTTCTCGAATAACGCAACCGCCCCAATCTCACGAAGCTGAGACCACGGAACAATGAATGATTGTTAGAGATTTTTCCACCGTTTCACTAAATGGCAGAAGATAAATCAGGAGTTTACTTGGAAATACTTACCTTTTTCTTCGACATTGACTACCTTTTGCTAATCCAATAACTTTAGTGACAACACAGTGACAAACCGAGTATGCGACACTGCTGTCCAAATGAAAACACCAATTTGCTGAAAGGTTTGATATTTCCATGCGACAAATCTCGAATGAGAGAACCAAGACTACCCCCACCACTGCTTGGCCTTGCCCTTTGAGCATAATCCCATCTCATTGAAAGAGGATTTATCCAAGTAGCGGTGGCTGGGATTACTCATAAAGTACCCTTCAGAAGCCTTATGGGGAATAGCTTCCGACTATACTTTTAAAAAAGAATTAGGTTCTATAACCGGATTGTTTGCCCTAAAAATGACTTTTGCATCTAAACGTTTTTCTTTTTACGGTGGTAGATGATTATTGTTTAAATGCCCAAAGTTTTCCAATCTTTGAATATCTAATTTTGTATTTTGACATGAGCATGAATGCAACATCTGCTTCTATGATAAAACACACTGAGCAACAAAACGTATACAAAAATAAAAGTGAGCACACATAGGAAATAAAAGACTCATTAAGCTAAACAAGTCTAGGCATGGTCTCTCGTCTCTGGATAACGAACGAAAGCATCGTAACTGTCCTCTACTCAGGAGGTACGGTCTATCAAAATTAGACTCCGCAAAGCGCTAACTATCAAATTCGTCCGCTGTCCCAGAGACGAGAGATCAAGCCTAGTCCATGCAAAAAGCACCTTAAACAGCTGTCCATGGTTGGCTGTCTTTTGGTCCGATGGAGGAAAGCATCATGTTTAGTTTCTTCAATGGCAAGTAGACCACATCAACTACTGAGAGACTCGTCTGAAATCCCTAATAGTTCCAACTAACAGCAGGTGTGCGCTCTTCGCAGTGGTCGATTCTGATGTGACAGATGGCGCGTTGCGCTGTCTTATTTCAAAAGTCTCATCATAATAGTATATCGATTTGTTCTAACATTTTTTATATAATTTTATATAATACGGTCTGTGCCATTTCGTGTGTTCTCTCATAGATTTAAAATTGAAAGTGCTTGCGGCCATGCGCCAATTTAAAAATATGATAAGTTAGATACTGTAAAATGGGTATATTTTGGAAAAAAATGCCACATTTGCAAACTATTCGCTTTTAAAGGAAAATCAAGTACTGCAATAAAAATAAAAATGTTGATGAAGGTTGAAAATACATATGATCTAAAGCAGTGGTCGGAAACCCGTCGATCGCGAGCTACCGGTAGCTAGCAAAGGCAATTCTGTGGCTCACAGTATATTTTAAAAAGGTTTAATAATTATAGAAGCTTCCGTAAATTTTGAAAATTCTCATAATAAACACAAGCAGCGGCAACACTGCGGTGAGAGATCTGTTCGAGAACGATCTAGATTACTTAGAACGGAGTCAATATGCAAGGCGCGGCAACAGTGCGCTCAGTTTGAAATTGAACGGCTCAAAGTCCAGTGGTTGGGTTAAATAAAATTAAAAACATTATGAGCAGTAGTAATAAGATAAAGACATACCATTTCCATTCGGAATAGGCAGAACAATATTTTCTTACAGAAGTTAAAGGTAAAAATGTACGTTTGCTATGTAATACATCCGTTTCCGTTGCTAAAAAAGAGAATATCTAGAGGCACTATAAGACTGTACATTCGAATTTTGAAAAATCATTCAACCAGAACAACTGAAACAATAAAAAGAGCAGTTAATTGGACACAGAAAATGTTCTTACAAACAATTGACAAAAGTAAGGCTGCAATTGAAGCATCGTACCGGGTGTAACAGATAATTATACAAAAGAAGAAACCTTATGAAGACGGGGAAATGATAAAACAGACGTTTTTAGAAGCTGCAGATTCATTATTTGGCAACCTTAGAAATAAAGACGAGATAGTGTCTGGTATGAAATCTATGCAACTTTCTGCTAATACAGTGATGCGACTAGTAGAACTGATGAGCAATGATATAGTGTTACAGTCAAGAAATGGCTTCGATAACTGAGCTTATTTTTCACTGCAGCTGGATGAATCCACAGATGATGTCGTTGGCACCTCTCAGATGGTCGCGTTCGTCAAGATGGTTTTAGTAATTTTACGATTAAAGAAGGTCCTATGAAGTTTATTCCACTAAACAGGCAGACTACTGGGCAGGACCTGTTTTCTTATTTAAAAAATATTATTTCTTCTGAGAAAATTTCAATATCGAAAATGGTAGGCTTGACAACCAATGGCGCTCCAGCTATGACGGGTCGTGATAAGGGTCTCGTGGGGTTATGTCGTAAAGACGAAAGTTTTCCGCAATTTCTCTGTTACCACTGCATTATTTATCAGCAAGCATTATATGGACATTTTCTAAAACTAATCAACGTTATGAAATTGGCAGTAAAAATTGTGAACAAGACTAGAGCTCGAGCGTTACAAAGAAGATTATTTAAAACATTGGCCGATGAAATTGACTGTCAATACGGGGAACTACTGCACTACACTACACTCTGAAGTCCGATGGTGAAGTAGGGGACCAGTACTGAAACGCTTTATTGACATCATATCTGCTATAGTTCAATTTTTCAAAGAACGTGATGAACCGATTCCGGAACTGGAAAATTCAATCTGGCTTAGAGATTTTGGTTTTCTTATGGATGTTACAGAAAAATTGAATGAACTTAATTTGCAGCTTCAGGGAGACACAAAGAACTAGCAAAAATGATTTCTGAAATAAAAGCGTTTATCAAAAAGCTTGAGCTTTGGGAACAAAACTTAAACTTAATCGAAGGCGATACCAGGCATTTTCCTGTTCTATCTGAAAATTCATATACAATGATATGCAAATATTTAAGGGTGTGAATCTACATGAAAAATTAATGTTAGTTTGCCTTATCAGCTATGGTCCAAAAATGTTTGCAACAACTCGGGGTGTTGAAGTTTTAGGAAAAAAATGGAAATTAATTAATATTTTCAGAACCTCTTCAGATATTTCACTGATATTGAGAACGTAGTGGAAGTTAATAAAGTTGCATATTTTTAAATACAAAAATAATTTTTAGCTTTAACAGTGGCGTGCGTACGGGTATTGACTACAATATTTTTCAAGAAAAAAAAATGGTACGCTAATAGCTTTTGCAAAATAAAAATTACTTTTGAATTCCCTGTTCAATTTAAAACAAATGATCTCTCTTGAATTGTTTTCCTTAGATGCACCATTTTTGAGTAAAAAATAAAAACTTTTCTATTGTCTAACTTGTAAAATTATTATTAATCTATACTAAGTGACATATAAATCCGAACACCCAGTTTAAATGGTTTTATTTTAATAAAAGTTGGTGAATGTATTTATCTTACTGTAAATAACAAGTGAAAAAATTTTCAGCCTTATCAGTTGGACATTCCGGTTTTTATACTGCTTTTTTTTAATTCACTAACGCTCTAAAAATGAATATTTCAGCCGCAGTAAAGAATCAACGTTGGCGGATTTTGGTTCTTGACATCCTTTATGATCGGTTACGATGCCTAGAGTACGGAGACCTGTGTGATTTCGTCAACTTAGGGGCCGTATAGTGGGACTTCGGGAAGCTGGACTTTCTTTTCGGGCAATTGCAGTTAGAGTGCAAAGAAGTGTAGACACTGTGGTTAGGTGTTGTCAGGCATGGCTTCGAGAAGGCCGTACGCAAAGAGCAAGGGGCACTGGACGCCGCCGTAGAACAACAGACCGTGAAGATCGCCGCCGCCTAAGATTATTGGCCTAGGCATGCTTCTGATCAGGTGGTCAATGTCCTCCTGTGGTATCTCATTCCAGGCATCCACCAACTCCTCTCGAAGTGCTTCTAGAGTCTGAGGAGGACGTTGCAAATTGAGCAATCTCCTACCCATCATATCCCACACGTGCTCAATTGGGGATAAGTCGGGAGATCTTGGTGACCATGGTAACAATGTGACATCATTAATAATAATAATAATAATAATAATAATAATAATAATAATAATAATAAATGGCTTTATTCGAAGAGACAATGCATACAAAAATAATGTTCAACAAATAGGAATAATTGCTCTCGAATCTCAAGGGGGAGTTCACGACCTGCGTGCTCTTCCAATCATCCCTTGCTCTATTTTAAAATAGTGATATCAACTGTTACATGCCTACTACTAACTATATGAGAGCAGAAAAAAAAGCATGAGTACAAAAAAAAACAAAAAAAAAAACAAATAACACTGAAAATATAAAACTGAAAATATTCCATCATATAATCATGAGATTCATCCAAAAAAGCTAAATGTTACAGTATTATCAGTGAAGTTAATTATACTTATCTAAAAGGAATCGTCTCAGAGCTGCCTTGAATTTGCAACCTTTCATATTTTTGATTTGCTGGGGGATGGTGTTGTATAATTTATAGATGTTGTAAGAGAAGCCACGTTCGAAAAAACATGTTCGATGGAATGGAGCAGAAATATTCTGTTTCGAACGAACATTGACAGAATGAAGACTTTCTCTAAACATGACTTTTTCATACAAATATGGCGGTGACTTGCTCGACAAAATATTATTGTAGAAACATAGTGTTAATAGTTCTGAACGCTGTTTCATGTTCAACCACTGTAAATCCTTCAGCTTATGACTAACTCTGTCATATTTCCTTATACCGAAAATGTACCTTATACATGAATTTTGAACACGCTGAATTCTAGATATCGTATCAGCATCCAAGCATGGATAATAGACAGGAGCACCATACGAAAACTGGGACAAAACCAACGTTTCGCATAGCATTCGTTTGATGTCTCTGCTAAGAAAGTGTCTATGAGGGTAAAGCAGCTTGAGTGCATAATACGCTCTTTGTATACATTTTGAAATATGCTCTTTAAATCTGAGCTGAAAATCTATTATGAGACCCAAATTTTT
Source organism: Acanthoscelides obtectus (assembly GCA_963669975.1). Classification (NCBI taxonomy): domain Eukaryota; kingdom Metazoa; phylum Arthropoda; class Insecta; order Coleoptera; family Chrysomelidae; genus Acanthoscelides; species Acanthoscelides obtectus. The sequence continues at coordinate 69,688,229 of CAVLJG010000005.1, forward strand.
AACAGAATCGCAGAACGGTATTAGAACATTATCTATATGTAGCGTCATATTGTTCATTATCTCTGACCGATCTTTCGCAAAAATTATTGCTGCTGATTTTTTTGGATTCAGTGACATTGAATGATATTAGAAGTTTTAAATAGAGCGTCAAGATCAGCATTAATTTTATACTCCGCCATTGGCCAATCATCACCAAGGAATGAAAGGCACACTTGAGTATCATCTGCATACATGTGAGGCTTACAGTATTCAAGGGATTTGGAGAGCTGACTAGTATATAGCGTGAATAATAACGGTCCGAGTATCGAACCCTCCGTCACCCCTTGATTTATTGTCCTTACTCGCGAGAGATTATTATTGATCTTCACACGTTGCATTCTATCGCTAAGGTAAGATTCGAAGAACGATTTATTATGACCTGATACCCCACATGATTCAAGTATTGCAATCAGAACGTCATGATTTATAGTATCAAATGCTTTGCTATAATCTAACAAAACTAGTGCAGTACAGTTACTGTTGTCATTAGCTGATATAATATCATCTGTAATGTGTGCCAAAGCTGTAGTACAGCTATAATCTTGACGAAAACCTGACTGAGTACTAGGTAAAATTTTGTTTCTGGTTATGTGGTCACGTAGCTGTAATTCTATTATTTTTTCCACTAACTTTGAAAGGCCAGGTAAGATACTGATAGGGCGAAGATCTGCAAGTTGTTTGACATCTTTACCCTTAGGGATTGGAGTTATTAGAGCTGTTTTCCAGGCGGTGGGATATTTTCCGTCTAAAAGAATACTATTAGTAATGTGGACGAGAAAAGGCAATATGATTGGAATACACATTTTAAGTAAACAGACTGAAATTCCGTCACTTCCTGGCGAGGTATTTTTTATCCGACAGAAGGCTTGCAGAATTTGTTCCTCGGAGACCAAGGAAAAATTAAATTTATCATAGCATATGACATTATTGTTATAGTGCATAACTAAATCCTCATTACTATTGATTTGTTGAGGAATATTGTCTAAGAAGAAGTCGTTGATATTATCAGCACTTTGCAGCTGTGATGGTATACCAGGATTATTTGATTTTATATCTAATGATCTTAGTTCTTTCCATAGTACTTTACTGTTTCTATTCTGAGCCAATTGCGAGAAATATTTCTTTTTTTCTTGTAATATGGTATGATTAGTTTTGTTTTTGAGCTGTTAGTAAGCCACACCATTCTGCGCAGAAGGATTCTTCCGGAATTTTGACCTAGCTTTGTCTCTATCTCTCATTAGTTTCCTTATGTTATTGCTAAGCCAAGGTGCCTTATTTTTGCTAATTTTACATGTTTTAAGAGGCATGTGTTTGTCAAACAGCTGAAGGATCATGTTGTTGAACAAAAGCATTTTATCATCGATGTGAGAAGCATAGCAAATATCTATCAGAGGGAGCTTTTGTAGGTCACTGTAGAACTCATGCTCATTAAAATGCTTAAAACTACGATAAGTGCAGTAGAATGGCTCAGTTTTAGGCTCAGACTTGTATACCTGACATTAAATCAATTCGTGATTGGTCAAATCCAACCCACCGATATTAGACGTGTGTATTATTGAGAGATCATTGCATAGAATAACATCAATTAATGAGCTGGATATTTGAGTGATGTGAGTTGGTTCATTCAAAATTTGGTGAAAATTAACGGTACTTAACATATCTAGCATGTATCTTGTAGAAGCAGGTTGGGTATCCAAGAAATTTATATTCACATCTCCAACACATATCACTTTATCGGTATGAATGGCGACCAGAGATAATGATTCTTCTAGCTCGTCAACAAAATTCCTATAGTTATAATGAGGAGGACGGTATACAACTCCGACAGCATATGAAACATCATTAAATTGCAACATTACCCATAACTGTTCGATATTAAAAGATGTATTTATTAGAGAAAACTTCAGACTGTCATGTATATAAAGAGCAACGCCTCCGCCCCTTGCCCCTCTATCTGCTCTCACAACACTATATCCAGGGATCTGAATTGCTCCATTTTCGACTGTCGAATTAAGCCAAGTTTCTGACATTGCAAAGATTCCATAATTATGTTGTAAAATATGCTCTCTGAGCCGATTCAATTTAGGAACAACAGAACATACGTTCAGATGACCAATTTTAAGGTGCATTACAGTAAGTATATACGAATAATGAAATAAAAAATAATCAATAATTCACGACAGCCACATTTAGTCAAATTGAATTCTCTCCACCCCCTGAATGGTTAGGTCCTCTTTAACAACAATTTTAGTACCTTTCAGCATCTTTTTCTTGTTATATGCTGCCATTTTTATACAGTTATCTTTGAAGGAAACCAGAATGTGCCTTGGGTTACTTCCATTCTGTCTTCCCACCCTGTATACTGCTGTTATTTCCGACCTATTTATATCGACTTCCATTTTATTTTTCAATATTTCTCAGACAGATTTTCGCCCTCCGCCTCTGGTACCTGCATGAGCCTAATATTATTATTTTTAATGTGCTGCTGAATATTATCAAGTTTTTGCTGTACATTTCTTTGCGTGTCTTCCGTTGCTATGTCTTGTGTCTCGTTCTTGTTAGATTTTAAATTGACTATTTCAGCTTCTAGCTGAGCAATTTTATCATCATAATATTTGAATTTATCATTCAATGTGGACGTTATCGTACGTAAGATTATGTTTGATATCGACTCAGCAACATTCTTCTTCTTCAGTGCATCAATGAGAGTTTGCTCAAAATCGGCCTGTCCTTGGCGAGTAGGCATTTTGTTTTGAGATAGGTCAAAATACGTTCGCTTTGATGTGATCAACAATAAATAATGAGGTGGTGTCAAAACTTACAATATTTGCTGTTTGCAGAGCACTCACAGACACATCCGTAGGCTACGACTCGACGATGGTATAACGTATATATTATGTTGAAATAAGTCTATTGTGACTCTTGCAACATGTGGTCGGGCATTATCTTGTTGGAAAGTTGGATCTGCCAGGGTGTCAAGATAGAGTAAAAGATGGGGTTCTAGAACTTCGTGGATATAACGTTCATGTTACCTCTGATGAAGATTAAAGCTGACCTGGACCATAATCTATAGCATGCGAAGTGTTTACCGACGAATGAGAAGTTTTGGCTTGTTTTCATACCGGCCACACTGGGTCCTCCCTTTAACCCGAGAACACCGACGTAATCGCCTTGAGTGGGGCAGACAATGGTCACTCTGGGATCAGGAATGGAACAGTAGTGTCTTTAGTGACGAGTCTCGATTTTGTTTAGGCATGCACGATGGTCGTGCCAGGGTTAGAAGGCGACGTGGTGAAAGGAGGAATCCACAGTTTTTTGTTGTAAGACATGTTCATCACACTGTTGGAGTTATGGTTTGGGGTGCTATAGCTTATGGTTCCAGGTCACCTCTAATCTTCATCAGAGGTAACATGAACGCGCAGCGTTATATTCACGAAGTTCTAGAACCCCATCTTTTACCCTATCTTGACACCCTGGCAGATCCAACTTTCCAACAAGATAATGCCCGACCACATGTTGCAAGAGTCACAATAGACTTCTTTCAACATAATGATGTCACATTGTTACCATGGCCACCAAGATCTCCCGACTTATCCCCAATTGAGCACGTGTGGGATATGATGGGTAGGAGATTGCTCAATTTGCAACGTCCTCCTCATACTCTAGAAGCACTTCGAGAGGAGTTGGAATGAGATACCACAGGAGGACATTGACCACCTGATCAGAAGCATATCAAGGCGCGTTGGAGAATGTGTAGCACATCAGGGTGCATCCACACATTATTAAAGGTCAAGGGGCTTTAAAGCAGTGCAATCATTTTGAAATTTTTATCATTTACTTATTATGCTTCATTAAGTACTTATACAAAATTTTATTAAAATAAAAGCATTTGAACTGGGTGTTCGGATTTATATGTCACTTAGTATAATTGGAAAAATTAAACACATTAGGGGTAATGAACAAGAACTAACAACATAAACATAACATTAAAACCAACGAAATGATTACAAAAATTGTTGAAAATGGCCCCCTTCACTTAGTATGCATGCTTCCGCCCTCCTCATGGAATTGCGCACTCGTTGAAATGTCCCTGGAGTGTTTTTTATTCTATCTCAAGCTGCTACTATTATTTCTCTTAATTCCTCTACAGTGTTAATGGGAATTGTGTACACTAGTGTCTTAAGATAGCTCTACAAAGAGAAATCTAAACTGTTGAGGTCTGGGGACCTTGGTGGCCATTCTTGGGGCCCACCCAACGATTTGGATAAACAGTTTGTAAATAATTACGAACCACTGCGTTGAAATGCGCTGGTGCACGATCATGCATGTACCATATATATTTTTTCTTATTACTAACGGAACATCATCAAGCAGCAAAGGCAACTGTTCTTGAAGAAAATTGAGGTAAGTCGTCCCGGCAAGAAGAATGGGCCAATAAAGTGGTTGCCAATAATTCCTGCCCATATGTTAACCGAAAATTTTTGTCGGAAATGGGGATTTTATTCTGCCCACAAATGATTATTGTGGAAATTCTGAATGGCAATTTCGATAAAAATTAGCTTCGTCCGTGAACAGAATCATTGATTCAAATTGCGGATTTTGTGTGATTTTTTGAAGATACCACTGACAAAATGTCACACGTCCTGGAAAATCAATGGGAAGTAATGCCTGTACTCTTAAAATATGGTAAGGATATAACAAAAAATCCACTAAAATTCTTCAAACAATTTGATGGCATATATTTAAGTGTCTTCTTCCTCGTACTCGTTTCAGGATGTGCTTAGACTTCGTGCAGCACTGCTTCCTCAATTCAAGGTGTTATCACACTTAGAGGTCTACCTTCAGATGTTCCTTTTCGGATGGAACCAGTTTCAACAAGACGACAATGAATATTGGAAAAGGTTCGACTATCTGGCAAAGCACGATCGGGATATATCCGGTGATAAATCCGTCTGGCTTGCTCACCATTACCGTCGGCAAGGCCATATACGTAATGCATTTCGCACCATTTCTGCATTTCAATTGTTAACAAGATTGTAAAAGCTAAATAATGAAAAAGGTGTCACAGCAAACAGATTTGAATAAAAGAGACTTGTCAGATGTCAAAAGCCAGTGACACATTCCAAAGCAACTAGATATTTATTGCGAAACTGTATTCTTCAATTATTACATTAATTTTCTCGGATATTAGAACGGTTTTTATTTTTTTAATCAAAAATGGCGCATCAAAGAAAAACAATTCAAGAAAGATCATTTGTTTTAAATTGAACGGGGCATCCAAAAATAATTTTAGTTTGGCAAAAAACTATTAGTGTACCTTTTTTTTCTTAAAAAATATCGAAGTCAATACCCGTACGCACGCCACTGTGAAAGCAAAAAATTATTTTTCCATTGAAAAATATGCAACTTTATGAACTTTAGGAAACTTTTTTGGACCATAGTTTATGAAGCAAACTAACATTAATTTTTCATGTAGATTCACACCCTTAAATATTCGCATATCATTAAGGAATACCCTGTATATCTCAAAGTCAATTAGAACCATATGACAGTAAATATCATGTAGAAATAGTCTCTAACTTGAAGGATAACTCCAAAAATCGTTTCAAGGATTCCAACGAAATTCCTATAGTGGCGTAATTTGTTGTTTCACCCTTCATGGAAATTGATATCCAACAGATTGCAGCTTCTATTACGCAGAATTTTAGCGAAGGCATTGGGTGGTATTAATAAAATGTGAGTACATGCTCTTAGTACGTGTTTAAGATGAAATTGAGTAGATGCTAAAAAAGTGAGCATGTACAAAAATCTGCAATCGAAGTTGCACATACCTCCTTCATCTTCTGGCCTCCCAAAATACTAAACTGCAACGTTGTATTAGCGCCGAAGACAGTCTAAAAAGCATTACTGATACTGGAAGGTAATGTCCGAGCAATAAATCATAGATAAAAGGAACCGCATTCTATAGAGGCGCGTGGCTTGATTGAGTTGTCTCCAGTGGCGGTGTGCTATTGCTGTTGATGAGGTGCAGGTTTAATTAAATTCTCAATATGGTGTGATTTTCAAAGCAGATTACATCTTTATTTGTAATATATATCCAGGCTTTTCAAAAGCAAAATATTTCCTTCAAATTTTAATATTGAGGCAGAAGCAGGTTGTTTGATTAATTCTGATATGGTAGGTTGGATCTTTGGTATTGAATAGACAAGCCGTAACTGCTAGGCTACCTAACGTTTGGAAACTGAACATTCTCTTCTAAAGTCTAAATATGAAAAACGTTTACTTTACGAAATTAGTGCTGGCTATTTATCCTTCTTGCAACTAATTTCATTAGCTCTGAAAAGTATTTCACCAGTATTCAGTTTAACCACTCTCCGTGTCTATACAAAACTGCATTCTGGTCTACATGCTTCTTACTTTGTAGAGATACTGGTAGGTTCAGCCACTTTAAGCAGAAATCCAAGTATATAGAATTTTTGCTTTTCCAGAAATCCTCCCCATGCTAATACAAACAATTATGATCAATTATGATTCATTAAATTTATTCATATGTGACTTCCTAGTTTAGTCCGATGACGGAAATTTTAAAGGTGCCCATAAAAGTGATTTGTAGGAGCCACTGTTGAGGTTGATTTCGCGATAGTAATCGTTTCCTGTAGATTGAAATACTGCTCAACCAGTGGTGTTATCCAGAAAAAGATCTGGGAGGAGGCTCAGGATCCAGGGTCGTGGAGATAGAAAACTACGTAGCTTAGTTCAGATAGCACACTTCACAGAAGGTATAACATGCTGTAATATGTAGAAGAAGCCTAATGAGCTGTTACGCTTCGGCAAGGGAAACTCCGAGGATCCCCAAATCCCTCACTTGAATACGCCGGTGTGCCCATACCAGAATAGGAACAGAGGCGTGGGGTCTGTGGGCCTAGCTCAAAGGGTTCGGCCGTTCTTTCTAATATCATTGGGTTTGCATCCAACCAGCGACGGCGACGAAGTAAATAAGGAATGAATAAGTCCTTCTTGATTAAATTTACAACTTGATGCATTAATTAAAGAAATTATCCTGTTTTTAGTCATAAAATGCTACCAGAAATTTGAGAAAAAAAAGTGATATTTTAAATTTCAATAGGCATTAAGAGTAATCCATGTAATTTTTTCTTATGAATGTGGAAGTGGAACAACCAGCGGGTACGCTAATGCAGTCGGCGGCGCGGCACCTCAAAGACAAACGCTGTTTTTTGTGTTTTTGGCTCACAAAGAGATTGACAGTAGCTAGAAAAAAAGTCGTATTTTTCTATTTGACTCTTACGTTTAGTGGATTTAGCATTTAGAAGGCTGGCTATTATTACCTCCAATCCATCCTAAGAAAAAAATTCGGCATGATTTTTTTTTCATTTTCCTGTTGTGCTTTTTGTCACTACAAGCAAACTGTAGCTCAACTGTTTTGAGCGTAGCAACTAGAATTCTTAGAGAAATTATTATACATTGAGCACCCTTCAAAACACTTTAAGAAGTGTGTATATTTCGTATTTTTAAGTGTTGTGTTCTGAAGATTTAAAAATAGGAAAATTGATATATCATTATCTGCCGTTGGTGATAATGGAATCATCAACTTGAGCATTTGATAGACCAATTGCGTATGAGTGAAAGACGAGCGGTAAGAAATCAAAGGCCCTGGATGGAATGAAGCTTCTCAAACGCTGAGAGATTTTAGGTACGAATTCGCATCGTGTATCGGCGGAGTGTGGGTAGAGACAGTTGATTATGATTTGTTTACCAAAATATTCATACAGATCATATTGTGGCGGAATCATGAATCTGAATATCCATAATAGTTAGTTAACCAGTCTGCTGAGTATATTTTTAACGTGTATGTCCAGCTTAACACCCACCCTTCAACTGAATAGATACACCCACACACATGCCGGTATACAATAGGTTTTTTTTTTATGATTTACTTCATGGATAAGACCAAGATATCCAAATAAAGGGAAGAAAGGTTACAGGCGGATGGTTCACCTGAATGGGTTCCCTACTTTTAATTCTATTGATTTCAACATGCCTAGTTTGGCATGTCATAGAGTAATTGAGTTTATACAGGGTAATGCATATTATTATTTTTTCTGTCGACGATATATGATAAATAGCATTTTCTGGAAAATAGGCTTGAAAAATAGAGTCCTTTAGCGTTCCACCCATTGGCGATAACCCACCTGTCGTTCTGGTTTCCTTGACATTGTGCAATATCAGTAACTACTATACTGATTCTAACAGAGGTTGGAATGGATTATTGTTCGGTCACAAGTTTGAAAATGAGTGTAAGAGCGCTAAACTTAGTAACCAGAAAAGAAAGCAGATTTTCCAAACTGTGTGCTTACATCCTAAAAGCTTTTTCAGTGCAGATGAAAACAATCACTTTGTTTTTTGTATGTTCGTATTTATTTTGCAGGGAACATGAATGATGTAGACTGAAGAGTATAAAATTAAATAACGAAATGGAACATCACATCTGTTTTCTCGCAATACACTTGAACGATCTACTTTGGAAATGTTTGGCAATAATCATTGACGTCGAATGCAAAACTAAATAACAAATTTGTATCGTATTTTCTTCTTTTTGGTACTACCCAGTCATGAATCACAAAAATTTAGTTGTTCAATAAAGAGTTCCAGCACGATGTAACATTAAACTAACAACTTTTTAGGATAGCATGAAAGAACGGTGGGCCTTTGGAGTCGCTATCGAATGATCTTATAATCCTCCATGTTTGTCTAGTCGCAAATGAATCCTCATAAGGTAATAGTGCCTACTGATGACATTCCGGCATTCACGGTGGCTTTTTTAAGCAAATACATTAGTTATTCTTTGCGTTTAGTGGTGTTACAACTTAAGCGACGATGTCTTAAATTCCAAATATGTTAGAATAACAATAGTCGCCTTTACATCATTAGCGGAGCATCGAAATATTAGCACCCCACTTCCTGCTAGTTTCGCAACACGTAAAACAATCCGGTGTTTTGCGGTCAACTACCTTCAGGTGACCTCCATTCCTGAATGTTTACCTTCCTCCTGACTGGCTGCTATATCACAGACATCACAGTTTAACTGCATGTAGGATTTGGTATACCACAATGTAATTTCAGACACCTCGCCAAAAACTGTTTCAACGACGGAGTGACGCTACTCTTCTATAGTCCATATCATTTCGTCACTACTTGCTTAACCACCTCACGCGCTAATGCAACGTTGCAGTTCAGTATTTTGGGAGGCCAGAAGATGAAGGAGGTATGTGCAGCTTCGATTGCAGATTTTTGTACTTACATTTGCCGCATCGCGGTATTTAGTGCGATTGTCCTAGGTCCTTTCAGTGAATATATTTTACAACAATGGATACAGAAGAGGATACCAACGCCAACGGAAAAACTTGTGAAATGTTAAGTTTTGTTAGTGTTATTGAAAAATTTCCCGTACTTTTGAAAAAGTCTAACATACCCGAGATTAAAAGAAAAAAGGTGAATGCAATCGAGGAGATAAAAGGTAGACTAGCAGATCAATTGGGAATAGAAATGAGTGAAGCACAGGTATGGAAAAAGTTAAACAATCTGAAGGCTAGACTAAAAACAAAGACTGATAAAAAACAAACAGGAAATAAAAAGATCCAACTAAGAGGATGGGAAGCTAAATTCTTTACAAATATGGAGGGAGAGCTAAATTCTGCAATTGGGAGAGTAAAAGGTAGATCTAGTGTGTGCAAAACTCATAGTATTTAATTAGCAATTTTTACAACTACGAGTATAGGAGAGTTGCGCCAGAGCAAAAATGTTTATTTTAAAGAATTTTTTAACACGAATTTTAAAAAAGCTAATTGAGATAAGAAAATCTATAAAGGCCTTGTGGATATTTCTGTGGGTGTGCGAAAGTTATTTTTATTTAAAACGAATAATTTTAAGTCATTCAAAACAAATTGGAAAAATAGGATAACAATTCGATTATTCGTCTTTACATTAAAATTACTTAAGAGTTGACTAAATATAACTAACTTTCGTACACTTGTTTTATCAAAATCTATCGATAAATAGGGTCAGTGTTTGAGTCAAAAGTTGGTCATGTTTTCCATTTATTTTCAAGCGTAAATTTTTTGGCGTGTTCCCTCCTAGATGCAAAACAATATGTTTCATCATAATATAATACGTACTACGAGAATTGTTAAAGTATCTCCTAATACTGCAAAGGTACTATGTTTTAGATATATTTAGTTTTTATTAAGGTAACTAAAAATACATATTCTTTTTTGGAGCAATTTCTGCTGGTGTAGGAGCGCCTAGGACGGACACCGAAGAAGTCAGTCTTGACTGTGAACAATATGAAAGTCAGCTGGAAGAAAAATTATAACATTACGGGGTCTTTTGAGAATGCAAGTTCCAGCTCTACATTGCCTAGAACATCAGCGGCGTCTTCTATAGTGCGCAGACCTGTAAAAGAGGCATCCTTGAAAAACCAAAAACAAAAGGAAAAATTACCAGAAACAAATGAAACTAGACACCTTAGTACACAAGAACTTCAACGATTGGTACTTTTGGAACAACTGCAAGTCTTTAGGCTTGCAAAGGAAATACTACTCCAGAAAAAACAAGATAAGGATAGCCGGCAGGATAATTGCGATAGTCAAGGAGAAGTAACAGAAGCACAGGGAACGACTACATGCAATCCAGAAATCCCTACTTTCTTTAATTTAAACTAAATAAAGAATTACTAATAATTTGATCATCATGTTGTTAAGTTTAACCAAAAATACAATAATAATATAGAAAACAGGGTTATTTTTTTAAACCGGGCATAGGCTACCTTTTTTTATTCAAAAAAGATAGTGATAGAATTTTGGTGATAAGATAAGACAACTAGCAAAACACAGACCACGACAGGCTCCGTACTATTCGAGCGGTACGCACAGACTGGCCTCGATCGACCACCGGCGTGCCGACCGTGGGCGGTCGGGGTTGTATTTACTAAATTTGTCTGTCAAAAATTAACGTCCGTAATTTCATTATTTTGATTCTAACACGGCCAACCTGAGTACAAAGTCGTTGTCGACGTTAATTGTATAACAGCCTGATTTGTAGCAACGAAGTAAAGACAAAATACTCAGAAAGAAAATATTCTTGTATTAAACAAATTCAGAAATTAGTAACATTATAACAAATAACAAACATCGCAAACAATAATAACAGACAACGTAATCATTCACTCCTTGCTTCAGTTCCATCTGCAATCTCTGGTTCTTCCTCACTGAAACAATACCACAAAGTCAAACTTGACTTTATAAACAATTACATTAAGTAAGAATGCATAACGCACCAGATAAATACATGCAGAGCGTAGCAAGATTTAAAACATAAAACAATTGCGTGCAACGCGTACCAAGCTTTAAACAACAGATAGACACATGCAAAGCGTAGCAAGCTTTTAAAACATGAAAAAAATTGCGTGCAAAGTGTACCAAACTTTAAACACCAGATAAGCACATGCAAAGCGTAGCAAGCTTTAAAACATGAAACAATTGCGTGCAAAGCGTACCAAGCTTTAAACACCAGACAAATACATGCAAAGCGTAGCAAGCTCTTAAACATGAAACAATTGCGTGCAAAGCGTACCAAGCTTTAAACACCAGATAAGCACATGCAAAGCGTAGCAAGCTTTAAAACATGAAACAATTGCGTGCAAAGCGTACCAAGCTTTAAACACCAGATAAATACATGCAAAATATATTTCTGACGTCACAAACTACATTCTAACACTGGCCAATATCCAGACTACTTACTCATCCTCTAAATCTTCAAGAAGCTCCTCCATGTTCACAGTCATAGACCAATCGCTAGGCCAACTCCTCAATTGTTCTTTAGCAGCCTTAGTCACAAGAGATTTACCAACTCTCTTCATTTCATATCGACCTTTTGGTGTGATACCCACAATTTCAAAAGGTCCCTGGAATTCATACTTCAATTTACCTTGGTGCATCTTATCATCACGGTGCATAAGGACAAAATCTCCAATGCTGAAGGTTTTGGTATTTCGGCGTTTTTCATTCTCCTTGATTTTAGCCTCTGCTAACGACTCCATACGATCCTTCATTCTACTACGATCGAGTTGTAAATTTCTGATTGGCTGTAGATCAGAACTTAAGTTAGCCAGCAAACTTTGGATGAGTGGAGTAGAACCATCAATGCCAATTAAAGCTCGAAGTGGTGTTGTTCCTATTGACTTCTGCACAGTCGTATTCAAAACCAACTGAATTTTCCATAAACCACTCGACCATTCTGACCGAACTTTTGTTTCAATTCGCAGAAGATTCATTATTGTTCTCATATATCTCTCTACTTGTCCATTGGACCTGTGTACATCGGGGGTAGTATAATGGTAACTGATGCCCAAGGAGTCCAAGTATTCTGGGAGGCTCAAGTTCTTGAAGTTTTTACCTGCATCCATAATGATTTGCTTCGGCGTACCAAACAGAGATATGAACAACTGAAAAGCTTCTTTCGTTTCGCAGGCTTTGACAGTCTTCAACGGCAACAGTATGCAATACTTTGTAAACGCATCGATTAATACCAAAATGTGCTTATGTCCCTCGTTTGTAGTTTCTAAGGGACCTAAACAATCGGCATGAATGATGTTCATGGGCTCAGACGGTTTTTCGACTCTTGTGACGAAGCCCTGTAATGGACCAGACCTAGTTTTCTTCACAGCACAGATGAGACAATGCTTTATATACTTTGTAACAAAGTATCGCATACGTGGGAACCAAAAGTGTATTTTTATTGATTCTAAGGTTTTGTCAATGCCAACGTGACACTGTTCATCATGAAATATCCTTAACAAGCCCAATCTGCTTTGTCGGGGTACAAAAGGCTTGGAAACGGATCCCTCAGATGTAGATATATTGTAATGTAGTATATCATTTCTGACAGAATAACGAGTCTTGTCCAAGCGCCCTTCCTTCCAGTCATCTAGCAATCTTTTAACCTCATTATCTCCACGTTGCTCAATATATAACCAATTGTTATATTTCTTCAGACAGCGAATTACGGGATTCCTGCTCAAAAAATCTACATGTGGCAATGAACACCCTTTTTTATAAACTATATCAAAATCAAAATCCTGCATGTAGACCCACCAGCGAGCTACTCTTGGTAGGATGTCCTTCTTTGCTGCTGTTGATTTCATAGCGTTACAATCAGTAACCAACGTAAAGTGGATACCGAGGAGATAAACCCGGAAATACTTCATGGAGCTTACCGCGGCAAGAGTTTCTAATTCATAAGAATGATATTTTTCTTCATACTTGTTGGTTTTTCTACTGAAGTATCCAATAACACGTAAATTTCCGTCTTGCTTTTGGATAAGCATCCCTCCGTAACCAATACTACTCGCATCTGTGTGTAATTCGGTAGGAAGTTCAGGATCGAATACGCTGAGGAGTGGTCGCGATGTCAAATATTCAATTATATACCTTCTAGCAGATTCTTGTTCTTCACCCCAACAAAAAGGCACGTTTGATTTGGTAAGTTTAGTGATAGGTGCAGTACGGGTAGCAAACTCGGGTATGAATTTCCGAAAGTATCCGGCTAAGCCCATCAACTGTCGGACTTGTTTTAATGTGGTAGGTACCGGGGATCTTACCAGTGCTTCTACCTTTTGTGACCCAGGAGATATGCCTTCTGCAGATATTTCTCTGCCCAAATATTCTAATTTGTTCTGAAGAAAATGACACTTTTTCAAGTTCAAACTGAATCCTGCATTTTTGAGTGCTTGCAATACTAGATCCAATGATGTCAAATTTTCTTCAACAGTTTCGGACGGTATCAGAACATCGTCAAGGTATACCAGTGCTACCGTATTCCTGAGATTCCCCAATGCTTTATTTATTGCCCTTTGAAAAACTGCCGGGGCATTGGCTAGGCCAAATGGCATGCGTAAATATTCGAAGTGCCCGTCTGGCGTTACGAATGCAGTCTTATGAACTGATTCAGAATCCAATGGAATTTGATGAAATCCGGAAGACATATCTAAGGAGGTGAACAGTTTGCTCTTTCCCAAGCGATCCAATTGGTCGTCTATCAACGGCAAGTGGTATCGATCCTTGATTGTATGTTGATTGAGCGCACGAAAATCAACACACATTCTATAAGAACCCTCCTTCTTTTTGACGAGTATTATGGGGCTGGCAAAAGGCGATTCACTTTCCTGAATGATACGGTTATTTAACAGGTCATTAACAATGTCTTGAACAATTTTCCTTTCATTTATTGATAATCGGTAAGGGCTTCTATTAACAACGAAGTCATCGCGAAGTCTTATGTGCATTGAGGTGTTATTTACACAGGTGACAGCGTTTGCACTAGCCGCTACAATGTCTCTATAATGGGAAAGAAGTTTCAACAATTTGGACTTGTGTATATCTGGTACATCCACCTCAAGATCTTCAGCATTCGGCAAGATATCAAGAACTCTAGCAACTTTGTTCTTGACAATTTTGGTACCAGCATAATTTGTGATTGTCACGATGTCGGGATCGTCATAAAGATTGCAGCCCACCAATACGTCGTTTTCGAGAAAACTATCAGGCACAACAATGAATGTGAGTTCTGTTCTTACACCGGACATCTCAAAGTCAGCAATTAACGATTTTTCAGAAACATAACAGCCAGGTAATACACCGCTAATTGTGGTGAGAGTGGGTATTAGTTTATCCTGAAACTTTTCAGCATGTTTTCGAGCGATTAATGAAATATCAGCACCCGTATCTACAATGCCTTTCATCGTTATTCCATTGACCGTCATCACCTCGGTAGTACCTGATTTACCACTACTGCAACGATTCACATTACGGCGTTTCTCGATCCCCTTTTTTATAAAACAATCATCAATTTTATGTCCACTTTTAGCACAGAAGGAACACACTAACTCAGAGGTTACCTTAGATGACTTCAAATAATTTGCAGGAGATGAATTTTTCTGTGTTTCGTCATTTTTATTAACTTCAATGCAAAATTTCTGGATATGACCTCTTTTTCCACAATTATAACACATGAGTGGTCTTTTGCGTTTTCTATCATCCTCGATGCTCTCACGGAACCGTTTACGGGGCGGTTCCCTTATTTCCGAAGTTGTATTATCCGCCCTTGACTCTCCGGAACGACATTTCGGCACTGATCCTAAATAAGAAATGAGATCGGATATTTTTTTATGATTCTGATTGCCGGCAGTGACACGCACGTCACGTTCCATAATTCCGTGGATGATTATCTCAACAAGATCTGTCTCGTCCCAGTGTGCCCGTAGGTTTCGAAGCAGAGTAACTTTCTCAAAGACGTACGCCTCGTACGTATTGCAGTTGTGACTATTGAATTGAGCCGCTTTCAGAAGTAATTCACCCAAAATTTTTTTGGGTGGAAACGCCTCCAAAAAGTCACGTACAAAAGTGTCCCAGTTTTTTACATCTGGTGCCCAGTTTTCAAACCACGTTTTAGATATTCCCGTTAAAAATCGACCCAACCTCACGATAGTCTGTTGGTCAGACCATTCAAATTCACTTTTTATACTTTCTACCTCGGCCAGCCATTTTTTTGCATCGCTCAAATCTGGTCTGAAAATTGGTAAATCTACTTGTTCAGGTGCTGTGCGCGATGATTTGAGAGCCTTAACTAGCTCCGTCAGAAAATCCTTGGTTGAGGTACTAGCACCAAGCCCTTCCATGATGATTTATTTATTTACTTATCTTTTACCTGTAAGTGTAAACACAAACTCAGAAATGGACCCGACTGATAAAATCATATAACAGCAAAGAGACCTAGCTTGTATAGCAAATCGTGTTAAAAGAAAATATTTCTGGAAATCCATTCAATATGGATATGCGCTTGTTGCACGTGTAGAAAATCTAAATGAATAACATAATCTTCCGATTCAATTATTGTACCTACAATATACTCCACTGCTGCTTCCTTTTAATTGCTAATTATAAATGAATTGTGATTCAAGTGTGGTTAAAACAATCTCATGCAATGGTATTGTTGTTCTTTTTTTTTTTTTTTTTTTTTTTTTTTTTTTTTTTTTTTTTACTTAAATGTATTTTATATCAATAATCCTTAATCAACCATGCATTACTAATGTCAACAGTTAAAAAAAAAACAAGATTCTCACAGCAAGACGTGCCCAAAACAATTCCATATATGCTTTATTTACATCACCGAACCGACAGACGCTATGAAATGTGTAATCAGTTCGTCTCTGATTATATCTGGTATGTATGTACAACCAATACGGCGAGTAACAAAAATAATAACAGCAAAAAACAAAACAATGGCATAGAAAAAATAACTGCCACAATAACAGATATCCTGCTGCATTCAATATATGTACATAAACATTGCAATAGGACTTACAGCGTGGACGCAGATTCAATTCCACTTCCGATGATAGAATTTTGGTGATAAGATAAGACAACTAGCAAAACACAGACCACGACAGGCTCCGTACTATTCGAGCGGTACGCACAGACTGGCCTCGATCGACCACCGGCGTGCCGACCGTGGGCGGTCGGGGTTGTATTTACTAAATTTGTCTGTCAAAAATTAACGTCCGTAATTTCATTATTTTGATTCTAACAATAGATACAAACCTAGTTTCCAAATTCAAATTTTACAGAATGATGCAACCAGTAGCCATAAAAGTAATATTTTTTCAAATTGCAACACCGCACTTCTTTTTAATATTTTAGTGGATATTGTAATTCTGAACAAAAAAATATAGTAACATTTTTTAATTGGTGCATCCGTTTTCGCTCAATTGCTTAAAAAAGAACTAAAATAATCCAACTGAAAATTCACATTTATTCCGACAATTGTTTTAATTGTTGTTGAAATTGGACCAATAAATTCCAATCATAATACTCCTAAGTCTTTGCCGGAACCAAGTAATTTCCTCAAAATGGAAAAGAAATTTATTTTCAGATTATTTTAATTCGTGACAAAGACGGAAAAAAATGCTTTTCCGAATTTTTCTTAGTTGCATCATTTTGTAAAAATTTGCTTTTGAAATTAAAAAAAATACTGTATAATATTATTATAATTTCTTAGCGAGAATTTCTGTATGTGCTAAAATATTAACATAAATCAAACTAAATCAATACCATTATTTATACAAGACTACTTTTTTACAAAACGTAAATACTGGAGGTTTTCAGAAGTTCTTGTTAATGAGAGTTTCCTGTATATATAATATAATACAAAATACAAATACCGCTTAACTACTAATGACGAAAACCATGAATTAATCCTGCTATTTCGTCTTTTCTTAATTTTCCTCTCTGGCGCGCAACTGCCTCACCATATTCTACAGGCACCTGTACAGCTTCATCACCATTATTGTTGAGATCTTGCAAGATTTCAAAATTTTCCTCGTTGAGGTGCATTGCAACATTATGCAAAATAAAGCAGCTTAAAATAAGAGATGAGACTTTTTCTGTTTTTATGCGAACTTTGATTTGCAGTATAGGGAAACGCTGTTTAACTTGGCCAAAACATCTTTCTATTATAACTCCTTCTCGAGTGAAAGACCTATTGTACGAAATCTGCTCTGGAGTAAGAGGATCTGTGTATGGCGTCATAAGTCATGGAGTAAGGCCATAACCCGAATCTCCAAGGAGAAGTGCACTAGCTCTATTCCACTGCATAATGTTAACCATGTCGGAATTTCTCCATATACGCGATTCATGAATGGCCCCCGGCCAAGATGCATCCACACTTGTAAACTCTTCTCGAACGTTGCAAGTAGTTTATACGTTAAGACTACAAAGTCCCTTTCGATTGACATATTCACCTCCATGTACTGCTGGTTTAATAATAGAGATGTGAGTGCAATCAATTGCGCCGATAGCGGAAGGGAAATTGTATTTTTCTTGCCATTTATATTTCTCTTGTTGCAATGCTTCTACGGTTGATGGAAACTTTATCCATACATTTGATTTTCATACTATACTATTCATTTCTGCTGCCACTGTTACAGATACCGTTGTTTGGTGTACACCAATGTCCTGACCAACGCCACTTTGAAATCCCTGGTCGCCAACGTAACGAAGAAAAATTCTCATTTTCTCAGTAGATGTTAGAGCACCACCTTTGTTTTCAAACTCATCTCCTAAGAAATGTTGAGCCAATCATTCCACGTTGTTCTCATTAAATCTATATAAAACCCGATAGTTTACATTCCGAGATTCTCTCCGAACATTACAATGCTTTCTGACACGATGAATAGGCATAAATTCAGCCATCGCGTCTGATAGTACCTTTGTTACTGATGCTGAGCATCCTATCCAGATAACTTAAAATTATTTAAGTAGCTGCTTCATCTCGTTAGCACATGTTTATTTTTATTATTCATACCGAAACTTAAGCAGATACTCACTTTTAAGAGCATACTTACAAAAATAGTAGGTGCTTCTTACTTGAGCACCTTCTTCATCATTTTATTTATACCAAGTGAGGTACGTACTCCAAAATTTCAAGTAAAAAGCAGGTGCTTAACTTTATTAATACCACCCATTGCTGCGACAGAAATAGAAGTGATTGTGATTCAAAATGATTTAGCTTTAAAGTCATTAGTCTCAAATACAAAATGTATCTGAGTAAAGATAAATATTCAGTTTTATGTCGTGTTGTCCTGAAACCGTATTCGACTTACAGATGAACATTTGTATAATTGTATTCGAATATTATACTCCAAACAATAAAAAAAGATGTCAGTGTGTCTGAGTGTCAGGCTTCTCACTGAACACGCATTTTTTATCTGGACACGTTTTTGTTTAAAGTAGCGTTGCTTTTTTATTTTTAGTTACCTTTATTAAGTCATATGGGACAGGTAGCTGACGAATTAGATTTTCAAACACCTACGATTGGTAGGAATGGTTGTAGTTGTGTAGTATGTATTAGATATTAGTTTATTTAAGTTTATTAGTATGTATTAGTATTAGTAAAATAAGTACATGTACTCGTATGTCGCATACAAATGTGTATAATTTCATTTAAGTTGGCTTACATTGCTTACGACTAGGTAGCTTACTGCCTATTCCAAATTTACAAAGTAACTCAACACATTGAGAAGGTTGGCTACCACTGGTCTAAAGTATTCAAATGCATAAGTTTTACAGATGACATCAACTTCAAGTTTAAGTTATTTTCAGGGTCGCATTCCCCCGCTTATAGACCTGATCCTTTAGTACGTTGTATAACAAAAGTGTCTATGGTTCCACGAATAGCTAGCCGGACAGCATGTCTCCTATGCGTATTGTGGGTTCAATACTATATACAAAGGGTACCATAAAAGTTATGCAATATGACTTAATAAACGGACGCAGGAGGCTGCATGTTGAGACATGTCCATGAGTGCATAGTAGCTGCCAGCAGCACGTTTGTTGATTTAGTTGTTCATTCGCATTGACAGTGTAAAGTGCAGACTATGGCATCGTGGTAACGTAGTGAAATAAGGGCAGTTTCACGCGTGGCTTAAGCACAGACCAGTGCTTAGAGGAAATGACGCTTACATTAAAGAATGATTGACCTCATCGTAAAACTATATTCAGGTGGTGCAGAGAATTCCAAAGGGACTACTTCATTCTGGAGGACGCTGAGAGGGAAGGAAGGTAGCGAACGTCAGTTACAGAGCAAGACATTACTGCTGTGAGGAAAATGCTTGACGAAGACCGGAGAGTGACATACCAACAGATAGAGGAGACCTTACACCTTAATGCAGTAGCAGTTCATCCATTTTGCATGACCATTTAAACGTAAGGAAATTTTGTTCTCTCAGGGTACCGCATAGTCTGACGGAAGAGCAGCAGACTCGTCGTACGACTTGGTGCCGAAAGATGCTGAAAATGTATGATAAGGGGCAATCTCGGTATGTGAACATCATCGTGACAGGTGACGAGACTTGGCCCTAATGTTACTATGTGCCGACCAAGGCTCAAAACAAAGTTTGGATCTTTGATGATGAGGACACACCCGTATCTGTCAGAAAATCCCGAAAAAAATGATAGCAGTATTTTTCAAATCGAGCGGAATTATGGAGCATGTCGTTTTGGACACACAGAAGGCAGTCACAACTAAGTGGTACATGGAACAGTGGCTGCCTAAAATCATAGTGTCTATGAAGACTATAGTCAAGAATGGACACTTGGCACCTCCGCCATGATAATGCTCCAGCTCACCGCGCCAAAGTCTGCACCGAGTATTTGACCACTACTGAACTGAGACTTATTAAGCACCCTCCATACAATCCAGATCTTACTGCTTGCGACTGTCCACTGTTTCAGCATGTAAAAATGAAGCTAAAAGGAAAACGGTTTTTTAGCGATGATGACCTTCTGAGGGTTACGGACAACGAGTGTGATATTTATTTACTTTTTTAACATCAACCCTACTGGTTAATTCAGCAACATTGCAATTCTGTCACATGTACCGGGTAGTGCTCCGAGACACTACCCATTTCTGGAATTGATCGAGTCAACTTAGTTGTACAGAGCTCTTATGAATAAAAATTTACATTTTCCTATCCCAGTTGTTTTTGGATACCTAGTGGAGTGTGAATATGGGGCCATATTAGGCAAATCTGTTTGAAAATGGAACTTTTACTCTGTCTATCAAAGTGCCCGAGATATGGGTCTAGATATTTTCATGCTGTTAGACAAAATATAAAATATCTCGAAAGAGGAACTCAATTAAATGCATAAAGTCCCTCCAAATATGTAACGGTCATATGGATATCCATAAAACACACCTCCACCTTTGTATTGGGACAACTTATACATATAATCCTGAACGTTATTCTCACGGGAACGCTGCAGGATAATCTTGAACGGTTCTTGAAAAAGTTGGTGTCTCGAGGCAATCCTCCTTGTGCCAGAATTGCAGTGTCGGTGAAGCGGCTAGTAGGTACAAAGATAAAAATGTTTACATGTTTACTGTTTTGTACAATTTTGGTGATTTTTGTTTGCTCTTGCAACAGTTTTTGGGACAGGTATACTTTTACAAAAAAAAAATACTTCTCGCCGATGATCGCCCTTAGAAAATTTTCTCATGGTATCTTAGCCCATGGACACTTCTGTTCTATGTTGAGAAGTACAACATACTCTATTTCAAAAAAAAATATAGTCGAAGCTCAGTTTTCATGGTTTCTGCGCGGAGTTTTCCGAAATACGAACGTGATGGAGCTTGACCTGTCCAAAGTCCGAAAATGTTATCGAGCACAATACTTCCATTGAAAATGTGTAAGTATATAATAGCGGACCAAAGCTAACCCCTGAGGGATATGTAGCACATTAGTAGTACGTTTCATCAATTTTTAAATTAAGGAGCGATATGCTACAGAGATAGTAAGTAATGTTGCTAAAATTAGGTTCTAGTGGTATCAGAGTGACTCATATTCACCACGGTCCATGAGATGCGTAGACCGATTTACAATACGCTAGAAAACAATAATGTGAATATGATGAAAATGGGAAACGCATTCATAAAACATGAAAGGAAATAACAGGATTTGCTGTCAGGTGCACAATATGAAAACTGACGGCAGTAATGGCTTTTTGCCGTTGCCGTTTGGTAATGAGTGCAGCGTCTATAGTTCCGTGATAATTAAATAAGTGACAACAGCCGATGCGCCATTGTTTTTCGATGTTTGAGCCAGAGTTGATTGAAATTAATTAATACCCGGTGCTGTGGTGGTTCGCTGTTGGGGTGCGATGTGAACGTAGATACGGGGAAAACCGCTTATGAATTGTTTGAGGAATATTATAATACGACAAATTTAATTGCGCAATACAAAAATTAAGTGTTGTTTGGAGAGTTGAGAAATGCTAGAAGTAAGGCTATTATATTTGATTCAAAAGACGACATCATAGAATGTCGTCGATTAAAAGTTTAGATACCTCGTGGTGAGATATTTCAAGCCCACCGCAACGCATTTGCTGCATCTCACTCTATTACTCGATGATGAAGTTTTGACCTATATCAAGGACATACCTGTGAAGCATTCTGCAATCTAAGATGGTATTCCACGTTGTCTACTTGCTCAAATTGTCGATTTAATTGTTACACCACTCACACACCTTATTAATTTGTCTTTCCAGAACAGAGTGTTTCCATCTGTGCTCAAGAAAGCAATAGTTGTACCAATTCATAAAAAGGATAACTCTCGCCTTATCTTTAACTTCAGAGGTAAATCACCTTTATATACATTTTCTAAGATTTACGAAAAAGCTTATGCCTCTAGATTATACAGATTTATCGTTAAGAACAACATACTGACCAATGACCAATTTAATTTTATTCTTTGATCTCAAGCGCGCTTTTGATTCAGTAGACCATTTAGCTCCAATAAGTAAGCTTCTTAATTATGGTATTCGAGAGTATGCTCTTGATTAGTTGACAACAAAACTATGTTAGATCACCGTACACAAGCAGTTCGGGTTAAAACTGAGACAGGCCTTCTCAAATCTACATATTTTGCTGTGGAAACTGGTAGTCTACAGGGGAGTACACTGGGCCCGTCGTTGAAGCGGCTGCTATCTATGATCTAGTTAACACGAGCAAGTCTAGATATTGCACTAATAAGTTCTAAGCTCATCTAAATCATCAATTCATCACCACAAACAAGTCTCGTAGTCTGTTGTTCAGATGCAGCAATAAAAGTGTGTCAATACTATAATTTGGATTATAGGCGTGCTTATTGACGAACTTTTAAAACTGGAACAAGCAAGTTGACGCCATTCTTAAAAAACTGTCGAAGCACTGCTATGTTATTTTTCAACTCAGCATTTTTGTTTGTGTTGATATCCTCAAGCTATACTACTTTTCGTACGAGGGATGTCTTTCAAGTTTTGCATATAGAAACATAGTAGGCCGCGCGGACCTAACGTCAGTACTGAATCTTAACCTCACTCTTTAGTAAACTTGATTTCCCAGTTTCACAACAATACGTGCAGTGTTCTCATCACAGTGAAGTGTCACCAAGTCATAAGAAAAATGGAACTCAACCGAGAACATTTTCGCGCCATAATTTATTACAACTTTCAGAGACAATTATCGCAACAAGAATGCCTTGCTGAGTTACTGTCTGTTTTCGGCAACGAAATGCCACATCAGTCGACAATTTCTCGTTGGTATGGAGAATTCAAACGTGGACTGGTGAGTCTTAGCGACGATTCCAGGGTGGGTGCACCAAAAACGGCAGTCAACCAGGAAAACGTCGATGCTGTGCGCAAACTCATCATTGAAGATAGACATGTGACATATCGCGAGATTGAGGCATCCTTGAAGATCTCAAAGACCTCAATTCAAAAAAATTTACATGAAGAATTAGGAGTAAGAAAATTAGTTTCTCGTTGGATACCCCACCTGTTGACTGAAGAGCAGAAAGCAGCCAGGGTTAATTGGTGTCACAAAACGCTTGACCGTTTCAATTCCGGAAACTCAAAAAATGTGTACAGCATTGGTGATGAATCGTGGATTTACTGTTATGCGCCAGAAAATAAACGACAGTCGGCTGTTTCGGTGTTCCAAGGTGAAGAAAAGCCAACAAAAGTCATCCGTTCTCGAAGTGTTTCGAAAAAGATGGTCGCGACATTTGTGTCAAAAGCGAGTCATACTGCAACAATTCCTCTTAATGAGCAAAGGACTGTTACTGCGGATTGGTACACCACCATTTGCTTGCCAAAAGCCATCACCGAGCTTCGAAAAGTCAACCACGAAATAAGAATTATCCTCCACCAAGACTATACAAGCTCGCCCAGAGTAAAAAAAACTAGGCAGTATTTAACGGAAGAAAACGTGGAATTATTGGACCATCCTCCATATAGTCCCGATCTAAGTCCTAACGTATCTTTACTTTCCCGAAAATTAAAAACAGACTGCGTGGTCAAAGGTTCCAGTCACCAGAAGAAGCAGTTGACATACAAAAATGCCGTTTTGGATCTGCCAGCAAACGAGTGGTATAAGTGCTTCGAAAATTGGTTCGAGCGCATGCAGATGTATATTAATCTTCGTGGCGAATACTTCGAAAAACAATAAAGTCATTTAAAACTACCGACCGTGTGTTTTATTTCCATATGCAAAACTTAAAAGACATCCCTCGTACCTCCATTCGGCCCTCAGATACTGCACAGTTTGCTAGGAAAACCGCTCTCGTATTACTGAATTGTTCAGAATTCAGAAGAAAATATTGAGAACATCTTCTAAGCATTTGCAATACCTGTTTAGAGAGCTCTTCAAACATCTGAACATAATGACCACAAGTTACCAAATTGTATAAAAACCTTACCGAATACCTTTTTTTTAGGCAAAAGTAAGGACATTTATGTTCGTGTTTCAACAAGATGATTTCGTCCGTCCGACCAAGAAAAAAAGACAGAGATCCAGAGATAAAAGACCAAGCCTATACAATGCTGATGAGTAGCTAAGAAGCACGAAACAGCTGTCCATGGTTGGCTGCCTTCTTTTCCTGGTCGGATGGACGGAAGCATCTTGTTTAGTCTGTTTAGTTAGTGGTCCTCTTCCTGCACAGAAATTCGGCTCACGGCTTCAATGGACAGCAATACTCTAAATTCAAGCATTCAGAGCTCCAGACTGATCGCTGTCATTGAACGAGAATGATTAATTAATCTCTAACATTTATCATTCATCATTCGACTACAAGGTAGTTAAGGTTTTTTTACATCGACGTGGTGAAGGTAATCTGACTAGCTATATTCAGAAGGGCCCTTCTCCTGTGAGCTCTGATCTGCTGCATTCTTCATTCCTAGCGAATGGGGAATGTGAAGCAATATGCAATGCAGGATTTTTCAGTTCTGCTTCACTTTTTTAGTTGTCGCCAAACCTCTATTGTCACGACTATGTCCAGTTTTGCCTTCACTTTTCATTTTCGTTTCCGCAAGACTACATCTTTTCTACTCCATACATCTCAACTCGTTGACATTCAGCATCCAATAAGCCAACCACTCGTATCAGATAAGCCATGACTGAAGCCCAGCCGCCCTTCTACGAGTAAATACATGCATATATTCAATTCCACTTATCTGAGGAAATCCAACGTAGAGGTCCCCGTTTTCAATTGTCGAACGCTCCGTTTCCAGCGCTTAAAATTCAGGCTGGATCCCGAGAGCGACTGGAAAAAATTAAGCATACAAAAACTTGGCCTCCCATCTGAATTAGGAACTCCCATATGATACCTTTCTGTACCTTTCTGGGTATACGATTCGGTCCCGGAGCGAGACATGTCGAGCACATAACGTCCTTTTTGTGTAGGAAAGTTTCAATTGATGGAATAATGCGTTAACGTTATTTTGCTTTTTCTTTTTTGGGAGAAACATGTGGTTTTTAAATGGACCTGCTTATTCGAAGGGGTTGAACATTACAATATTTTTGAACTTATTTGATAGTTCATTATGAATGACTAAAACACTGGGTTATATAAAGAACTTTGATGACGCTCAGGGTGCAAAGCACAGTGGCGCAAAGGTCCTGGAACATGACCAAATCTAAAAAGACACAATGATTTTTACCAACAAACTCCAGCTACGAGGTTTGTAAATTAAGTGATGAGAATGCCAACGTAGTGTTCGATCTGACAACACTGGAGGAGCCGTGCTTGGAGGGGAGACAGGGGAACATGTGATTCGTTTTCAGAAGTCGCTTACATTATTTGATTGTCGGTATCGATTTTTTTTTGTGAAACTGTTTTTCCTATTGTCTTCTAATCAATTTCAAGCAAGGTGCGCTATCAGTTGTTGCTTCAAACTTGGACACAGTGCAACGGAAACTCCTGTTAAACAGGTCTATGGAGATAGTGTTTTGTCAAGCACCCAAGTCTTTCGGTGGTTTAAGGCATTTTCAAAAGGGAGAGAGTCGACTGAACTTGAACCATGAAACTTTCATCTTCAAGAACCGATTAAAATATCAACAGAACCATGGATCTTGTGCATTCAGATTGTTGGTTGACAGGATGATCGGGGCAGAGCTAAGTTTAACTCACACCACCGTTCACGAGATCGAGAACAACTGGGTGTTGTTGCATCACCTCCTCGTCACACAGCAAAGGGAATAAACGAGTTTTTGACCGGTAAAAATATTCATGTGGCTCCTCGGCCTCCTTATTTACCTGACTTTAGTCCTTGTGACTTTTTTTTCTTACTGAACTTGAAAAATCACCTCAAGAGACAGTTGAAAACATTCCGTCGGCTGTAACCGAGGAGTGGAAGATCCATCTCCAGCGCTGTGTAAATATATTTGAATAAAAAAAAAGAAGAACGAAAATCAGTCTCATCACTTAATTTACAGACTATGTATATGTTTCCCGAGTTCCTGATCACAAACACAATACCCATCATTTGCCAAAACAACAAAATGTCGGATCGAATATGGCAGAGGTCCAATATACTACCAGCTTAAGCGTTCCTGAGAATCAGTTATTTGAGTTGAACAGTAAGCTAACTTTACTATCTTGATATTATCTTGTAATTATCGCAGGAAAATGCTTCTACTTCATCCATAAAATGTACCCTGGATATTCATTAGGACCAAATGAGGAATACAAAAAGAAGAAATGATCTGCTCGCAGCCTCACGCATATATGATCTTCCAGACTCAATAGAGATGTAACTTATGTGGGTGGACGGATGAAGATCTTAATAAAAAAAGGTCAATTTTCGAAAATAATTAGTTATAAAAGCTTATTACTAGAGCTTATACTTAGAGATGAGAAATTCAAAATCCACATAAAAGGAGAATCTATAAGTGTGAATGAAATGGAATAAATCTCAATAGAATATCATTAAAGCTAACTCTGAATGACATTACGTTTAAGTCATTGAACTTCATAAAATTCTCCGCCCGCTGACATGATAGGAAAACAAAACTGATCGGCAAATATACATCAAAAACACTAGCAATAGATTAAATAAAATATCATATACATCTCCGATTGGAGCCGACAATGAGACGCACATAGCAAGTATAGAAATTGTGGATTTCCTTGGTTTCTTTCAAAACACTAACACAGTTCAGCTCGGAGCAGTTGATAATTAAATTGACGTTTGTGACTTTGGGTTTTTGAATAAACGCTTATTACTATTATCATGAATGCTGATTAAGCATTACCCAACCAAGTCGAATTTACCCAACCAGGTGAGCAGGTGGTAACGATAACAATTCTATTTGCTGTTAGTTGTTTGTAATAGAAAATGTTATAACCACGGATGCTTGTGGGACGGCTACTATTTTTTTGTGTAACAACATGATTTGCCAATTATGGTGTAATGTCGCATAACTCTCAAAGTTACTGCCAGCTGTAACCAAAACTAAACTATTTCTCAACTGGAGGTGGCTCTTGTTAGATAAGATACTGATAATCTTCGTGCCTTCCACCAAAAAGGAAGTTGTTACAATCCTTCTTCTTTGTCCAAACTACCCTGGCTGCCAATCGCGCCTACAATGTACATTTGACGTCCAAATGGAGGCAGTTCTTTACGGTAGAGGTGTCAGTGGTAGGGTTTACAAACTCAGATGTATGTACAGCTTCTAGATCTCAACAAGCAGTTAGCAAAGCATTTAGTGAATTCGCGCTCCTCTCTCCAATGTTTTTTTTATTTCACCAGTCACCAGTGGAGAAGCTTTATCGCGTACGAGGCTACGAAAGCAAGAAGAAAACAAAGGAAAAAGTTGCAGGGCGCGCCGCCTAATCTTTTTCGTTGCATAGCGAACGAGCTTGAGCGACAAAAGCAATTCCTGTGGTGCCTTAAAGCATCGTGGGGTGGAAAAATTCTGCTAGCACAGGGCAATTAGATTTTTTGCTGTAATGTGGAATGGCAAAAGCAGGCCGGAAACGCATTGAAAAATAGCGTACAAGAGTTCTCAAAAACGTAGGCTGCATTGTTTTTCAAAATTTCGACAGTTCGGAATAGTAAACTCTAGCAACAGCGTAATTAATACGTAGCAGCTCGTTAACCATGCGACACAATCGCGAATGCATCTATACACTATTCGTAGTCCATTTGCGCCCCGGCCCAACAAAGATGCAGCGCGGCAAAGCGGCAGCCGCATAAGCGCTGCAATAACTATTGGTCATTCGGCCTACGAACAAGTGCAGAATTCGACAGGATAGGATTCAGACTCGGGGTATCGCCGGCACGCCAACGCCGGCAGTTGCTGTTCATATTCGGTTCATACATAGCGTGTGTTTATACGTTAGCAGATGAAACTGAGAATATTTCTCCCAATGCTTCCCTCAGCCAAGCTTTCTCTTTAGTGATGACTCCTCCCAAAAGAAATTGTACTTAACGTCTAAAAGAGGAAAATTTTTGGAAAATCCAGAAATGAAAATTCGTGATATTGAAAGACGTGTGGCGAACAAAACAGGCTTATGTCCTAAGACAATTTTCAACATTGCTAAAGAATATAAAAAAACTAAAAATTGTCTCCACCACACAAGAGGCTGCATTACACTAAGCCAAGAGATTATTTCATGGAGAATAAATTATTTAAGACAAATAAAGAAATACCGCAACCATGGCAGGAGGATGTATTCCTTGGATGAGACCTGGAAGTATGGGCTGACTAAACAATTAAATCAGCAGGACACGCCTTCTTAGATGGACTAACCACTAGCTTAAAGAACCCGTCACGTACGTGTATCTAACCAATTCGTCATTTGTTTTGTAAAAATGGTGTCAAGTATGCGCCCACGCTGAAAACTAAGCTAAGCTACACTAAGCTTAGATATATCTGGTAGATTTAGGACCAACATCAGTTAGGTACTCTGCTTGTATTATTATTATTTTTCTTGAATACTATATGAAATAGTTATTTCCAGGGAAAGGAAAGCGATTTGTTGTCTATCACATTGGCGGTGTAGATGACTTTGTGCCAGATATGGGTTCTGGACAATATGATCGATATTCAAATTGAGGCTATTATAATTAATATTAACCATTCAGGCGATGATTCTGGTACTTCCAGAGAATAAAGAACTGCTTAAAGTATGTGCACTTATATCTATAAAAATATTCATTTATTTTGTTAGATTATTCCAAGACCATTGAGGAAAATGATACCTGTACAATCCCGTTTTTGGGCATGTTGTGTTTTGTCTGGGCGTAAATAGACTACGAAACCCATTTTAGCCTCCAAGAAGCTAGGCTAGAGCAAGTTCTTATCTATTAGAGAGAGATAGACCATTCACCTCAATTATCCACATTAAAATGTTTACTAAATGCTTCTTAATAAAAATCAGATATCTATAAAATTGTATAAGTCGGTCGTGTTTTTAACACCACATGCATATACCCTTTATATATGTTACAGTTGAAGTCCTTACTTAGCTAGTTTATAGACTAGCTGACTACAATACAGACTATCCATATCTCTGGTTACTTTGATGGAAAAATCAACTTTTCACTAAAATAGCTACGAACATTGGTTGGTTTTTATACTATCCAGTTAGTCTATAAAATGTATCGCTTAAGTACAATATTACATAAATTAATCAGAATTTTTGACTAGTTCATAAACTATCCACAGTAGGTAGATAAAGTTTGAGCCCAGCATTCCTAGTAATATATAATAACCAATTCGTTGGTTAGTATGCAAACTAACCAATCCTCTGGTTTATTTACTAGAAAAGTGAGGTAATGTTTGTAGCAAGTATTTGTTATTGCTTAGTGTGAAATTCGTTCCTAAATAAGCATCTAGTTATTAAAAATGAATCAACAGCAAGAATTTGAAAAGCTACTTTTGAAAATATATGACCAAAAGTCACAGAATTCAAAATTAATGAATGATAGTGATTATACTGAACTTTTGCAACGTATAAAGACAATATGTGAAACTGGACCTAACCCTACAAACAAGAATGATTATTATGTGGAAAATAATTACGATTTACCGAGAATCGAATCGTCTTGTGTAACCTTACATAAAAAGTCTGGAAAGATTATTGTACGTTCAAGTGAATTTTACGATTCCATCAAAGCTGCCCACCAGGGAACTGGGCATGGAGGTCGTCAAGCAACAACAAAATTATTAAATGAGAAGTATTACAACTTAACACGGGAAATGGTAAAATTATTCATTGAAACTTGCGAAAACTGTCAACTCAAATGGAACAAAACTAAAGAAGGCATTGTTGTTGAACCAATTGTTTCAAACCATCTAAGTTCTGGATGCCACATCGATCTCATCGACTTAGAGCCGTTTTACACACAAGAGAATTACTCCGAAAATTATGGTCATACTTATGCAGAAAATTTGCACGGAAAAAATATTAAAGATTTTCTCTACAACCTGTATGATTCAGGCAAACAATAAATCGGAGTAATTCATATGATACGCCTGCGCATTAGAGTAATATTTTCGAATAGACATAACCTTAATGGGTATGACGTCCAATATAATCGGAAAGACAACAGACGTCGTTGACTCAAATTTATTTTTGAAATCGAGATCTTGGTTAATATTATAAAACTTCCCAATGCTTGGACTATCGCATCCAGCGCCTGACGCCGCAAATGTCTGTTTTTGTAATTGGGTGACTTCACCTTTTACAGGTTTGGCCATTTTTGGTACTCCTCCAACAACAGTGTAACTCTTTCCCGATTCCACGACATTATGAATAAACAATAACAATAAACGCTTGGTACGACTCGAACAGGACCACACCCACAAATGTTAAGTGAGGTTATGTTGTTGACGATGACATTTTATATTGACATGCACGGAAATAACCCTCTGCGCCGATTCTCTCGCATATTCTATAGAACGGGTTTTATATTTTTATCATGAAAATTTTCACAAGAATTCTTTTACGTGTAAAACGACAGCAAAAATTTTCGGCATAATTATGACCATAGTTTTCAGACTAATTCTCTTGTGTGTAAAACGGCTCTTACAAACTAGACCGGATGGTGAATACAAGTTTATTTTTGTCTATCAATACCACCTGGCCAAACACATCAGGTTGAGGGCGCTGAAAACAAAGAAGGCTAAATAAGTAGCTGAGCACATATTTAGAAGTATTTGCAGACTTAGGAAGCCCGTGCGTGTTGCAAAGTGACAATGGACGAGAATTTGCAAATCAGGTATGTATTTTTCCTATATGTATGTACCGGGTGACGAAATTAGAAAAGTATTCTGGAAATCTGTTACAAATTTGTAGAATGAAATTATTTAAATTTTGTTGATATGCACGAAGGAAGGTAAAACATGATGTAGCACTGGTTCAATTCCCTGATGATCCTTTTTTTAAGTTGATTTAGTTGCCAGTATAAGGTTTTTAAATCTATTTTTTTTTGTAAACATACAAAATTAAATACCATTCAAGTTAATAAAAACATCCATACTAATATTATAAATCAGAAATTATTAGTTTGTTCCTTGACGCATCAGAAATATATTTTGATGTTTAAGGTTATTGAGGAATTAGTGGTAATGTGGCCTAACTGCCACATAGTGCATGGCAAACCGAGACATTCACAATCTCAAGGTTCAGTGGAGAGACCGAACCAAGATATAGAGTACCAGTTAGCGTCGTGGATAAAAGATACTAACTCAACAAAATGGAGGTCTAAAGATGGTCCAATTTCGAAAAAATCGGTGAGCTGGCTAGTTTTTGGAACTTATATCTGATCACAAACATTTCATTTGCCGCTGCATATGGCAGTTGTAAAATCGAACAATGGCATTTTTATATGTTTGCATAGGCGAATACAACAGCGACTCTGTGTTTGAAGTTACTACCTCTCTTAACCCATTATTTTTTTGTAGCTGCTTTCATTCTGGAATTGGACGCAGTCCATATGAAGCTTTATATGGGGTAAAATGTAGAGATGGTTTAAATAGCCTCCCCATTGCTACTAATAAAATTAATAACATACGTACTGAAGAAGAACTAGAAACACTGTTATCGTCTACTAATGCCACCGGTTTAATTGAAAATGCTGAGATCATTATATTGGATAATGATACTGAATCCCCAATCTTGCCCGAATATAATAATGAAACCTCAATTTTACCCGAAGATAATAGTGAAACTTCAGGTCTTCTCAAAAATAACAAAGAATCTTTAGTTCTATTTAAAGAACAAGCAATAACAATTATCCCAGGTACCGAAACTATGAAACTTCTCAATGAATCATCATCGTCGCAGAACTGCATTTGATGTTCTGAAGAAAAGGTGTGTGATCATGTGATCATTGTCAGAATTAAGATAATATTAAAACTATAAGAGATGAATGCTACGAAAGTCTAAAACGACCAGCAGACAAAATGGTACAAACTTCTAGGAAGAAATTTAAACCAGGATCAGTCGGCATATCCGTGAGGGTACCTATTCCAGACCTAGATCAGACCACAAAAATATATTGCGTGTAATAATGAGCGTAGAAGATTTTACCGAATTGGAACTGTTCATGGTGTCCTTAAACAGCTGTATTTCCGCAACGAATTTGAAATATGCAAACAAAAATAACGTCAAGAAGTGCTGCAGGGAAATTTTCAACTACCGGTTCAACCCAAGATTATATGCGATCTCAATGCAAAAAGAGTTGCACAAATTAAAAAAGTAAATGTTTTACTACCGGATATGCTTGTAACAGCAAGTGCCACAACAGTGCAAGTTGCTCCAATAAATAATAATTTTCTTTGTTTCTGAACTTTAATGTTTTCAGGTTTATTATTGATATTTCGCCACACAAACACTATTTCTGTCACTTTTTTGAACTTATTTTTGAGTAGTACTAAAAATGTTACCTACGTTGTACCTGAAAATAAAATATATTTTTGATTGAGTATTATTTTACTATCTTAAACTAAATTAGCCAAAGAGGATTGGTTAGGTTACATACTAACCAACGAGTCGGTTATTATGTAGTATTAGTGATATTAAGTACACGCTGTATCCAACTACTGTGGATAGTTTGTGAACTAGCCACAAATTCTGGTTAATTTAAACCTATAATTTTCTTATGGTTTGTACTTTGGCGATACATTTTGTATATTTTATAGACTAACTGGATAGTATACAAACCAACCAATGTTCGTAGCTATTTTAATGAAAAGTTGATTTTCCATCAAAGTAACCAGATATATGGATAGTTTGTATACTGTTCAGCTAGGAAATACTTTAACCGTAATATAATACTCAAGCAGCTGCGTATAAATGACTGCTATCCCGAGTAGCATTTTGTTGAAGAAAAAGTAACCTAGATTTGACAAATGTTAGTAATTATATCATTGAATCATATCTTCAAAAGTTGAATTGTCTTGGGAATTTAATCCTTTGTCACAAATTGGTAACTATGTATCAAATTATTTAATTGATAATTTGACCAACAGGTTCAAAACTATAACACACCTCTAAGAAGTAGTTGAAGAATTCTTAATATTAATATTAAAATATGCCCTCAACGATAGGTTCTTTTTTTGGGCACATTGATAGGTAAAAGTTACCTTACTAGTGACCTTCTAAGCATGCATCATGGATTGGTAAAAAACAAGTCAATATAACTAACGAGTAACCCTATTGTACACATTGATGTAGAAAGATCCTTTTAGTAAGTGTTCATCTAGATTTCGACCTCCACACTTGTAAGTAAAAGTGTCTTCATGATAATTTGGTTGCCCTCTCCCTCTTACTGATCTTTGATTGTTGACTGTTTTGGTTCTAGGCTCTTTTAATTTGCAACGTGCTTGCCTATGAGTACTAGTTCCTTCGGTCATATTTAAATCTAATGTGGAAGGTGTCTGCAAAAATTAAACCGAAAAGGGCCTCAGTTTGTAATCATACCACACAATACTACCGGATTATTAAAAGAGACTGAGGAGCTATCGCGATTTTTACAAACGCGCATTCATGTACAATTCAATCAGCTACGAGAAATGAATGAACACAGCCTAGTTAGATCAATGTGAACAATTATTTAATGTCAAAATAAAAACCAGTGATCACTTTCACCTTGATATCGAATTTGGAAGTAATTATTAGGTAGGAAATAGGGTGAACTCAAGTATTAAGCGAAAAATGCATGCTATTTCGACCTGCATTGTGGTGAAGAGGTACTTGATTAGAGCTGATGAGGAAAATCCTTAAAAGTCTAAATTCTGAAAACGGCCATATTTTACATATCCTTTAATATTAAAATTTAACTTAAAACACATTACTTTGCATATAATTGACAATTGCGCGCCATAAAAGCATTCTTATAATTTGAAGTTGTGTTGTTATCAGAGTGTCTCGTTAAAATTGCTAATGTGAACGTAGTTTATTTCTAATGCCCCTGAATTTTGGGCAGCTATTTTGGCCACATTTGACGAACAAATTTCCTGCGCATAGACTTCCCGTTCACCGAAAATCTAATTCCGAAATCAATCTGCTATAATCACTACTACAAATGGAAGCTTTCTTTTAACACACGCTATAGACAAATGCATCACCCGTAAGTCTTATTTTTAACCAATCAGAAAGAGACAGTGACACAGTATGTTTCTTTAATAGTTAAATTTATGCTGGACTCATGTGATTTTATAAAATAAAATTACTACGATTTTACCACAAAGTGACCTAAATAGTTATTTATATCATTTGATTTATTAGCAAGAAATGCCTCATCAACATAATACTCACTTCTAAATTACTTTGGTTTTATCCGTCACCTTGGGAAAAAAGCAAACGCTTGGAAGTAAGTATAATCTTTTCAAAATTGACCATGCAATCTTCTTAACCTATTTTGGTTAAATTAACGTAATTATAACTTAGAATGTTTGTTGGGATAAGGAGCTTTGGAAATTATCCTTATTCGCTCAGTAGATATATTAAAAATCTATAGATAATAGACGTTAGAATAAACTACATCATTTATATAATCACTGAACTCCGCCTTCTCTTCACAAATATGTGTTGCACAGCTTGCTACTGAACCTTTCGTATGCTGAGGGGAGTTAGTATTTGATAATCCGCATGTTTTTCTGGGTGGATCAAAACCATTCATGCTTAAAATCTCTCTATTAAACGAAGCTTCAGTCCCAATGGTGACCTTATTCAAGTTCAATTGACAGTTTTTGCCAATACATTTTATTTATCTGTATCACAGGTGACACTTCGTATGTTTTTGCTTTAAGTTTCAAATTCCTATAGAGTGTGTTACCGCAATAGTCTGAGAGATCCTGTGACATTCTTAGATTGCACGAGGCCATAAATAAAATGCACGATGCTACTCGTACCGCGCAAAACCAGCAGAGCCGAGGACAGCTTGGACAAGGCATTCCCGTTCCCAAAAGAATGTCCAGCCCTAAAAAGCGACAAACGAGCAGGAGGTTAGTTGCCGTTATTAAATGTACTAGACGTGTCACCCTAGTCCATTGTCGCGAAAAGTCCCCTAAAAAAGCATGGAATTTACCAGTCGGTCTGCTTGACTGCATTTTTACTTCCCACGCTAGTTGGCGAGGAAGCACTGTAATCGTCAAAAAATCTATTATGAGATATTACGTTTTTTGAATCTTACATGCCATTTACATCACGAAAAACCATGTCACTCGTTTCGGTCTTTCTGTCTGTCTGTCACTCTGTCCGCTCGCTAATGATTGACCCTGAATTCCTTTGAAAGTACTATTTGGATTTTGATGAAATTTTGAAGCATGGCTACCGCTATGACAGTAGCAATAAATTTCTTAAATTTTTGAAAATTGATCGAGAAGAATCGGAGCTATAAACAAAAGAAGCTCCTGCTTATTTTCAGGAGTTTTTTTCCACGGGCTGAAAATTGAGGGTCCTAGAGGGTAATGAACATGCCTGTATGGTCTTGGCATTTATGTATTCACACGCTGCTAGCCCCGCTAGGTGTAGGCACCAAGGTAACCGCTGCCGCTGGCAGTTTAGTCATAGAAATTCTGATCGCTTCGTTGGCATTCCTTGTCAAATGGATGTAGACTGAATACTGATTGTGTTGACCTATTTGACTGACTTGATAAACCTGATACCTTTGTTATGCATGCTCGTAGTTAAATTTTTCCCGGAATGGGGTTACTTGCGTCGAACTTTTTTCTGTATTGATGACAGCGATGCGTGGAAACTGCAGAGTTAACCTAATTGACGCCATTTTTGTTTTCCAGGAGCAAGAAACATGACTTGACCTTGTTCGATACATATTTACATAACAATAATAATTTCTTCATACAGTCTCTAATTTCACTGGACCGAATCGTCTAAAACCACAGCACGGTTAGGTAGATGTGAAAACCCTTTTTATTTAGGAAATTCTTGGGCTCTTTCCGGTTACTGGAAGCCCGCGCGGCGCGTGAAAACTTGCGAACTAGAAAAATGCATCAGTGCATCGGAAGCAGGCAAGGTGCTTTTGTTTGTATGCAGATTTTCCGGAACTGTGCGACAACGTTACTTTACCGACAACGGAAGCGCGCCGCTCGTCAAAGGTTATGAAAATGGGATTTCGGTGTGAAGGTTACTTGTTTTTCTTATCGTACTTGCACAGCGTGATGGTACTCTTGGCTGATGCGGTCTAATATGTACATTTTTCCGTTTACTACAACGTGTAGGTCTGCGGTCTGTTTCGAGCAGCGCCGGTGGACAGGTGACAGGTAGTACACAAACACCACAATTCATTGCTTCGGGAAAGTTTGGAATAAAATCCTCTATACAGGGTGATTCAGAAGACGTGACCAAAAATGAAACATCATACACATTTTAAGGGGGGTCTTCTATGTAACATTTTTCATCGAGGGCTTCATCCAAAAGATACGGGGTGTTCAAGTATAAAAATAAAAAACATTTTCTTTAATATCTTCAAAATCGTCAACTGGAAGGACCTAATATTTGGTATGTAAATTTACCTAAGTATTGTTCACATTCGAAAGTCCTTAGTTAAAATTAACGTGCACCAGTGCCAGAGATACAGGGGATCAGTGGCACCACTTTTCCAAATAAAAATAGTACGCCACTGCTTCTTTTCAAAACGCGCAATTTTTCAAATTTTATCTTCAATTTGCTACAAATAATTACTCTTGTTTTTCTCTAGAGTACATTCCTCCTCAATTGTCCTCGTTGCTTGCTTCTGAAGTCGTACCAAATAGGTATTTCTACGTAAATACGTAAAACATGGTACTGAATCAACATCCATTACAAGCTTATCGGTTCAAGAGTCCCACATGGAAGTGTTTCAGGGTATGGTAGGTATAGATAATTCGACTACCTTGACAATCTGATAGAATCCAGCCGTAGCTTCCCAAGCTCTCCATAGAGGTTTGCTACAAATTGGAGACTGACTAAAGAAATGGCGCAAGAAGACTATTGGAACACACACATGCCATTCACCTAAAGTAGACAAACCTGTCCGCCAGTTTACAAATTCCACAATAAAATCATGCGAAGTATCTTGGAATCAATTTAAACAGAATGCTTACATGACAAATGCACATCTTCTCAAAAAGGTTACGAATGAGCATCAAACTCAGAGAGATGTATTGAATTATTGGTAAAAAAACTAAACTGTCATTGGACAACAAGTTATAATGTAATTTGGAGTTTAGTTATGGGGCACAACGGTCAACATCAATCTTGCCAGCGGTTCTAGATCAAGGTCCAGAGAAAGATCGTTGACGCACCATACTGCGTTCCCAATGAAGCGGTTCAGTGTGACATAACTTTCCCTGCTACCAAGGAAATGATTCACGAGTTCAGTGTTAGATACAGTGAGAAGGTTGAAAAACACCGATTATCTGTGTCTAATAATTTGCTAATCATTCAAAACGAGTATTAAGTTTTTAGTCCGCCGAAATCATGTGCGACGTTTAAGTCGGTGTATTCAGGTTGGAGGAAGACGTTTTGAACAATTGTTGTGATGATATCATGTACAAATGCAAAAATTAAATGCATCAAATCCTATTTAGGCATTTCATCGTCTTTCTAAGTTTTAACGCGTCTTAGGGCCGTAGTGCCGTAGTGACACTTTTCCGGATATGGGTCCCTATACTCAAATGTTTCCTACTGTTACACTAAATAACCCCTACAAGTTTGGTCCCATACTTCTGAAACACTGTATAGGATGGGTGGACGTGGAAAAACACTAGAACAAATAATTCGTTGTTATTGTCTTTGTGTTATGTTGCTAATAAAAAATGCCATTATGGCAGGGTTAATCATTATTTGGTGAACTCAAGTATTACTAAATTCTTCCGATTGGCCTTGTAACGAACAAGGCTCCATACAACGCCTATGTAATAAATGAGCCGTTTAATTAAAATGAAACGGTAAATACTTACAATGTAAAAAATACTCAACAAGTATTCCTTGAACAGTATCGAGAAACTAAAAACGCATTTGTAGAACTGGTTTGAAATATATTTTAATGAGCATTATATCGGTATCAATTAAATTTCCAGTTTATAGCAAATTTATATGTAAAAATAATAAACGGTCCAAAATGGTCATCTTATGTGTCCGTTCCTTGTAAGGCCAAAATACTGCAGATGACATTAGAAATCTACACTTCAGTAAATGTTGAGGTGGTACAGATTAAAAAGCAATATCCAATATACCCGACTTTCACCTACAACTAAAAAATTGGCGTCAAGTGGATCAAGTCTGCACACAACGTTATCATAAATTCATATAAAATTTTGTTCAGAAGTAGTTAGGCCCTATCCAAATAAGACAGCGCCATAGACCTCACATCCTAGATAGCGCATTGTTGCTATGCTTTCGTTGGTTGTCCAGAGACCAAGCCAAGACTATGCTAATGAGTTGCCAAAAAAGCACGAAACATCTGTCCATTGTTGGCTATCTTTGGTCCAACAGACAAAAGCAGCGTGTTTAAGTTAAACCCTTTGAGAAGCAACTTAGTTACGATCGTGCGTAACAGAAGAATTAAACGGATCAAGTTAGTCGAACAGGTCCATTTCATTAGTCCATCCATTCCTTCCCTGCTTCATCCGTAGTACCGTCCATCTGACAACGTCGCCTCTCCCGAATACCGGAGGAATGCATGTCAAAAATAAAGAAAATCATATTTCAATTACTTGCCAACTTACGTTTTGCCGTGAGCTGTGATTATGATTTTAACGTAGACGGCCGACATTAACAAAGCGAGGAACCGCATTGACAAAATAGCCAGGCGTGCGACTCGTGCAACTGGTCTCAGCGTGAGTAGAAGAAATTTTTCACTACATGACCAGGAGTAAGGTCTTCCATGGTCCACCCACTTTAAGTAGATTGATAAACATTTGTTCATAGAATATGGAAGTTCTAAAACTTGATTATGCATGCAAGAAGTGTCTTTTTGACCTGAGGAAAAAAGTTTCGTACAGTGGAGTTTCTATTTACAAGAATACATTATTACATATACGAAAGAACAACTAAACATACTGCTTTTGTCCATCCGACCACAGACGACCAGTCCTGGACAACTTCACGTGCTTTTTAGCAAATCAGCACAGCAGTATCCGATTCTGGTAATAGATGTCGCTTTGTGCTGTGTTATTTCAATATAAAGAACAACTTTGAGGTATACAAGACAGGAGTCTTGATAACACTTTAGATTTTTCCGAGACGCAATGACATGCTTCCACCTTAAGCCCACGGAATTTACAAAACATTTTTACGCCTAGGAATAGACGGTTCTTTCTGCCTTTCTGACCACCAAATGTCAAACGCTCAAATTACCAGTATTCAGTCTACCAATATCGACACGCCCCTAGCTTGATATAACGTACGCATAGCAACCATCCTTCCATGCTCTTCAAATAACTTATTAGCGATGGTTCGAGTAAATTTTACATTTAACTGACTGCGTAAATGTACGAAAACTTAATGCTTCTTTATTACCAAACAATACACGCAGTCACCACAAAAACTTACCAGAAATACCTCACCATTTTATCACTTGTTCATGGCAAGATAAATGGATATGTAAAAAATTCTTGAATTCTAATAAACATACGTAGGTGTTTACCTTTTCTTGTCACTCAGTATAGGTGCAGCGTGTTGCTCTAGTATGCTGACTTCCGCATTGCTCTATTCACCTTTGTCTATCACAACGGTCCGGTGGATCTTTGCACTTACCCAGAAGTCTTGTTCTGTTGGTCTCCTAGACCTGATTACTTGAAGGCTAGACAAGTTTAAAACTAAAAGGAAGAAGAAATGAATTGAGAAGGGCATATTACAAAAAACTGAATCTTTCGGAGGAAAAAAGCTTAAGCAGCATCGGTTTGACTGTGATGTCGGTTTTCCAACAATAATTCCTTGATTTGATCGACTGCAGCCTGGGGGATAGCTTGACATGAGGAAGTAGAATAACTACTGACAGAAAGTGGCATTGCTATATTGTATCTTTCGGGGAGAACTGTATTTGTTAACACTGGTCCTTCCTCAGGAGAAGTGAGAAGCATTCACGGATATGAAGCATATCATTTTGCTATAACTGGATGCATTACCAAACGTATTCGATAAACGTCAGAACAGACATTAGAAGCGGTCATGGAGGTAATATAACATTTTCTACCTCCCGGTAGGTATATCAATCGTGAAAAGGTTATTTCTTTTTACATTATTTTTTATTTTACAGTCATTTATATTTTATAAAAACTCATTATGCGAAGTATTTTTTCTAATATGAAATTTAATTACACATAACGCGGGTGCTTTTCCGTGATGCTGTTCAAAGTTTTTGGAGACGCCAAGTAGAAAACAGGGCAATATCGTAGTTTATAACCTTGAAACATAACCTCTCTTAGCAAATAACTCATATCGCAGAGATAATAGATGTACTAGAAACTAGATATAGATCTACTTCATGGGCAGCATATAAAGATATCATTTTCTCGCATAGCAAATATCACTGATCTCATACACATGCAGTCCAATACACACATAGTGATTGTGTGTAACCATCCAAATATGATCTTGCTACTCTGCTACTCAACCAATTTTTTGTCTGAGAGGTATATTCTACAGACTATCTGGATATTCTGCAACCAACAAAGGACGCTGGGGAACTGACTTGCAGCTGGTCATTAAGCGTGTCGTTGAGTCACTGCTCCACAGATGACGCTATTGATGAGCTGACAGCGCTCATAGCGAGCAATAGCGGAATGAACAAGTTGACTATGTAGTTCCCGGTGTACCCATACTTCATTCCACGCCTGCTATAAGTGCATGAAGTTAACGACAGCTAATTCCTAGTTGGCATCTAGCAGGAAAAGCTACATAATCTCAAAATAGTGTCACTTTTCAAGCTACGAAATTCCCCTGCCGCTTTATCTTACGTAATTTCTCCTATATAGGATGTCAAAACATCCACGGATATTCTTATTTGACACATGGATTGGGGATTTTCCGATAGGCCCTAGTTTTCAGCCATTACAGCTTTTACACATAAGTGATTGTGAATTCAATAAAAACTTTATAAGGCCGAATCTATAAGCCCCAACTAGCAAAGTAGTGCTATAAGCTTTTGGTAAAAGAACCATTCAGCCATAAAAGCTCTCTATAGTTGTTGCCTGAACACCAAAATGCTGGCTTAATGTTGTGTGGAATGCAAATTTGCTTTCTGCAACATATTTGCTCTAAAATGAGGGGTTTAAAATATTCTTTAGCATAGTTATACAACATCTTATAGGGCAAATTTTTAACTGTTTAACTGTTGCGTAAACGTTCATTCAACTATTTTATACGGCATATTTGCACGTTAGTGTACATATGCTAAATATGTTGGTATACAACT
The DNA here is from genome assembly GCA_963669975.1 of Acanthoscelides obtectus. NCBI lineage: Eukaryota > Metazoa > Arthropoda > Insecta > Coleoptera > Chrysomelidae > Acanthoscelides > Acanthoscelides obtectus. The sequence continues at coordinate 69,730,087 of CAVLJG010000005.1, forward strand.
TCACCATAATCTAACTTTCTGCTGTCATATTTTTGTTAAAATGCCATAACCAATGATTTAAGACAAACAACGCATGCATATTGGTTCAAAAGGTTTTATCGACTGTTCAAACAGAAGATATAGATCTGGTACAAATTCTGGATAAATCATTGGACTCTGTCGGTATTTCATTTCAGATATTTGTCAAATTGTTCTACAACACCTGCAAGCAACACCAAAATATTCTAATAAACTGAAGACAACATGGTCGATGCCAGGATTATACACAAACACCAGCCATATTAGGCAAACATTTGTTCCTCTATTTAATACGAGTATTAAATAATTATGTCTCAGTTCGAAATTACAGATATAAAGTGATAAACATTAGTGTAATTGTGTCTAAATATAGGATTTGTGGAAGGTTTGATGCAGATAAGTTCAGTTTTCCATCTTAAAAATCTAGACATACTTTTGATCATTATCAAAATATGCATGAAATAAGAAGCACGTAGAAATTGCGTAACTACTTTGCATAATAATCACAATAAAATTTGCTGCGCAAGTAATTCAATAGCCGTATATCACAGAAGTAGAGGTTTATCATATACCTGTGTATGAAATTCAGAATGGCCGATATGTAAGTAAACAAGATGACTGTAATGTGTTAGTTATATATATATATATATATATCTTCACTTCGTCTATGCAATACATAAGAAATAGTTTGGTTGCAATAAAGTAGAATCACGTAACAGAACAGAATGGTTGTATAGTTGACAAAAACTGAATCTTGCACTGACGCAAATTTCCTATAGCGGCTGCAAGGGGCTTACACTTTTTTTGTTGTATAAATGTTACCTGCAGCTCTTATAGAACCTCTTAAATGACTGAAGTGTCCTATTAGGTGTGCCCATTCCGCTTGTATAGCTGTTCTAAGAGGGTTTTGCACATGTTCTTACAGGATACAATGCTGTGTAAGGAATACTGTATAATCATTTTTGCAACTCTAATAGGAGTGATAATTGTTAGTTGGGGCATTTGGCATGGATAAAGTTCGAGATCAAGACCAACTCACACACGTTGACAGGCGGCGTAATTTCAGTATCGTACAAATTAGAACTATTGTTCCACCTTGACAGTGACAGTATCTGCAAGCTCCTTATCACTTCGCCAATCTGGTTCTTAGAAGCTTATCAGATACTTAATCATGTAGCCGAGGTGCATCAATGCACCACGGATGATATGAGGTGAAGCTGTGTTGAGTCTGAGCTCCAGCACTCGTACCGTGGCTTTATCGGACGTGCGTTCCATCGCAATGTAACTGTATTAGCAACGCTAGCCTCTGGTCAGTATATTAAACCAGTATGTACAGCTACCAACAAACGTTTCCACCACTCGAATCTAATTACAGTTGGATGGGATTGATCCAGATCTGGGTGGATTGCGTGCACTTTACGTAAACACGTAGGTGATCTGCGGATGGACAGGGAAGTGGGACGGACGTGATCACCTGACCTCCACGGTGCTTCATTAGATCGCTGTTTGCGGTCGAATTAATCCTTAACGTTGTGAGCTTACCAAAATCCGACGCTAATAAACTAGTTAGTGTATAGAGAATACAACAGAGATCGCTCGCCCAAGGCTCCGTCTAGCCGCGTTTGTGATCGTCATCGGGTTTGAGGGCTCAGTCGCAGTATTTTGTATCCACTACCGCCCATTGTCAGATATATAATTATTTTATTTATCCGCGCAATGTATTGAATAAGCCAAAGCGGCTAGATGGAAAACATATCGAGATAAAGTGTCTTGCCAATAGCGGATCATCTTATTTTAATTATAAACACATTTTTTTCCTCCTCTCATTAAGCTCTGGTAGACGATGTTAGTCGTCCTTAATGTCGGTGGGGTGGGGCGCCGCAGTGATTCAGTTTCCTTCCTCTTATAGCATCTGTATTCTCAACTGGAAAACGAACAACTCAGCATCCCATCTCCAAAAGATCGCTGCATGATAATACTAGATGAAACAAATCTCAGTAATTCAAAAAGCATATTTAACTACAGACCATACAGGGCCTGTACAACTGTAGATTGCTGCTTTGGATTATACGGCTGTAAATAGAGGATTTTATTGTAGCCTATTGGTAGCAACGTTGAAACAACAGTTTTAAAGCAGAAAGCTTTATTATGGAGAAAGAGGATTCCGACTAGTGATTTGAGTCTCACGGACATAGAAAATAGGATTGACGGATTATCTTACAACATCTGTTTCACGACAACGCTGTCAGAATCAGACATTTGTTTGAATTACAATGTTGCTTCACAAAATGCACCCCCAAAACATTTTCCGTATTCCCGATAATAGTTCTATTTGAATGTAAATGTGTGGTCATTTTTTATGCAGAGCATCACTGGGCTTTCACATCGGCATTGTTGTGTACTCAGCAGCGATCAATGTCTGAGGATCATTATTTATCCGATGTCGCTAAGCTGTTTGTGATTTTTTTCGAAAAGTTAAATTCAGAGCGTTGCCGCCACGCGGTATCGTTTAGGGGATTTTTACTTCCCTTGGAGATTGTTTATGTATATAAATGGGATTTTTGAGGGATAAATAAAATCGTCGGGTATTTTTGGGGTGTTTCATTTTATTTTTCATCAGGCATAACGGACCGTGGCTGTATACACGTTTTATTTTCATGTGCTTCTTCTTTTGTCAATCTATCCACACAAAACACTGATACTCAACTTCACAAATATATTTTTATACTGAAACTAAATCGTTTAAGTCTTCTGCATAAAAACTAACCAGCTAGGGTATAACTAGCGTATAAACAGGTTTTACGAATTTCTCTCCAATGACATAGAGCTATGATCACACGGAGAGGCTGTTACGCTGTTAGTCCTCTAAGGGTGGATTTCACCAAGGTTGTCAAATTAACAGTCCGTTATTCTCCACCTATAGGGTAACAGTCCGTCAAATACAACGAATTAGCTTCAACATCCAATCAACAAATTTCAGCAACCATTACTAATGTACTATTGAAAACAAAATATTGTCAAAGTGTAAGATGACAGCTTGTCCTTGAAACATCACCAGCTTATTGAATATCAAGAAATTACATATAATTCAGTCAAAATTTTTAAAAATGTTTGATTTTTGAATAAAATTCATGTTTTAATTACTATTGTTGATTTTTTATTCATGTTTATATTATTTTCTTCAATTGATATGGCGATTTTACTGATTTAACGTCACCTCCCGTGTTTTTTTTTCCTATAAACCTCTTGCAGATAGGCATTAAACACCTACTTGATGACAGACTCTACCAAAAATTTCAAAGATATTGTTCGTTTCCAAACATTCATTCATTTACTTGCCGTTCATCAGAACCATTATGGCACCTTAGATTGATATTCCTACAAAATCATTCAGGTTTTTTGATATCCATACATCCATAAAGTTAAATACTTTTTGTTGTTCAGGAACTGTACAAACATCCTCACTATATTTACAGCAATTAAGAAATACCCAAATATATGTCTTAAAGCTACCAGCAAACCTAAAACCTGCAAAAAAAAAACTAGAAATTTGCCATATTTTTCTTTTTTCACGAGTACACATTCTAAGTTATATAATTAGACATTATTTGGATAACAGCCGATCATTATATTTCAAAACTCCCCAGTCACAAAACACACACTGTACTGAAGGTTTAATTCCATGCTATTCAATGACAACACGGTGACTTGTGTGGTTGTCAGCGACCATTTTTTGAGGGTGCGACATGCCGCCAACTGTTGAAATATACACTACTATGCTTTATAAGACTATTCGTGGAATTTCTCCCAAAATCGTTGCACAACACTTGAAAAAATGCAAATGAAAATTTAAAATTATTTGCATCGGTACCTCGGGTGATACATCTTGACAGTAGGGATGTTCGATACGATCCTAAATTAAGAAGTATCGATACTTTTGCTCCCATATCAGATATTTTGGATCGATATGTTCACATACGACACTTGGGTGTATCGATATATTTCATGAGTATCGTCATCATTCGATCCGGACTGTATCAGAAGGAGAAACTTACTTCAGATTACTTTTCATCTTCGTTTCCTTCTGCTGGATATCTATAATTTTATTCCAATAGTTTAGAGTATCGAGACTTCCGAAAACGATAAGAATCGATACATAACGATACTTTTCGTGGATCTAAATATCCCTAATCTTGACAGCTTGTCGTTCTTGTCAACTGGGATGCAGGGTGAGGTGTTGCCTTTACTATCTTACATTTTGCGAAAATTTTATGACAAATAAAAGCTTCAAATGAAATATTGACGAATAAGAACGGATATGCATAGAATTTAGAATATAAATTCATATTGCAAATTTCAGATTGTCTATGCATGGATTTAAACCGGATTTCTCGGTATTTTTACCGAAAAGAGAATATTTACCGATAACATCATTCTCCACGATTTTTCAAAATAATTTAAATATTTCTGTACTTGTCGAAAAAGAGCTGATAGCAAAAATAAAGCGAAAAGTTAATTCTATGTAGTCTTCATAGTTTTATGCCCCATATCAATCATACATATGCATACATACTCAGGCAGTCGGGCATATGAGAGGCGTAGATTTGGGTTGCCTATGATTATGAACGCACATCCTCATCACTTACTCCGCTTGCCCTTAATTGGTTTTTGTGCATACAAAAGGTACAGACTGGTAGATTACCGTCATTACCTTATCACCAGAGAAGCAATAAAGAAACCGAAACCTGTCTGTTTTCAAAATAAATATTTAATTAAAGTGACAGGTGAGTTCAGAGGTCAAACAGAAAAATATTCACAATCCCATAAGCAAGAATAGAAAAAGGAGTTTCCAGAATAGTTTGCAAAGTACTTTGAAAGAGCGACCAGTATGCACATTATAGAAGTTGTAATATAGAACTATGCTCTCAAAAAACATGTTGTGTGCGCGCCCAATACAATAACAGACGTTTTTCATGACTCAAAGGTCCTTGATCTACCACTGATCTTGGGACCGAATTTACCTTATACCGAACTTAACGACACTATTTACCGATTCTGTTTTTTTTCGGTTTGACAACACTGCAGATTACTTTAAAAGCAACTGATATCCCAGACGTGTGATAATAATAGAAATAATAACAAGATATAACAATGTTTGGCGATATATTTTCATAGATAGGTATTCTTGATTCTGATCTGATCTAGACGATGAATAATAGGTGGATGCGGATACTTTTACAAATATCGATATTTTAGAACCCACAAATGCAGAATGTGCTGTTTGTTTACATTTGGTGTGGATTTTTAGATCGTAAATTGGCAAAAATTGTTTTTGATGTAACAAAGGGTGATGAACCACTTGGAATACGTTTTATATCCTTTTTTTGCAAAATAAAAATCGGTACATTTCTACATGAACGTATTATGTACAATACCCTGTACGTGATATACAGACAAGACTAGATTGCTATGTATGAACAGTCGTCAAAAACAGTGAAAACAGGCTACCAAATATAATAGCTAGAAAATCGACATATTATTTGTCGCATTCCCATTGGTCCCACTTAAATAACTGACTGTTTTTTCTGAAATGATAAAAATTTTTAATTCTATGAAAGTTATCCTAATTCTAAAGCCCAAAGGCATAATATTACATCTATACGTACAATGTACCCCTATTTATAAAACAACCGTTTTTTAGCGACTTTATTCAACATTTCAGTAGAAATCACTGATATTCAGAGAGTTTTGACAGCCTCTGTCAAATAGCATTTCGATAAGGTCTTTTCCTATTGGTCCAACTGACCATCAAATATTAGTGTTGGTGAAATTGGCCCTGAATAGCATAACGTATGTAATAGTATTTAAAGCTCTTATTGGCTTTGTATAGAGTGAGGAAATCGGAAGGCGAAGAAAACCAAATTCTAAACAGCAGTGCTTGCGATTGACAGGACGAGACAGTGCCAAATCACGTCATCAGTGGTCTTAACCCTGACAAGCCTTCTAGCAAAGGTAGACCTCAAGACGTAAAACATTCCATTTAGTTGTTATAGCCAGTGACTTTACCATATAGGTGTCAAATAAGTACTTACATATGCGGTAAAGCGACTCTCTACCATCGGCGCTTACGAAAAAAAGGGTAAGTACCTACATAGACCATAGGGGTTTGCGATTGGCAACCAACGCTGTGATCGAAATAACGAATCCAGTGGTATGCAGACAATTTGTCACTGGCACAGTTTGTATGTTAAATATTGGTAATAATTGAAATAGAACTACAGATTTGTATTTTTTCTTTTTAGTTACACTGTCGCCAAATACTCAACTCTTCCACTTTTCTGTTGGGATTTACCCATAAATAAGAAAATACAATGTCGTAGGAATAGCTACATTTTGTGAACTCAATCTTCTTTGATACCAAGATATACCCTTTGTCTTATATAACAATCGTAAAATATCTGGAGGTGAATATAAAAAGAAAGTCTCCGTAAACCCAGCGACTGAAAATTGCTTCCGAAACTCAAATCGAGCAACAAAATAATTTTCTGTTTCAATACCCCGATATGCCGTTGCCTTATGTTCTAACCGTTATCCTTTTTATTAACAAGCATTATTGCTTCCGTGATATTTTCATTCAATCTACACTGGCACCAGAATTTTGTAGCTCGAAAGGAAGAAAATGAAATATAAATGTGCTATAAGATCAAATTTTAGGTCACATTACCTCCCTTGCCCTTTTGATCTCCTAAGATTCTCGTATCATGGAGATCACTTCCAGAAACTAGCAAATAACAAATTTTATCCTTGAAAGCTGTGAAAAAACACACAATTTGGAAATCTAGAAGCCCACAACAAAGTACCTGCCTAATGAAGGCAAATGTTTGCTTTAGGAGAGGAGCTTGGAGAGTTAAATACCGTGCAGGAAATTAAACGTATATTTTTATGAGCTATAGCGTAAAAAGCTTTTTATAGTGACAAGAACAAGCCTTTCATGAATACGACCTGTTTAAACTTGAAATAAGAGATACTTGAAAAATGTGCAAGGACAAATGGAAGCAAATAGTTCTGATGGCAAAACGCCCACGAATAATTTGCATTCTAATCGATCTGTTTGAAAAATTGGCTTCCAAATTGGCTTTTAAGGAGTCAGTAGCGTAACAACAATGATACTGGGAATCGACAGTGTAATTTTTTTGTGAGGTGGAATGCCTTAAGGCCAAGCAATACAAGTATACTCACATCAAAGAGAGAATATGGTTTTACGGGAAAAGTATAAAGTTATTCGATTAAAGAAATATTCGTTTTATATAATTTAACAGCGCTTCTTCATAAAACCTCAATCTTTTATTAATGCCTCACCTATAACACAATGAATGTTCTCAATCTAATCTAGAGAAAACCCATTTTCATACCACAAATAGATTTCCTACAGCCATTTTCTAAAGACAATTTAGTTCATACTCATTCTTTCACTCACGGCACTTTTCAACGGGATGTAATAATGAACTCAGAACATCCCTTTTCGAAAAAGAAAGTCCAATACAAAAAATGTATTGTGTTAGTTACACTATCTCTTGTGAGATGTATGTAACTGTATAGAGCGAAAATTTAATGTGTACGAGTTATAATTATTTTCAAAAAAGCTAAACCGGTAGATAACCTATTTGAGTTGCTTATCAACACTATATTTTGTAATTTGAAGAGAACGGGCTATAAATAAAATGCAGTTACAAGATTCAGAAGAAAGACGAGTGTTCTTTACTTTTCAATAACTCAGTTCAATAACTCTATCTCACCTCTTACAAACATAAACTTGGATTCAATCGCCAAGTTGTTGACTTTTTGATTTGGTGTTGTAAGATTCTGACGATTGCATCCTTTCACGAAGCAATATTTACCATTCTGTTAATAATTTATTCATAACTGAAGGATTATAATAAAGACAGTGTGGTTTCCGGCACCTGCGCCAGCGATCCACAGGAGACCTTCTAGCTTACGTCACGCAATTGTGCAGTAATCTCATCCAGTCTTATGGTGAGGCTCATGTCGTTTCTCTTGATATCACGAAAGCGTTCGATCAGCTGTGGCGCGCTGTCCTCTTGAGCAAACTTCCATCATTTGGTCTTTCAGAGAGGCTTTGTAAATGGGTGGCTCCGACGCTGTTCCTCTTACATATCAACGACCTCCCATTCTGTACGATCAAATCAATCCTCAGCTTTGCTGGTGACAGCACTCAACATGCAGTAATTCAAAGCTACAATCCGATCTCTGCCGGTGAGCTGGAAAAGAGAAGACTATCGGCGACTTCCTTTCTGACGAGAGACCTGGAGATTATCACTGCTTGGGGACGCAACAATCTGGACCAGTTTATTGCTTCCGGAACACAGTACTGTACCTTTTGTGAGCAAAAAGCGTCCTAGTGCTCATCCGGCTTCGAGTTCTGCCCAAGAGCCGTTAATTTCGGCTGGTCGGTGTCCAGATACCCGAGGACTTGATCTGATATGAACACATCTCGCCTATAGCGACAGCTGCTGTGAAAGAGGTAGGCCACCTAGCCTCGAGTATTGCTCACACGTTTGAGGTACTGCCGCCCCGACTACATTCCTTGTGCTCGATGTTGCTCACAGGAGAGCTGATCGATGACTCTTCTCTATCAGACAGTCGCGGGACCTACATCTACAAGGAGAAGCTTTGCCCAGTTCTACTAACCCTAGGCAGTTCAAAAATCGGATTAACAAAGTGTCTTTGGGATCCTCATAGCAGCACCGGTATCCTAGCATATTTAGGCTTCTGCCTGCGCGGCTCCTTCGGTATAAAAAAATTGCCTTGTGGAAGACAAATAAAAATATAAAATACATTGTAATTTTTTGTTGGTGCCACTTGGATGCCAAAAGACATAGAGTTCTGAATAAATTCAAGTACAACTTTTTTGTAATAAAAATTACATAAGGCTTTTTAACCTGTGAAAGCTGTCCAAAATAATCATCTCAAGCTAGAAAGAAAGCGATCAGTACTCTCTTCCCAGACTCGAGGACTTACAAAGGTTATCTGTTACAAGTTACATACAGAAATTATACGGTTTCTCGTATCTTCCCAATTTTTCACTACAGTAGTTTAAACCAATAATTTTGGATGAGATCATAGTTAATAGTCTAATTTCTTGGTCCGAGATCGAAAAGCCAATAACGTAGATCCTCATTGACGAACAACTTTCGCACCTATTTTTGACAAACTGGTGAAGTTATTGGATATAACTTGGAAGTTTTTTATTGTAGCTGAAGCCGCCTTGAGAATAGGAAAGCTTGCCTCAGCTAAAAATCAACATCATTTGCCGTGTTGTTACGTTACTGGGTACTTAATCGATGCCAGAGATGTGCTACGGTGATAGCCAACGGGAGCTCCGATATTGAATATTTAAAAGTGGATGGAATGAAGAGCCGTTTAAAGATGAACGATTATCAAGTGAGCGCTTCGCTGTGCTGCGTATCTCTGGAATTGAGTTAGTATCCATGAATAATGTAAATTGCAAAGGCAGGCACAAAAAAAGTAATACTCCACGATTAATACTACGACTGGATGGCTGACGACGGATGTAAGCCAAAGGATTGTGCATAATGACGGAAGCTTCATTCCATTTTAGTTAATAATAATTATAATAATAATAATAATGATGTGTCTTTATTTTCGGATTAAAGCTGCAAAAGATAAACTCCTAGAGTGCATTGTAAAAAAAACAAAATAGACGAATAATCACAGCATTATTTCAATAAATGTTCATTCTGATGGATACAAGTGCGGCAAATTTTAAGTAAGGATAAACGTAGGGCAAAGCGGGGTCACTTTATCAGGTTTTTGTTCAAGTCAGTGTACGATTCACCATAAGAAGTAAATAGCAAAGAGTTATTCTTAAGTCAGTCATTTATTCACTTGACCGCATTATAGGATCAAAGTAATTTGGCCTATACGTTGTTTAATTTGATAAATTCCATTATAATCAGATGATACATATGGCTCATTGGACCCCAGACATGGAGTCAAGTGGACCACCCAAAGAGGACACCTGAGCCATTAAGTTATTCAAACCTTAACACATTAAAGCATCTGATATATAGTAACAGAAACATAACAAAAATTTCTAAGACTCCTCATAGGAACAAAAACAATAAGTTATTCAAACCTTTGCACATAACACATATAAAATACCTAACCAAATTGTTAGGTTGTTCTCATAGAAATGAAAACAAACTTAAGTAAACTTGTAATAGCTAGAAAAGTGATTTAGGTAACACTGATCAACAGCCAAAAAATATCCTAAATAAAATCAACAAAATATTACTATTTTTAATGTGCTAAAACCGGAATGAAACTTATTTTTTCAATACTAGTTCAAGTTTTAGAGATACGGTAATTATATGTGTTCCTGCTGTGACAGTGTTAATATACTGTAATTCACAAGAATGCACGTGCTACATTTTTATATTCGGCAAGGAAGATGATGTAATCGGCATGATTTTGTTACGTTATACATACGTGTACATTATAATGTTTTATATTAGACATTTTTTCCTCAGTTGGCTGACACCGTTCAAGCAAGATGTCTCGAAAGTGTGTAAACAATCCAGATCAGTTTTGTTACGTGTGTGGTGGTGTGACTTTTGCGTCTCAGAGACGGTCTATTACTCCACTAATAACAAAGGCATATCAGCTTTATTTCGGTTGTAAACTAGGTGATCAAGACAAACAGTAGGCACCCCACATCTGCTGTAATACATGTGCTTCAAGTCTGAGGAGCTGGTTAAATGGCAAAAAACGGTCTATGCGCTTTGCTGTCCCAATGGTTTGGAGAGAGCCTACAAATCATATTAATGATTGTTACTTTTGCATGGTACCTTGTGTTGGACAAGCCACAGGTATGTCCAAGAAAAAAAAATCGGTTATTAACTACCCTTACATACCATCTGCGATGAGACCTGTGCCTCACAGTGACGAAAATCCTATTCCAAAACCCCCAGAATCCCACACTTGCGAATCAGAAAACGAATCAGATCATGGCGATCGAGTGATTCGTCAGGAAGAAGATATGCCATCAACGTCAAGAGATCCTGATTTTATACCGAGCACGTCATGCCACCAACCGCACAAAGTAACACAGTCAGAATTAATTGATCTTGTAGATCTTTAGAACTTCCAAAATGTAAGGCAGAGTTACTTGGATCAAGACAGCATCAGTGGAACTTGTTAGAAGACGATGTTTCGGTATGTGCTTTTTGTAAACGCCACAAAGACTTAGAACCATTTTTCAATATGGAGAATAACTTGGTTTTCTGCAGTAACGTTAACTGCTTACTGGCGGCTTTAAATATAAACTATAACTTAGAAGAATGGAGATTGTTTATAGACAGTTCAACATTGAGTTTAAAGGCAGTGTTATTGCATATTGGAAATATTTCACCATCTCTTCCTGTAGAGTATGCAGTTCACATGAAAGAATCATATGACAATATGAAGTACCTATTGACATGCATAAAATACGATGAGCACCAATGGCATATTTGTGGCGATTTGAAAGTTGTTGCACTTTTACTTGGGCTGCAGCTAGGCTACACAAAGTTTTGCTGTTTTTTGTGTGAATGGGACAGTCGGGCAAAGGCACTTCATTACACCAGACAAAACTGGCCTGTTCGTCAATTCCTAGAGCCACGTCAAAAAAATGTACAGCATATGCCATTAGTAGATTCGAAAAAAATTTTATTACCACCACTGCATATCAAGTTGGGCCTAATGACAAACTTTGTCAAGGCATTAGATAGAGATGGGTCAGCTTTTCAATACCTGCGTCAGAAATTTCCAAGACTAAGTGAGGCAAAGATTAAAGAAGGTATTTTTGTTGGGCCACAGATTCGAAATATTTTGAAAGATACACAGTTTGAAAACACTTTAACAGGTATTGAAAAAACTGCTTGGAATGATTTCCGTCTGGTGGTCACTAATTTCTTGGGAAATAGAAAAGCTGACAAATATAAAACCCTTGTCAAAAATATGCTGTCATCGTATCAAAAGATGGGCTGTAATATGTCTCTTAAGATACATTTCCTACACTCACACCTGGACTTTTTTCCTGACAATTGTGGAGTCGTAAGTGATGAGCACGGCGAACGTTTTCATCAGGATATTTCAACAATGGAAAAAAGGTACCAGAGAAAGTGTAATCCTTCCATGCTTGCAGACTACTGTTGGACTCTTGGTAGAGATGCTCCAGAAACGATCCATAAAAGAACAGCAAAAAGACAGCGCATATAGTGATTCTTATAAGTATATGAATCTTGTTACTTTTTTAATATATCCTTAAAAATAAAAAGTTTTTTTTCTAAACCGCAATTAATTTTTTTATTTCATTGTCATTTTTGGATTCAGCGCCCCAAAATTAACAAAGAAGTGCACTTTTCCCACAAGATATAATTAAAAAACTAAAATTAGTTTAATCACTGCCATGCAAACATAAACAGTATTGAAACCAGAATTGCACTTAATGCGAGAGTCCATGCTCGGCAACAAGAGCACTGTACCCATTCTTCTCCAGGAAGACTGTCTGAATAGGACTCAGTGCAAACTAGACAAAAGCAATAATCCTCTCAGTGTCTGATGGAAGTTGTAATTTCTTTACATTTTTCTTCTTATTTTTTTTCAATGGCTTTTTTATCAATTTTTTTATCAGAGTGACTCTCTTCATCAGGCTTTGGCGAGCTCATATTCTCTTGGGCTTTTCCATTTTCAAGTTAGTTTTTGGTTTTCTTTTACGTTGTTCTGAAGCAAGCGTATCCTTCTCGGGAGTATCTGTCAAAATTACAAAACTTCACTTTTTGCTTCGTGTTTGTTGCTTTCTGGATTCTGCTTCCGGTAATTGCCCCACAACCTCTGATGCAAATGGAATATCTCTAGAAGTAGACGTCATAGCATTTGGTTCTTTATTTTTTTTATAAATTTTCGGCTCTAGGATAGCTGGCACAGAAACGGGCGATGACAAAATCACAGATGTTTCTATCTCCACCTCAATACTTGCTGAAGGTGCTTTTATATCAGGCCCGAGAGATTGGAACCCATCATTCGTACCAATTGTCTCTGCTATTCGGAGTTCTTGTGTTTAAGATTGTAACTCTGGACGGTCGGTCACATATGATGACATAAAGTCTTCTTCAGAGAAACCATCCACTGAAAGGGTAAATACCTACTTTCTTAAATCCACTCATTATATTAATCGGGGTCACTGCCAACGGTAGAGCTGATGCTACTAGTTTTGGTATTTGATAAATTGAAATCGTTTTACCTGGATTATTACGAAGCCATGCATCATCAGCCGATGAAAGATATGTTTTGTAGGGTCCGTAAACATAGATGTCTAACGGCTGTAGTTTATTGGTACAATGGGGTGAAAGTGAGAGCAAGACCACTCCATTTTCCTTGGCAAGTTCAACTATTTTAATTGCTAGATGTGACGAATGGTTGTCCAATAATAATAAAACTGGATATTCTGGTGATGGTTTGATATGGTTTATAAAGTGTTTCATAAAATCAAAAATTTCGTCATCAGTAACTATAAAGTAGTTTTTAAACTTCTTTCTAGACATAAACATCGCAGGAATCGTATTTATGATGCAGCTCCACTTAGAGTGATATTAGTTCCACGTTCCCACGACGTTACAGATCCAACGTTGTGTGTTCCCTTAGCTGCTATTATTTTACCCGGTTTCAAGACTGTTGGAACACCCGTCTCGTCGATAATCCAATCCTGGAAGGTGAGAATTTATACTTGTCCATTACTTCGGCCAGCTTCTCATAGAAAAGACTGACGTTTGTTTTATTAAATGATGTCGCTCTTCCTAAGCTGGTCGCATTTGGTTTCCTAATAGACAGCGCACTTTTTCTTTTGAGAAAGGCGGTTAGCCAATTCTTTCCAGCTAGCTTATTTGGGTGCCAATTGTCTGGTACTTTTAGGTTATATTTACCGACACATTCATAAGCAAGGCCACGTACATCCGATGGAGTTAAACCATAAAATATAGATGCCACGTATGAGGTAGTCTTTAAATATTCGTTCTTGTTGAACCGAAAAAACTTGGCGTGGTTTGTATACTCCATGAACACAGAATCAGGGGTAGCTTTTAATTTATTGACATACCTCGAAAGCGTGGTTCTGTCTATTTTATTATATTTAGCTTCTGTACGGATACTTGTACCATTTATGACTTTACTTACAGCACGTTTCATCAAATCTTTACTAATATCAGCTCGATCCGTTTTTCTTTTGTAAGTTCGCATTCTAAAATGAAAAAATATTATTGTTGAAATATTCAAACATACGGTATAATCAGCAAGTATTAATTTGCATAGTATTTAACCATATTACATATAGCATGTTATAAACAGTGCAACCAAAAATCACAACAAATATAAGGGGTCACTTGAACATGGCTCATTCAACCCCCTTCGTTTTGGCTCAAATGAACCCTTTCCCGCGTTCCTTTTAGTATGGCCTTATAACTAAAAACCTTTTTCAAATAGTTTACTTTTGTAGCAACATCTATTACCAGTAACAATATTGAAAGCAAAATACACTTATTTGAAGACCATACGATGGTATTCGTAGTTTATAACCGAAAATTCAGTGGAGTGATATTTTTTACTTTTGGCGACAAATTCACTACATTACTTACTCACATCCATAGCGAACGCCGGCCGGCGACTAAAACGTGTGAGTGATACTATAGGCGGCGTACGTGACCCCGCGGCTCAAAAGACCCCACTCTGCCCTATTTTCGCAAAATTTGTTGTGGCTTGAATTTGATGAAACGTATTATCTATTTTTTCTAGTAACTCATCAACGGTATTAATTTGTTCAGCATACACTAGTTGTTTAAAAGCGTCCCACAAAAAGAAATCCAGGGTATTCAAATCAGGAGACCTCGCAATTCCATGTACGTGTCTGTTTCTGCTAATCCATTGTTGTCTAAAATGATTATTTAACCATGCGGTTATGTCAAGACGAGCATGCGGTGGGGCACCGTAATGCTGATACCATATACCTACTCTCGCGGCTACATCATCCAACGCATTTTCTATGTAATTCGCTAGAAAAGCTAAATATGAGTTTGCTCTGAAACGTTGTGGCAATACGTGCATAAACAGTTGGCCATTCAAAATGCCGCACCAGACATTTCTAGAAAATCTGTGTTGGAACGAGTAGATTCTTACAGAACGGGGATTTTCTAACGACCAAATATAATAATAATAATAATAATTTATTTTTCTTGGGACAAACAAAGTTTGTATAGAAATGGTCAAGAGAGCATCTATATGTATATAAAGAGTTATGACACAACTATATTAAAACAAAATAATAAACAACATTTACACACTGATAAACTCACAGATATTATACGAGTACAAACATTTATGTATTAAAAAGCCTTTCAAACAATACTTAAAGTGATTTTGATTTGATATTCCTTGTGTATCCTTTGGAAGGATATTAAAGATTTTAGGACCAAGTATATTTCCTATTTTAAATTTAGAAAAATTGGAGTGTATATTATCACTCTGCCTTGTGGCAACTGTGTGTTTATCTTTGTTGAGAGTAAACTTGGTCTTATTCCGCAATACATATAGATAACGCCAACTCGTGAATCGCCAGGGCAGGTAGTGTTAAGATTTAATATTTTTTAAAAATGTCTTCACAACTGTGTGTGCTACTTACCCGCGCCATTGATCTAACAATTCGCTTTTGACCAATAAAAACACGTTGTGCAGTAGCCGAGCAGCCCCAAAGGCAAATACCGTATCTGAGTCTGGATTCCACAAAGCCGTAGTATATTCCGACCAGCTGACTTTCAGAGAGAACCAAGCTTAAATTTTTAAACAAATAAGAGATAGAGTTAAGTTGCGAAACCAGGTGATCGCAATGTACTCTGAAATATGTTAATTATGAGAATTAAAGGTTCAACTCCCCGTAAAAAGCGATTAATCTGACCACAGAACCAGATCAATAAAATCTGCATTTTGATTATGCATTTGCAGTAACCACTGACAAAAATTTTGCCATTGCACTTCGTCGCCGGGCTACAGGCATTGCACATTTAGCCGATGGTTTGGTAAGGGGGCGGAATTCAACAACTGCTCTTCCATGCAACCCTCGTAAATAATACTATTCTAAAACGATAACCTAGGAATTACAGCTTAATGATAGTTGTTAATATAAGGAGCAGAACTAAAACTATAGTAGTTTTTTCACATAGGATTTGACTTTATTTCGAAAGCAACTGTAAGGACGAATTTTTGACTATATCAGGCAAACCGTTCAGTACTTTGGAACAGAAGGTCATAGTGATTACAACGACGAGCTTTCCTATCACAAAGATCAAATCTCCATATAAGTTTGGTATAGAGGTGACGGAGTAGCTTGATTTTCTCAATATTGTAAGTTATGCAAGTGAGATGTATTGAAAAGCACTCATACAGATTGAACCAGCCAGAGGCTAGATATTCATCGCTGGAGTGGTCATATTTTTTCAAGCCGTACGAAATTTCAATACATAGATAGACTCCAGTAGAGAGAGCATTCTAGTGAAGGTAAAAAGTCCTTAAATTAGCATAAGCTTTTTGCAAGAGATGCTAAACGTGGGATGCAAATTTAAGACTATTATCCATATATATCCATGTCAATGTCATTCGTCATAAATCCAAACAGATAGAGCAATATTCATTATTTTATAGTTATAGTGCGTATATGTTGTCCAGGTGACAGTGACAGATTTTCTTTATCAAAGATTTCCTGATTTGATGATATTTTTTTGGCTCTGGTAATATTCTCAATATCCAGAATTTATTATAAGCAATGTCTCACTGAAACTACATAAAGCCAAGAAATACATTTTCCAAACAATAAGACACTTTTAGGTAACACAAATAATTCATTCGCCCGATTATAAAATATCATTGCTTACGCATTTTTCTATCCCTATTTCTAATTCCTGTAGTAGTAATCACCTCACTAAAAGTGAATCGGTTCGAAAGTCCTGGATTTTCTAAGGATTCGATCAAATTTCAGAACAAGTAGCACATCCCAGAAGTACTAAACCCTGATACACTCTGGATCTACGTCGCGGAAAATAAAACTAGTCGTATTCCATCTTGCAATTACTTGCAAACTATTTATGTAGAAATACTGTAGATCAAGATACTCGTAAATTTCAAAAATGAAAGAGTATAGGAGTTACCTGCGTTGTTGAACAAGTGATGCTCTATCGCATGATCTTAACTTTTTCTACGATTTCGCAGAATTGCGTGTACTAAGGTATTTGTAGTTTAATGCGTTCCCATCATCAGCTCTTAAACGCTTTGTACGGACCTTCCGAATACCCTGTATTCACTTTATACTACATATGTACAACTTTTTTCAATATCTCCTTTGTTTTTAGTGCCACTTGACATTCTTTACAAGTTCTGTCGTCACCATCGTTGACAACTGTATCATAGGACTAATCATTTTACTTTTATCCATAGAAACTCGCTTAAGCTGTTTCTATTACGGGACTATTATATTCGACCGTTGAGTGAATTCAAAGTGAGTTAGTTATATTGACAGAAAACATTGTTCTGCTCCATCCACCATCAGACCAAGACCGACTGATTGCTATCAAAACAAACGTCAATATGATTACTATTACGTTGAATGTGCGCTCTATGTGGAATGTTGTTTTATCGTTTCACGCCAGAATTGTTTCTCGGATATTATCGAATCTCCAAATATCGCCGTACTTGAATACTAGCTTTGGTGCTTTAGCTAAACAGTTCAGAAAAGAGGATCCAATGAAGTATCTGACAAGTACAATGATAAATACCAACGCCCTGCACCTGTATTGCGCAACTCAAAATGTAACATTGTATCTATCCTTACTATCAACATGTAATTTTTTCCGTGAAAATATCACCTTGGAACTAGTTGTCATTCTCTTCATGTCCAGTTATAGTAGCTGTGTGTTGCCTAAGCGTCATGATACTTGAGCTATGTGGTTTGGTCAAGTTTGGCGATGATATGATGTAGCATCTGCTTCAGAGATGCCGGAATGACGGTCGTTGCGGCCTTCCTCCACAGACGGCGCTCATAGCGATAGGGTATCGAATGGGCTAGCGACTACTTAGTACAAGTTGTCATTGTACCGATTTTCAATGACATTGTATACATTTTTTAAGTAGTACCCCTACCGGTCATGCGAGGGCCATTTCATCCAGTCCGTTCAACGGTTCAACTTCAGACGCTCTTGGTCCGTCCTTCACTACGCCACCACTACCTTTCACCTCTCTGTTCGTATTTTTCACGTGGTCATAGTGCTCTGTTCGTTGCCATGTCACTCAACCCGCCGGTCGTGAAGTGCGCTCAGTGGTTCGGTTTTTACATGCAAAAAAGCTTGTTGTGCTATAAATGCTCAAAAGTGCTGTGAAACGGCAACGCGCAGCATCTCGTTGACTCAAGAACGCAGACCATTCATCATATAGCCCTGACGTTCTATCAGATTTCCATTTTTTTCCAAAACTTAAGAAAGGCGCTTGGACATGTAGAAAGGAACAGTTACTAACTAGTTTAACAATCAGGCGGCAGCGTTCTTTGATGATGGGATCCAAAAACTGGCTTCATGACTTGACAAATGCTTATGGCGACTCAGTTGAAAAATCAAACAATGTTCATATTTCAGGATGTGACAGTATTTACGTTCATAAATGAATATGTTCTGACCAAGTTTAGACTAAATTGACGGTTTTCAAGAAATTTGATAACAGAATGGGATACCATAAAAAGTACGTTTTTGTCCTCTATTACAATGGACTATGTCCACTTTCATTATGACCTTGGGCTTTCCAACGTAGGTTGTATTGTTAGAACAGTTTTTTTAGCTCAGAAGCGGATTTGGAAACGTATATAAGGTCATACTTGCAGTGCACGCTTGAATTTGAAAAAAGTAGCGTTGCCTCAGTGCCCTTTAGACGAAGCTAATATTATTGATCTGTTATGTCTGATATAATTTTGAAAAAGTTTTTATGTAGCCCGATTCCAAATACTGTTTGTGGCTGGTATTTCAAAGAATAACGCAACGCTGCTATCAGTTAGTCTGTAAGGATTATGTCGACACAAGTTAGCGCCTCCGAAGAATGAAAAGTTAGGTACGGACCTATACGATTAGTCCATAGTCCTCATCCATTTGATACCACTATTTTCTTTATCGTACTACCAAAAGTATCAACCATCTGACAAGTTCTAGATTATCCATATTATTCTTCTCTAAATCATATCACGTGGTTCCGAAGAATCATTTTCCCAGAGAATGATTTGGGTATTCTCGTTAGAGTTCAGATAACTAGGGACATGCTTTGGCAAGAGTACGTCTTGTCAACCACAGCAGCTATTTAGAAGTAGCTGGGTTATCTACTATCGTCTAAAAAGTACTTTTTGACAACAATCACGCATCCACCGCTCATACGTATGGGGTGTTAATATCCCAACTAACTGCATGCGGTTTAGAGAAAGGCTATTCGATTGATCGGTTACACTCCCATGAGAGACAGCCTCTAGCTTATAATGCACTGATGACGCCGATCTGTCTATCATGACACTGTTTTGTGTTTGCGTCTCCTCCACATCCTAGCCCCCTGTACGTCGATATCTGGCAAGTATGGAATTAGCTGCCAATTCTATCAACGAAACACCTATAACTTTGTGTCGCTGCTTCAATATGGAGAGGCCAACATGAGTGACTTGAGTGCTTCTCTTATCCTTAGGTTTTCTCGAGTTCTTTGCAGGGTTGGGTGCGTGACTGGAAAAATCCAAATGCAAAGCGCTGTCATCATCCGATACTTCTGATCAGATGTATCGCATAGGAAGGGGATTTTTAACGTATATAACTCAGAAACAACGTTAGACACCAGAAGCAACCACACGCATTGATATTGTGGGACGAAGACACTTGTAGTTGTACTCTCTTAACGTAGAGTTTAGGGCTAAAATGTCCATATTTGCTTTCCGTCTCTGTGATCACCACCTACCGCTGTTTCATACTCTTTTGCAACCGTCAGTGCGGTATAGGCCTAGTAGTTCTGAATTCAGATGAACTGGAAGAAAAAAAGCAGATATGATCTTTTGATGAACTTGAACTGTTGTGATCAAGAAGGTCACGAATACCACCTACCAATAGTTTTCCAAGGTGATTGTCATCCTCGTCCCGTACGATGGAGATGACAAAGGCAAAGGACCTTTACGTCTTCTGGCATATTACTGCTCGTAGTTCTGCGTTATGTACACAAGATGTCTTGATGGTTCGACTGTGATAGCGGTGTGACATCTTTATGGCATAGTGCAGAACGTCGAGCAGTTATGAGCCAGAAAACGTGGGGGCCTTCTGTCATATTCATCGTATGAGACGAGGACGACAATGAGCTTAGCCAACTTTTGGTAGCTGACGGTTGTCACTATGGAATTAATTTTTTTGGAGCTTCTTTGTCAGTCGATAAGCTGTATCATTATCCCTCGGTGCTGGTACCCGTTGTTAAACTTAATTTTTTTTTAAATTGCTTGAAGTAGTAAACGTTGTTTAAAGAACAGCGCTCGTTTAATATCAGCAATTCAAGAAACTCCGTCACCAGGCGTCTGCACTCTCATTTTCCTACTCAATCCACTTCCAGGAATAATATTTTAATTAGTTAAATTGGCCTGGAACAAAGTGCTCTCTACGTGAAAGGAGTTAAGTACTGTTTGTAGCTAGAAAATAGAGTAAAAATAGTTTCGTCCCGTAGCGCAGGGAAGAGAAACTTTTTCTCGCCGCCGCTCGCCTAGACAAATCACTTTAGAAAAAGTTTTATAGGAGTATTAGTTCCGGAGAAAAGAAGGATTACTTCTAGAGTATCCACGGACGTCGCTCTAACAATTTATTTGATAAAATTAATTGTCCGGAAAAGCCTGTGTTAAAAAAACGTGAAGGTGAGATAGTCAGATTCTGCTTAAAATATTTGCTCATCATTGGCTCAATAGGAAGGAAAATATTCTATATTAGCTAGTTTTTCTCTTATACTTTCTACTAGCGGCATCTTTGTATGTAGTATTAGAAGCTGTGTGTAATAACATTCTTTAGAGATTTGTCTCGTTACGGTACAAAACATCATGCCAGTATTTGTTTTATAACAGTTAAAGAACCAGGAGCAGTAGGCCATACAAACCGAAACTTACTGTTTTTCAGTATTTCGAAATTTGGGTGGCCCATGAATTCAATAACCAGAAAGTACAAAAGCTACAAATACAAGTGTTGGAATTTCTTCAGAAATCCTGATGACTCCAGTTTCTCATTTGACTTCCTCAGAAAACGATGCTCTAATAGGGATTCATTAATTTATTTTGATAATAAGCTACTAGAGTTGAAAATAAAACTACTTCAAATGTGTTGGACTCGACATTATTGTTCTACTTGACTTGACGTTAGGCATTTTAAAACTTTATGGCAAATCATATTTTTGTCCTACTAAAAGCTTTTAATGGTTTTCATGCAAATACATAGGAAATCAAACATGTTTGCAAGACTGCTATCTCCAGTGATGCATACAAACAGCATCGCCCAACCAAAAAACACGTAATCGAGATAGTGTCAATAAAACTCAAAACTAGGGACAAAAGAACAGTAAAACAGCAGTAAAATGAAATTGGTAGATACACATTGCTTCCGATTCTCAAGGAAAGGGGCTGTCCGTTTTTGAGCAACTCCACTTAAGCCATAATATTCTAATGTATTGATTAATATCTGATGATTACCGCAGTCAAATGCCCCACTCAAATCACAAAAAATAGCTGTGTCACATTCGCCTGCGTCAACATACTCAACTAGTTCTATATAAAAGGCAGTCATTGCTGAATTTGTCGAACTTCCTTGCTGGAAACCATGTTGTCTATTAGTAATTACATTGAAGTTGCTAAAAAATTCAAGCATATTCAAATGCCGGCATAGCTACTGCTCTGTTATTCTTCATCAAGGCTTGGTCTTTTTTCTTACAGAGAGGAACCACTTTACCTGTGTTTAGTTTGCCAGGGAATTTCCCAAATAGAAAAGACATATTTGTGAATTATGTAATTACCTGAGGAAGATTTTTTTGACTAAGAAAACCGGTATGTCATCTGCACCAGCTGACTTTTTACTTTTTAGCGTGCCGAATAATAAAACTAGTAACTCATACTCCTTGAATGGTCTCAAAAATAATGAGAATGGATTGAATGTATTTTTGGAGTATGTTTCCATTAAATTTTTATTACAAGTAAGTACTATTTATTTCTAACATGCTATCAATCTTCCTTTGAGCTTCGTTGATGAAGTATTTATTGAAGGCTGAGGAAATCTGACATGAATCTTATACAAATACTGTTTCGTCAACATTAATTGAAATATTACGACTTTTTTTGAGTTTTTTGTTAACTCGGATCTAACAGCACTCCTCACTGCTTTCGACTTAGTCTCGGATTTATTTCTTGGTAATATTTCCTTTTTGTTTCATTCACCAAGATGACATGTTCTTTGCCTGAAGTTAAAAAGGTGTTATCTGAGGATAACATCTAAATGAGAGTTCCTTCAGTCATGTACTTGACCATTTAATATCAGCATTAACCCAATTGTTATCATGAGTCATATGCATTTTTTTACAGGGAAGTTTAATTTGAAGTAGTACAAAATCACACAATATTCGAATGCCATATCAAAATCGTTGAAATCGTATATCATCGCCCAGTCTTCAGATTTAGAGGATAATGCAAAATTATTCATGTTGACAGAGCTAAATGACCGTTTTGAGGCAAGTCTCTTAAAATCGGCTCAGTCGTTTTGAAGATCTTTTTACGGAAACCTTTGAGTACTCCTCAACACATTATTTTTAGAGTTACAGCAAAAATTAAACAAACAAAAAGTTCACATTATCCTTTAAAGGTCAGGTATGTAGGAAACGAACGAGAAATGATAATAATAGAATATAATCACAAACCCATCTTAGAAGGTTTCGGTAGTACCACCTTATACCATTTCGTTCCTTTCTACAAAGGCAGTACATAAACAATTCGATATGAGCAACAATGACAGGATAATATTAAAGCCACTTACTTGATGACGGAACGACATCGAGTTATCTTCCTTTGGCAAGCGATAAGGGCGACATGATCGGATTGTCGGGGCCAATATCTATTTTTAGAAGAATGATTTGAGTACCTCCCATATTCAACCGACTCATAACATGCACTACCTTAGGATTACTTCCATTATCCGCAGTGGTACCAATTCATCGTCATTTATTTATAATTTATTATATACAGGTCCGCAGCCCCTAAGAGCGGGGGCACACAGCCCCCTGGAACGCACAGTCCCTCATGGACACACAGTCCTCCACTTAGGCAATTTTAAGCACACAGCAGCCTATGTGACCAACATAGTTTTAAGCACACAACAACCTATATCGATGCCCAGGCGTTTAGACAGATATGTTAAGTTTAACGATTGTCACGTTGGCCAACGGCCGTTGTGTCAGTATCCAAAGACTCTGATATTACCTCTTGATCAGAGATAACCGAGCAATATGACAAGCTTTAGAATAACAATCCCTACGCACATCCTGCAATGAGATACATCCAGATGTCAGCGATTACCAAGAGAAGATGGTTAAGCGGTCATTTGGACCTAGTATGCCACGTCGGCCAAAAGCCATGGTCTCAACATCCCAAGTGCTCCCACGTTTCCCCTGATAGAGGAAACCGAGCAGTAATTAACATAACCACCTAAACCCAGCAATCGGGCTCCGAAAGTCCCATAACAACCCCCAGAGACTCCATATATGAGCCACCTAATTTCTCTATCCTTATCCGCAATTATTGAGTCCGTAAGCCATTGATAGGGATATGGATATATGATCCAAGAACCTTTATAAATATTGATATATGCTCAAAGCAACTTTATAAATGTGGATATATGATCAGAGCCTCTTTATAAATAGGGCTATACCATCAAAACTTTTTTATAAATATGATCATGAATATGAAAGTGTTATAGTTATCAATCCATGCAGTACAGCAGAATAAAGGACTCAGTGATTGCTCACCTTTCAGGTAACCAAACCACTACACCCAATGGCACATCAACACTGTAATTAGGTCCACAATGCGCACTACTTGGTCTGAGAAGCGATCTCCTTCACGCAATAATTGAACTGCATCGAAAGCCTCGCCAGTATCTTTAAGAAAGTTTATCCTGGGAACAAGTACCCAGAGAAGGAATGGAATGTATAATATAAACAGGCGTAAGTGCCGTAGCGTTGAGAGACACTAAGCAGCCTTGTGAACCTTCTGGAAAGGTTTTATGTGCTACAGGGTTGGACTCGCATGCAAAAATACGTTTGAGATATTTCGTAAGCTTACACATTGAAGAAAGTTGACCGCATAGGTCCATGTTTTTTTCACGATGTTCGATTCATGGTTTGGATGTAAAACGGAAAATTTTACTTTCCGAGGTGTTATCCATGCCCGGGTTTCACACATGTAGGTACCTTGAAGATGTTAAAATGTGAACAATTAAGGCATGTGCATATCATTTTTTGCTCGAAGTTATATACAACTAGCCGTATTTCCTGCAAAAACAATGAAAGTCCATAACATGTTTTTCGGGCTTTTACGGTTATTATTATTAATAAAATGTGAAAGATTTTATTTGGAATTTCAGTCCTGTACGGTTGATTTGCATATAGCCCAAAAAAGTGGCTTAAAAGTGGTTTATTTGTCAGTGACTCCTGAAAAATTCAAATTATAAGACCGATTCAATTACGCACTAAGAACCTGAAGCACATACGCAAATAATACTTAACAATTGAGACTTGTGCATTTTGATATACGTTAATTAATGGTTTCCCTCCGGTTTTTTTATTGCACGTCCTGAAAGAGGGATTCGCGTTGCCTCAAATAAAGGATCACGTTCTATCTGACCTGATTTCAATTACGTTTGGCAACATGTTCGAGAACTTGTATTTTGTATTATAATTCACGATATTATATACAGGGTGACTTCGAAGTTGAGTCATTTATTTTAACAGTAAGTAGATCTGATCAAAAGAAATGTTTTTTTCTTTTAACATTTTTCCGTTAAAATTAAAGTAACAAAGTTATAGCTGTTTAGAAGTTTGAGTACCGCCCTGTCTCAATAATAATATTATGTGCTCGTGTTTGACAACAACGGATATAATCCGCCTTATCGGTTCATCGCATCAGAAACAAAAAAGCGAAAGAATTTGAAACGCTTATCACGATGTTTTTACTACAACTTTATTCAGTTGTGTTCAGTCAATGTGTAAGTCGGTAACGCGTGAGTGAATAGTGGTGTTTGTTGCATGGCTCAAACGAAATAAAAAATGGCACATGATTACGAAAATGCTGAACTTGTGGACATGATTCTTATTTACGGGGGGGGGGGAGTCTTTACAAAATGCTGCCGCGGCGATGACTTCCACGCACTATTTGAACTGTGATGCGTTTTTAAGAAAGTTTATCCTGGGAACAAGTACCCAGAGAATGAATGGAATGTTTAACGTAAACAGGCTCAAGGGCCGTCGTGCTGAGTGATAGATACTAACCAGACTTGTGAACCTTCAGGAAATATTTCGTGTCATACAGGATTGAACTCGGATGCAAAAATGTGTTTGAGATGAATGAATGAATGAAACTTAAAATTAGAGGCATCCCGGCCACCATAAGGAGCCAGTGCATAGGTCGCTTAAGCGGGCCCTTATGCACCTCTACAATCCCTAAATCACAAGCGTCGCCCTTTTAGCGAAGTTGAGAATCGCCTTGAGTCCAAGCTCCTTGACGTCCTGAGGGTCCAAAGTAATGGACCCCAGTATAGTCTGCCTATAGTAGCTCAGAGCTTCACAGCGACACAAAACGTGCGCCGAGGTCTCCTCCTCTACTCCGCAGCATTCGCACAAGGGATCCTCAGCCACCCCCATCACGTGCAGGTGACGCCTTAACGTGTTATGGCCAGACAATAGTCCCACCAGCAACCTTAGGTTGGCTCTACCCAGAGATAGGCAGAAGCGTCCATCCTTAGCACTGGGCCCTTCAATGAGCTCTCGTGCCTGGCGGAGATGTCTAGAGATACTTCTCCATTTCTGAGAGTATTGTCTTGCAACCCACGTCTCCATTTTCCTCCTAGCTTTATGCGCGGTCACTCCTAGAGCTGGCTCAGGACCCACGAGCTTGCTGCTGATCCTGTTGTCGCCAGAGTGTCCGCCGTCTCATTGCCCCTTATCCCAGCGTGCCCCGGTACCCATATTAACGATACCGGATGCCTCGCTGCGAGGCAATCCAGAGACTCCCTGCATTGCAATACAAGACTCGAAGTAATCTTACAGGCACTTACAGGCACTTTCATTGCAGCCTGGCTGTCGGATAAGATTGTTATTCTTCTCCTAGGCCCACCCTCCTTCAGAATGTGAGATACACAAACCAGAATCGCAAAGATTTCCGCCTGGAAAATGGTGGTGTATCCACCTAGAGGCAGACATAGCCTAGTTCTAGGCCCAGAGACCCCAGCACCTGAGCCCTCTTCGGTCACCGAGCCGTCCGTGTACCAGACCTGCCCGCTCACTTCGGAGAGTCCCCGGCTACCGGCGCCCCGCTCCTACCTCGTTGGATACTCCACAATAAACTTGCAGTTGAAGCGATATTTAGGGATAATACGATCACCCCTGCTTAGAAGGACGGGGTCCTCCCTTTCTAATTCGACTAAGATGGCAGTATGCCCCTTGACAGGATTCAAGAAAGCCCAGCTGCCCTGACTCGACAGTCGATGAGCGACTACTCTCGCTTCACCGCGGATCACCAGATCCAACGGTGGGAGATCCAACAGAGCTTCCATTGCACTCAATGGCGTTGTTCGCACTGCGCTTGTAATGCTAATACAGGCCAAACGCTGAATTTTATTGAGTTTGGCCTTAGTTGTCTCAGTTCTAATAGCAAGGCCACCAGACCAGGGAGCCGTAAAAGAGAGATGGACGTACTATCGTCGTGTAGAGCCAGTATACCACTTCGGGTTTAAGCCCCCACCTTACCCCGACAACACGTCTACAAGCCCACATCGAATTGCGAGCCTTGCTAACCTTGTATTCCACATGCTCTCTCCAGTTCAGTTTGCAATCCACGATAATTCCCAGATATTTCACTGACTGGGACAAAACTAATCTAGCCCCAAAGCAGGTCGGCATGACCAGCCCGTCAAGCCTTCTACTCCTAGTGAATAGGATCAGCTCGGTCTTTTCAGCATTAACAGAAAGATCGACTTCCCTACACCACGATTCCACGGAGCGCAGAACGCCCTGCATAATTTCCGAGACTGTTCTACAGAAACGCCCCCTAACTACTATGCTTACGCCATCAGCATAGGCTTGCGCATAGGCTTGCGCATAGACACCCATACTGCTGAGCCTAACCAGGAGTTCGTTCACCACGATACACCACAGTAGGGGTGACAGAACTCCGCCCTGAGGGCAGCATCTAGCTACGTTCACGCTGCAGCTTACGTTATTCAGCATAGTTGTTGTTACCCGATCCTCCAGAGTAGAGAGGACCCAATCTATTAGGATTGATCCAATCCCGTGTCTAACCAAGGCCTGTCTGATAGAGTCGGTTGTGGTGCAATTAAATGCACATTCAATGTCCAAGTAGGCCACGAGTGCCACTTCTCGCTGATCTAGAGTCTCCTCCAGCCTACCGACCAGATTGTGTAAGGCCAGATCAGTCGATTTTCCAGCTTGGTATGCAAACTGCTTTGCATGAATGACTCACCTTTCCAGCGGGCCATCCCTTAAGTATCTATCAACTATCCTTTCCAGTGTTTTAAGCACAAAAGATGAAAGAGTAATCGGTCGAAAATCCTTCAGGCCAGTATATCTATCTCTGCCCGGTTTAGGAATGAATACCACTTTAGCCTGCCGCCAGCTTCTAGGTGTGAAGCCCGTGGCCACACATGCTCGAAACACATTCAACAGGTAAGAAACAACCGAAATCCGTCCCTGCTGTAACATGGCCGGAAATACGCCGTTCAGACCTGGACTTTTGTATGGAGCAAACGAATCTACTGCCCATACCGTCCTTTCGAAGGTGACAATCTCCCTAGCCGTGCGCCAGTCCTCCCTTGAGGGCCTGCGCAACTGCATGCACTCTGAGATTGATCGCGCTACTGTGGAACCGGAAAAGTGCGTATCCATCAGAAGCCTCAGAGTACCTTCCTCAGAAGTAGTATTCCCCCCCGAGAGATCATGCAGAGATCCCAATCTTGCTTTAATGTCTTTGCATAGGACCCTGTGTATTCTTGCAGTAGCAGGAATCTCATTTATGGACTGACAGAAGTGCCTCCAGGATTCTCTGGAGGCCTTTCTAATCTCCTTTTTGTACTCCTGCAATGCCTTTTTGTATTCTTCCCATAGAGGAGAACTTCTGTGCTTAACTCTGCTAAGAAGTTTGTGCACCGCTCGTTTTCTGTCCTCTAATTCTTTGGTACAGAAGGTTGCCTTGCCCTTACCTTGGACTTTGCGTAACGGGCAGTTTTCCTCATATGCAGCCGTCAAGTCCCTGCTCAGAGACTCGACAGCTGCTTCTATGTCATAGCCCCTGCAAAGCCTGTATGGGACCGCTCCAAGCTTACTGTCAATGTCTGCCCTAAAGGACCCCCATCTATATAGTATGCCTGCGATTCCGAGCATATTTATCCGGAATCTCTCCATCAGTCTTAAACAGTATGTACCTGTGATCCGATAGAGATATTTCAGAAGCTATTTTTTTGTTAGGTTAATGTAGGGAAACTCACAGAAACAGCACTTTTTTAGATTTAAGATTGCAGTTACGCCCCTTAGTGGATCTTACAGAAACTTAAAATATTTTCCAGGTTTTTCTCTTGTCCGTTTTAACAAGAACCTTTTTTGCCTCAAGCCTCTACGATGGATAGATTCCCAGATACAGTACTTCGCATTCTTAGCTGGCCACCCTGTACAGATGTGGATTTGTTCAGTGCAAGACAACTGGTAAAAACTACCCTGACCCTACCAGAATTAATTGTTAATAGTTCAGCGTGATCTCCTATATATCATTAGTACGTGTTTTATAGTGACGGTATCATCTACATAGCAATTCACAGTTGTAGTGATTTCCAAGTTCACTCGAATACACACAAGATAGTAAGTATTGAATAGCACAGCATTATCCTGACTTACTGCTCTATGTCTGCAACGTAAAATGCATATTCCGCACTACAGAAACAAAAAGAAAACTAAAAAACTTGAAAAATGCATATCGGTACAGTTAAGCAAAAAAGGCTACCGGAAAAAATCCACTGGATAGCTTTTCCAATTTTTTGTCCCGCGCGTCGGCAAAATTATGCTGAGCGTAATTTTTCTCGATTCAAGCATAGCTTCTCCCACAACCAAAGTGTACAGACTACAAATTGCAGAATCACACCGCGATATTTATATTCTCCTATACAATAAAATATAAAAAACATACATATCTTTTTCTTCTACCGAAGGCAGAAGCCAAAATATCGCGTCACCGTGGCTGTTAAAAGGAGCTGAATGACACTTTGCTAATACGATTTTTAAACTGCCTATGGTTGGTCGAACTGGGAGAAGCCTCCTCAGACAGAGATTTTTCCACAATCTCGACACCTCGGCCAGCTTTGGATGTACGAAGTACAACACGGTTGAGAAACATGATACACCACTAACTTCAAGCTCAGGAGGGCCATGGTAAAGGTAGTGTTAAACAAGGTTTGATCCTATGACCAAATTAATGCTTGAGGTATTAACTTTAAGACGGGTAAAACTAGTCATTTATTGCTTACGTCATTTTCGCGACTTGAGACGCCCAAGAGTTTAATCAGGAATCTTCGACAAAAGGGTGTCACTGTCTTCACTATCAAAGGTTGTTGAGTGATGATAGCTTGGGGTTCAACTAGGGTATGTCAGGCCTCGACGGTGAGATAAACCATGGGAATTAGCTATTTCTACCAGTCAATACAAAATGCGGTATATTTTTGGCTAGACGAACCGCTTTGCTGAGGATGTTCAAGGAAAAAAATCATTTTCTTTTGGTAGTGAATTAACCCTTTGTAGTCTGTATACTTTGCGTGAAACTGCCAGCTGCGGTGGAACCACTACCATAGCTCGGCATGGAACAGAGATTTTATTGTTCGGTGGAATAGAAACGATAAAGCCAGGCGATATTTAATAAAAACGCTGGGCGATGAATTCCACGAGATTTATATGTCTTCATTGACGTAGCTGGTTGAACACTGGGATATAACTTCTCTTTGTGTTAGCGTTGTAGATATGAGTAAATTCATTATGTATTCTTGGGTGATCAATTGAAGCAATGACTTTCTGAAAACTTTGCTAATGGGGCAATAATCTCGCAACCACCTAAAATAAGGGATAGATCTTACCGTATGACAATTAGTTGCAACAGAGCTAGGTTTTGTTTCCATTTTTAACGTATACGCTTTGGTTAGACTAAGTACAACGTATACGAGCCCCTTCCCACTTCAGTTGGTCCAACTATTGAAATCTTAGTTTTTTCTTATCAAACACAAATAATAAAAATGTATCAGGGTGTTATAGGTTTAAAATATTAACAATATTTTGATAATATATATTAGAAAACACCAACTTTATCACTGCCTAATCAAATTTGCATCATAAAGATAACACATGTGGCAAATGCAAAATAAGTCTATAACGCATAGGTGGCTGTGAAAAATAAAAGCCATGACAATTGTTTTTATTAATCACAGCTGTCAGAATACGTTTTAAATAGCTTTGGGTAGTTAAGGTTTTCAAAATGGATAGAAGAAAGGTTATTGGTGAGAAATTTCTGTTACTGATAATTAAATTTTTTAATTCTGGAAAATCAAAATCAGAAATTGCAACTTTGTTAGACTTATCGCGGTACAGTGTGAGGAATATTGTTAGAAGATATAACGTAACTGGTTCAGTTAATATTAAGCCACGATATGCGAAAAACAGTAATATCACAAATTCGATGTCCACAACTCATAGAGAGGCCCACAAACTGGGATTTAGCACTTGCAAGGTAAGTTTTCTTATAAAAAAGTGAAGCAAAAACCCTAATGTTGCACAACTTGTTTATAGGAAAAAGAAAAGCCAATATTAACTCCACTGCAAAAGAAAAATCGGCTTAGATGGGCTAAAGAACATAGACAATGGACACCTCAACAATGGTGTGCAATACAATGGAGTGATGAGGCCCGATTTGAAATTTGTGTGGGTGACAGTCGCAGTAGAGTTATTCGCAAAAAAATTAAGCATTCCATGTTGACTGTCTGAAGATAAAAGTGAAATTTCCAGCATCCATTATGGAGTGGGGCAGTATGTCAGCAAAAGGAGTAGCAAAACTTAATTTTATTGATGGAAATGTGGATACAAACAAATATTAGGCAATTTTAGAATAATCGCTTTTACCAATGATGGAAGAATGTTTGACATCCAGCCAAGATTTTGTGTTTCAGCAAGATGGTGCAGCGTGCCATACCTCAAAAAGGATATAAAATCGATGGAAGAAAATAATGTACCACTTTTGAAATGGGTTTCTAGCAGTCCAGATCTGTCACCTATTGAAGCTTTGTGGCACGAGATGAAAAAGTTTCTACGACAACATACTGCTCGTACAATCACCGAACTGAGACAAAAGCTTCAAGAAATGTGGGATTGTTTTACACCAAATTTTTGCCAAAACTTGGTTAACACTATGCCCCAAAGAATTTCAGCCGTAATAAAAAATGAAGGTGATGTTACCCAATGGTAATCTTTCAATTGTTGCTTTGTTAACTTCGCGCATTTATTCGCACATTGTTTATTTGTTCGGAGGATCTATTAGTTATAGGTCTAAGTGATTTCAAATATGTATTTTTTATGACTAGAGTGTATCTAAAATGTTTTTGAGAAAATAAATTGTTTTAGAAGTAAATAGTTTCGTCATGTTTAGTTTATACAGGCATATTTTGGTAATAATCTTGAAGTTGGCCAACTGAAGTGGGAATGGTCTCGTACATGGTCAATTATTAAGTAGTTTTTTGAAGTATCGCTTAAGGAATCGCTCCCGACTGTTAGTTACCGTGCAGCCACTTGACAAAATATAAATCAGGCAGAGGCCTTCGATGCAGCGAAATAAGCAAACCATTATCGTATCATTTATTACCTCATCAAAGTCGGTCGTCGATAACATCGGCCACTCCTCTTATCACGGAAGTGTCCTCACTTTTCCATAATCCTCGATAGGAAAATAAAGTAAATAATGTGTAACCTGCTCAGAAATCTAAGAAACAGTTTATGAATATAACTATGCACATATATTAACGAATGTACTCTTGAGATGTTAACTGAACCTATAGCAACCACAAGCCACGTAGCCTCAAAGTGTTCACTAGTCCTTAGAACCAAATCTCGCATGCTCTTTACCTTCCTAGAGCTCCGCACGCAAGGTGAACCCATACAACGTGATTTCGCCCGCAGCGTGCACACCTCAGAACCACACTGCGCTATCCCAGGGATAGAGAACGCCGTACGTCACCAAGCAGTGTCTGATTCAGCCAGCACTCTGCGTAGCGAACTTCGCTTAGTCGTTCTCGAGAATAACCTTATCATCTACTTGAAGGTTCACAGCCCACCAATATGACGTAGGCCTCATTTTTTATTGCTGCATCTCTCAATAGAGATGAACTTCTCAGTTTCCACGATATCGTCCCGTTTACGATATACCGGCGTACGTGTCAAAAAAAAAATCGAAGATTGAGTTACGCCGTCAGATATTATAACTTTAGTGCACCTTTCATATGACAAGCCGACTTACCTGTATTCCTGCTAGATTCCGAATTGATGTTAGAGTTTGTGGCGTATCTACCAATCAGCTTTATTAGCATTGCGGCTGCATGATATAAAATATCTTCAACCAGATCTTTCTTCAAGAACAGTGTTTGACATGTCCGTTTAGAATCTTAAACCTGAAGTATGTAACAAAGTTCCGAAGAATTCCTTGTATAGAAAGGTTTTTAATAGGCAAAATGTACATTTTCTTAACCCAAAGAAAGACCAATGCTCTCTATGTGTCGCTTATCTACAAGGTGATGAACAAAACAAAAATGAGTTAAAGCAAATTATTGCGTGAAGGAGATCGCTTCTCAGACCAGAGCATATATCCATATTCATATTTCTATCACTGGCTTACGGACTCAATAATTGCGGATAAGGATAGGGAAGTTAGGTGGCTCATACAGGGGTGACGCCTCCAGTCTCAGGGGGTTGTTATGGGACCTGCAGTACCCGATTGCTGGGTTTAGGTGGTTATGTTAATGACTGCTCGGTTTCCTCTATCAGGGGAAACGTCGGAGCGCTTGGGATGTTGAAACGATGGCCTTTGGTGGTCTGATGAATGACCGCTTAACCATCTTCTCTTCGTAATCGCTGGCATCTGAATGTATCCCATGGCAGGATGTGTGAAGGGATTGTTACTTTAAATGGTAATCTTGCTCGGTTATCTCTGATTCAGGGGCAACGTCAGAGATTTGGGGTATTGACACAACGGCCGCTGGCTAACGTGATATCCCGGTTCTTGGACTATTTTTTTAGTAACAATCGTTAAGCTCAGCGTATCTGTCTATACGCCTGGATATCTCATAAGGTGCTGTGTGCTTAAAACTATGTTGATCACATAGGCTGCTGTGTGCTTCAAATTGGCTAAGTGGAGGACTGTGTGTCCCAGGACTGTGTGCCCCAGGACTGTCTGTCCCAGGGGGGTGCCCCCGTTCTTAGCGTCTGCGGACCAGTATATGATAAATCAAAAATAAATAATGATGAATTGGTACCACTGCGGATAATTAATGTAATCGTAAGATAGTGCATGCTATGAGTCGGTTGAATATGGAAGGTACTCAAGTTTATTTTTCTATAAATAGATATTGGCCCCGACAACCCGATCGTATCGCCCTTATCGCTTGCCAAAGGAGGATAACTCGTTGCCGTTCCGTCACCAAGTCAGTGGCTTTACTATTATTCTGACATTGTTGCCCATATCGAATTGTTCACGTACTGCCCTTGTAGTAAAAAATAAAATGGTAAAGGGTGGTACTTCGATAGGTTTGTGGTTTTCACGTTTATCGTTATATTTCTAATATTATCATCTCGTTTGTATCCTACAAAAGATCGGCAGTCAGTTGTGAAAGAATCCACGAGCTTATGTGACTACCAGCCATCAAAATGAATTATGTCAGCAAAAAATTGACATTGCAAAATAGGTGTTGTGCTTCTTATCTCATCTTTATATTCTCTATATGAACAGCTATTTAAAATAATTAAAGTATATTTAAAGCATTTTCTCGGTCTTACAAATGAGGAGAATAGATTCAATAGTTACGGTAGGAAACAAGAAAACCCTTGAACAAGTGGCGCTAAGAGGACAATGTCAGTAATCTTATTTCTGTGATCAGTAAATCTACAATGGATATTATGGTGCATGTGTGTGCAGCCATTGCTAGACCTGTTTACGGGCCATATACTCACACATTCTGCTCACATACAGTCGATTGTGCCCATAGGTCAATAAGGCCGATATATCGGCATTTGACATAACGGTATCGGCCGATTATCGGTATCGCCGAAAATCCTATATCGGTCGGTCCTTACGCGCCATTGCCCGTAACACGATGTATAAATGAAATTGAGGCATCGATACCTGCACTTAGTGGATATATAGTACAGACTAAAATGAAAGTTAAGTTAATATGCAGCGTCAAAAAAATAACAACTGCAAGAGGAAAGAAAAGGAATATGGATCTGCCAATGAAACACGATATCATCGTTCAGGTCTTTTATAGATTTGAGCCAGTTTTGCCAAATATATTTCCAAAAAAGTTTTGGGGTATTCTTCAAACTTATACGTGGACCTCTGATTTTTGTAAAGTCTTCTCTCTATTGAATAGATCATAATTATTTCACTATGCCGCAGCTGGATTGATACATTATTTTTTCATGATACTTTCGAAGTTTTGAAATATTAATGCTTCGCTTATGTAGGTTGTGGAACCTGTGGTTGTCACTTTGATCTATCTCCA
Source organism: Acanthoscelides obtectus (assembly GCA_963669975.1). Taxonomy (NCBI): domain Eukaryota; kingdom Metazoa; phylum Arthropoda; class Insecta; order Coleoptera; family Chrysomelidae; genus Acanthoscelides; species Acanthoscelides obtectus. Next base: position 69,765,327 of record CAVLJG010000005.1, read on the forward strand.
TACTGTCCTGAAGAACAATTGAAACCGCAGGTGTTGAACACATTACTTCCACGTAAAACTTGGTGTTGACGGTTTGTCCAGGAGGAACAAATTCATGGTGGATGATGCCTTTGATGTCAAAAAAGACAATGAGCATCTTTTTCACTTTGGGTTTGCTCATTCATCCCTTTTTTGGGTGAGGAGACGCCGTCATGTGCCACTCGGAAGATTGCCTCTTTGTCTCGGGATCATACTCAAAGATCCACGACTCGTCACCTGTGATTACGGTATTCAAAAATTGTTAAAATTTTCTTGGCACACTTCCACTCGCCGCAATTTCTGGTCGTCAGTGAGCACTTTTGGGACCATCTTCGCGCACACCTTGCGCATGTTCAAATGCTGGGTCACAATGTCATGAACCAGAGATTTTGGTAAATTTAACATCTGGGCAATTAAACGAATACTTAGTCGACGGTCTGAGTTCAAAACTTTGCGCACACGAGTCACATTATCGGTGTTTGTCGAAGTCGAAGGTCTTCCAGCACGGTCTTCATCAGCGACCTCTTCCCGGCCCTCCAAAAAGGCCTGGGACCACTGAAACACACCGCTTCTTGCTAAAGCAACACCTGGGTGAGCCTGCTTAAGCATATCAAACGTCTCTGTCGCAGATTTACCGTCCTTATTTTATCATGGTTCCTTAATATCTTTTAACTGCATTGCATTAGTATATGATAAAGCAACTGTCTAGAAGTATTTCATAGAAAAAATGGACAAAGTATAACCTTACATGCAGCTAAAGACCACAGATGGAAAGGTTCGTTTTTTTAAAATTTAAGCAAAAAATTCAATATCTCAAAAACGGTGACACTTTTATATATGTAAGTTTTTGTTATTTGGGAGATGAGTCCAAAGCCTACCTTCTGCTTAGGTTTGTCGTGGTACTTATTGGACACCCTGTAAATTATGGAATGTATTTGACAAAACCCTTAATTCTTAAAACCCCCTACATGGTCACCGGAATTGTTAGGCCCTAACGATACCACCACAACATCTTTCGACATTTCAACATAATGCGATTGAAAAGTACAATTTGCTGTACAAGTTTCAGAACAACACACTGAAGAAGCCGTAATGCATTTAACTCTCATTTTAGAAGCATCGTTAAACTGACACTGACCGTGACTTACTACCCACATGATATGTATATGCGAAGATAGGTCCTAGCCTGAATACAAAACTAATACTTTAAGCCTTTATTTACCTTGTCCAGCTACTCTTTCTTTACTTTTCGATACTTCTCTAAGGGGGATGTCACCTGGATTATCAAATCAACTATATTCTTCACCTATAGGGTAACAGTCCGTCAAATACAGCGAATGAGTTCCGATCAACAAATTTTAGCAACGAATAGCTATAAAATCTTGAAAACAAAATACCGTCAAAGTATGAGTTGACAGCTTGTCATTGAAACATCACCAGCTTATTTTAAGAATTTATACTAAGTGACATATAAATCCGAACACCCAGTTTAAATGGTTTAATTTTAATAAACGTTGGTGAATGTATGTATCTTACTGTAAATAACAAGTGAAAAAATGTTCAGCCTTATCAGTTGGACATTCCGGTTTTTATACTGCTTTTTTTTAATTCACTAACGCTCTAAAAATGAATATTTCAGCCGCAGTAAAGAATCAACGTTGGCGGATTTTGGTTCTTGGCATCCTTTACGATCGGTTACGATGCCTAGAGTACGGAGACCTGTACGATTTCGTCAACTTAGTGAGTTTGATAGGGGCCGTATAGTGAGACTTCGGGAAGCTGGACTTTCTTTTCGGGCAATTGCAGTTAGAGTGCAAAGAAGTGTAGACACTGTGGTTAGGTGTTGTCAGGCATGGCTTCGAGAAGGCCGTACGCAAAGAGCAAGGGGCACTGGACGCCGCCGTAGAACAACAGACCGTGAAGATCGCCGCCTAAGATTATTGGCCTTAAGGGACCGTTTCTCCACTACCAGGTCCATTGCAAATGAATGGTTTGCAGAACACGGAAGACCTATTGGCATGCGAAGTGTTTACCGACGAATGAGAAGTTTTGGCTTGTTTTCATACCGGCCACACTGGGTCCTCCCTTTAACTCGAGAACACCGACGTAATCGCCTTGAGTGGTGCAGACAACGGTCACTCTGGGATCAGGAATGGAACAGTATTGTCTTTAGTGACGAGTCTCGATTTTGTTTAGGCATGCGCGATGGTCGTGCCAGGGCTAGAAGGCGACGTGGTGAAAGGAGGAATCCACAGTTTTTTTGTTGAAAGACATGTTCATCACACTGTTGGACATGGTTTGGGGTGCTATAGCTTATGGTTCCAGGTCACCTTTAATCTTTATCAGAGCTAACATGAACGCGCAGCGTTATATACACGAAGTTCTAGAACCCCATCTTTTACCCTATCGTGACACCCTGGCAGATCCAACTTTCCAACAAGATAATGCCCGACCACATGTTGCAAGAGTCACAATAGACTTCTTTCAACATAATGATGTCACATTGTTACCATGGCCACCAAGATCTCCCGACTTATCCCCAATTAAGCACGTGTGGGATATGATGGGTAGGAGATTGCTCAATTTGCAACGTCCTCCTCAGACTCTAGAAGCACTTCGAGAGAAGTTGGTGGTTGCCTGGAATGAGATACCACAGCAGGACATTGACCACCTGATCAGAAGCATGCCTAGGCGCGTTGGAGAATGCGTAGCACATCAGGGTGCATCCACACATTATTAAAGGTCAAAGGGCTTTAAAGCAGTGCAATCATTTTGAAATTTTTATCATTTACTTATTATGCTTCTTTAAGTACTTATACAAAATTTTATTAAAATAAAACCATTTAAACTGGGTGTTCAGATTTATATGTCACTTAGTATACATATAGCTTAGTCAACATTTTAAAAAGTGTTAGATTTTTGAATAATTTTTTTTTATTTAATATTGTCGACTGTTTATTCATGTTTATATTATTGTCTTCAATTTATATGCGATTCTACTGATTCAATATCACCTACGGTGTGTTTTTTCCTATAAACCTCTTTCAGATAGCCATTAAGCACCTACTTGATGACAGGCTCTACCAAAAATTTCATAGATATTGCTCGTTTCCAAACATTCATCCATTTACTTGCCGTTCATCAGTACCATTATAGCACCGTTGATTGATATACCCACAAAAATATCCAGGATTTTTGATATCCATACATTCATAGTCAAATGTTTTTTGGTTGTTCAGGAACTGAACAAACAACATCCACACTATAGTTACAGCGATTAAGAAATACTCAAATATATGTCGTAAAGCTACCCCGGCAAACTTAAAACCTGCAAAAAAATTGAATTTGCAATAACTTACTTGTTTCACTGAGAACACATTATAGGTTATATTTATATTAGACGTTATTTGAATAACAGCTGACTGTGTCAGAAAGATTGACTGACTTCAAATTACTTTTCTTCTTTGTTTCCTTCCGCTGGATATCGGTAATATTATTCCAATATTTTAGAGTATCGATAATTCCTAGAACGATAAGAATCGATACATAACGATACATTTCGTGAATCTAAACATCCGTAATCTTGACAGCTTGTCGTTCCTGTCAACTGGGCTGCAGGGTGCGGTATTGCCTTTACTGACTAACATTTTGCTAAAATCTTATGACAAATAAAAGCTTCAAATGAAATATTGACGAATATGAACGGATATGCATAGAATTTAGAATATAAACTCGTATTGCAAATTTCAGATTGTCCATACATGGACTTGAACCGGATATCTCAGTATTTTTATCGAAAAGAGAATATTTACCGACAACATCATTCTTCACGATTTTTCAAAATAATTTGAATATTTCTATACTTGCCAAAAAAGAGCTGAAAGCAATAATAAAGCGAAAAGTTAATTCTATGTAGTCTTCATAGTTTCATGCCCCATATAAATCATACATATGCATACACACTCAGCAAGTCGGGCACATGGGAAGCGTAGATTTGGGGTTGCCTAAGATTACGAACGCACATCCTCATCCCTGACTCCCCTTGCCCAGCATTGATTTTTGTGCATACAAAAGGTACAGACTGGTAGATTACCGTCATTACCTCATCACCGGACAAGCAATAAAGATATTTAATAAAAATTGAGAGATGAGTTCATGAGTTCAGAGGTAAAACAGAAAAATATTCACAAGCAAGAATCGAAAAAGGAGTTTCCAGAATGGTTGCAAAGTACTTTGAAAGAGCGACCATTATGCAAATTGTAGAAGTTGTAATATAGAACTATGCCCTCAAAAAACATGTGTGCGCGCCCAATTAACCTTATACCGAATTAAACGACACTATTTGTCGATTTAGTTTTTTTGCCGGTTCGGCAACACTGCACTTTAAAAGCAGTTGATATCCCATACGTGTTACAATAATAGAAATAATAAGAAAGTATAACAATGTTTGGAGATATATTTTCATTAATAGGTATTTTTGATTCTGACATAATATCTAGACGATGAATAATAGGTGGATGCGGATACTTTTACAAATATCGATGTTTTAAGACCCAGAAATGCAGAATGTGCTGTTTGTTTACATTCGGTGTGGATTTCTAGATCATATATTGGCAAAAATTGTTTTTGATGTAACAAAGGATGATGAACCAGTAGGAATACAGGTACGTCTTATATCATTTTCTTGGCAAAATAAAAGTCGGTACATTTGTATAGGTACGTATTATGTACAATACCCTGTACGTGATATACAGACAAAACTAGATTGCCATGCATGAACACTCGTCAAAAACAGTGAAATACCAAATATAATAGCTAGAAAATCAACCTATTATTTCACTCATTTTCATTGGTCCTTTTAAATAGCTGACCGTCTTTTAGGAAATCATAAAAATTTGAAATTCTATGAAAGTTATCCTAATTTTAAAGCACAAAGACATAATATTACATCTATAATGTACCCTTATTTATAAGGCAACCGTTTCTTCACGACTTTATTCAACATTTCCATAGAAATCACTGATATTCAGAGAGTTTTGGGAGCTTCCATCAAATTAATGATGGTGAAATTGGCCCTTATACTTTCATTTTATTCTATTTTTGTTGAAAAAATATGGTCTTTTGGTGACTGCATTCGCACTTAGGGGAGGTAAACTCCTAAGAACCTCAACCGTGGGTCGCCGTCAAAAGGCCCTTAAGAGATATGATGCCTCAAAGTATTTAATTTATTAAAAAGTGAAACGCGTAGATAGATCCCCTACAATCTGAAAAATTCTATATAAGTTTCTCCATCACACTTTGTTTTATATTTCTAGTTCGTCTGACCAACGAGCAAAGCAATTGAGGGCACTGGCCATTTTGTGTTCATATCTGGAAACTCTCCTTTTCTGCTATTACACAAAAGTTTAAACGAACCGTATGACAGCCATTTAGAAGTTTTGTTCGGCTAGTCGGTTTGAGATAGCAATCCTTATAAAAGTTTCGGTATCACGGGAGGAGAGCGTGTAAATTCCAGCACCTGTACAACTGTCAGTTATGACCCACTTCTGCTGCAACAACTATTTTCAAGACATGTTCTCTGCAATAACTAATGGTGTATCTAATAAAAAGGATGGTGTTGGGAACAAAAGAAGGCATTTTCAGCTCAACAGTCGGTGATTTATATAAAGATATAACGCTACTGTTAACGCTCTCAAACGTTCTAGAAATTAAAAACAAAGTTATACACGTTATCTTAGATAACCTAGCCGTAATACTTCGAAAGGTGCTGTGTGTACATATCTCCAAGAGATTGCGAAAATATGAAATTTTTGAACTTTAGGTTAAAATCTAATGACAGAAAACATCAGAGCGTTGAAAGAATTAAATTTAACAAGTTTTGGATGGGCTTAACTAGAAGCGGGACAAAAATTCTCAAAGATCGCCTCGACATGTCCTAAAACGAATCATTCCGAAATGAAAAGCAGAAACATAGCGATTTCATCTAGGGTGCTCAATGTAATAGGAGGTTTATTTGTCGTTAGGTGTCATTGTTTTCCATCCATATCAACAAGGTGTGTGCAGTCCCCACTCTCAAGTTAAAGTCGATTACAATCTGACACTCTTGTCGTTTGTACTACATATTGCAGGACTACGATGCTTTTTTTGGTACTAGGACAGTGCGTCCCATTAGCCAGATCCAATCTTGTATATGTATGTATATCTCTAATTATGTACAAACACACGACGTCACAACATCCATGGCTTCGAAATGTGATTTCCGAAGCCGAGATTCGAACTCGCGGCCCTGCCGGCCGGCTGATCAGTAGCATGACACTCTGACCCACGCGGCCAACCGAGGTCCCTGACTACGATGCTAGGTAAGATAGAAGCGCAATGACCATTTGTTATAAACGTAGCGATCAAGTAAAAAGGTGTAAGCACTTGCTAGAAGAATATATTATGTATCGAGGCAACGTACGGTTTCACTTACGGCACTTAATGAATAGTGAAATTGAACCCTGGGGTCAAGGACGGATTCAGGATTCCGTCTAGGGTGGAGGCGCAAATAATATTTGAGGCTGGTCATTTTTCAACCTCAGTGGAACTTCTAGAATTCATCCTATTATTGTTCATCAAATGCATTGTGTCCTATCTGGTCAAGGCCAGCTTGAAAAAAAACATGAAAATTGCTCAGAAATCCTCAGAAAGCCAATATTTTATTATATGAGAACAAAATAAGTACGTGGTAATCAAAATTAACTACAGTAATAATATTAACGATTCAAACATAAAAAACGAACATAAGACTAAAAAATTCACATTATCGTATGGACCTAGACAAGACTGTAGACTATCTATATATCGTGTCTTGAGACCGTCTCCAGACTGCCTATAGCCAAATTGCGCAATGGGGGTCTAGTAGTACGTAATAGACTTAAGGATTAAGACTCTGAACTGCCCATTAAACAAATCAAGTAAATGGTGCAAATACTGACACAATCAAGCACTTCTATTATATCAGCAGTATGAGGCATGTATTCCTACATTCCGACGTGAATAATTTCGGTTATCGAAGAACAGACAGCCGACGAATCCGCGACAGTGAAACAGACATTTTTCCAAGGAAAGGTAGAGAAGAAGTCTCTGAGCTCCTCTCAGTCGGCATGTCCGTAATTCCAAATTTTGCAGCCTGTGCGAGTTTCTGCTGCCACAGCGGGTTCTGACCGAAACCTAACCTCCATAACACCGTGGCCTGAACTACCCAGGCGGGACAGGACAGCAGTGATGTAAGAAACAGGATGCGTGGTCAGAAAGATATCCAGCAGGATACTGGCATGTGACGAGACGCGGGGGAAAAAGTAGGGCCCGTCATCAGCTGGGTCAGGCCTTCAGTAAGAGCGAACGTTTTAACTGCACGACCTGCTGTATCGGTGTTGTTTGAGCCCAACCAAAGCAAATTACGGTCATTGAAATCACCGAGGAGTACTACCTCTGAAGCGGGGTGATTGATGTTCAGGAGGTCGATCTTGACGGCGAGGCATTCAAGAAGGTCATCGCAGTTAAGGTTCGAGGGGAGCGATAAAGGCAGCAAATAAATTTGGGGGAGGTGAAAGCCACAGAGTGTCCTTCCGGTCTGATTCCAGAGAAACAACTGTGCAGCAGGAGAGACTGCTGCGGACAAAGGTCACAACTCCCCCGTTCTTTCTCAGATTGGAGTGCACCTCGTTATTTGGTAAGTTAAGATGGTTAATCGGTGCGGACTCTGAGAGGATTTTTGTCTTGCCAAGAAAAGCACGGCGGGACGATTGGATTGCCAATAGTGATGAACAGCATCAATGTTGCTGTTAATCCGTTAATCCCGCAGATGTTCGTGAAACAGATTTTATCTTCCATGTTGTTCCCTCGAGTCCACCCTCTATCCAGACGTTCTGAGAGTGGAATGAGCTCACATCCCGAATTCTTAGTACCCCAGGGATAGAACATCATTAATTTCATTGTTTTGGAGGATAACCGACTGCATAGGTGTGGAAACATGCGGACATTTATAAGACACCCTGGGAAAAGCTATAGAGTGGTACCGCCTCGGTCCACTGGTCTTTGTCTACCACCTTCTTTTTGCATGTCAGTGATATTAAATAGACCTAAAGTGGCTAGTTGGCGGACTCGTACCGCCACCCGACAATCGGTACTGAGGTATTCCTTAACGCGTGTACAACCACTTGTACGGGAAGAAGTTGTATGCTGGATACAACAACTTCCGGAACAAACATTAGCCACAGCCCCTCTCAGTAGGGGTTGGGGTTTTTAATATTCAATATAGATTTTACAGTTATTTTCCAGACTTTCGTTGTCGAACTTAGATTTACGGTATAGTTGCAAATTTGAATTACGTAATTTCCAGAATGGATACGAAAAAGCGGATGCGCAACTAATGTCTAGCTTTGAATCTCAAGCAAGTGTATTTGAGACAAGAATCCAATGGAATTATCATCAACGTACATTATGAGCACACAAATCCACAATATGTATCTATGCATTACCGTTACCTCCAGTAATGCCATCTCTGATGCAGATTTAACATCACATCAGAGTCAAACATGCAGACTTATGACGTTTGGGCAACATGTACAACCTCAAAACGAGTTCACAACATGTCCACCAGCTACTGCTAAGTTAGCATCTTGTAGAAGATCCTACATAATGTCACAGAAAACCAATATAACGTAAAAAATTGTAATAATGTCACTTTTCAAGATACGTAATCGAATAGTCGGCTAACCAGCAGGATTCGGACCTCACTTGATTGCCTCATATTTTGTATGGTATTGTATCAAAATTTAAGGGCATCAATATTTTTATGTCCGTCAGCAGTGTTTACCTCCACGACTCTTCCCATTGGGAGAGCGCAAGCTTTTTTAGCTGATCTGACAATCTTTTGCTCTCTTATCAACACTTGCAGATTCATGATTCTATAAGTTATGTCTGTTCCCTGTCAAGCGTCACATTTTATTTCTCATTACCTGCAGTATTATGAATTTATCTACCGCTAGGATGGAATTTAGTTACAAATATAAAAACAAAGCTTTATTCCAAAACACGGAGGATGACGAGGACTATTGCGTAATATTTTTAACAATGTAAACCCATTTTATTGCTGAAAAGCAAATAAATCTGATAAATAGCATGCGACGCACTGCAAATGATTTGAGTGGACGCTGATTTTTAACGTTTATTCCGGAATCATTTTTATTGTCTGTAACAACCTGCAGTCCACTGTCGAAAATTTATCAAACGACACGTCATCATCAATATAGGATGTATATTGTGAATATACTGGGTAGTCCAAGCATGAGTCGACGGGTTGTTTACCAAGCTTGAAAGAATGGAGTATTGCTCCGATATAAAAGCTTTTCTCTGAAGACTATTGAAGTACTCTGAAACTTGGTTTGTGTGAGATTTTGTAAAACCGGCACGGGGCTTAGCACCCTCACGAGATTATATTCCAAAATTAAAATTTTGCAAGAAAGGTGTTTGAGTTTAACCAGGCATTTCTGGGGCGACGGATATTTTCAGACTACGGATTCACTACTTTACTTGATTTTCAACCTACTGGGCTTCCAATTAGCAAAATGGTGCTATAGGTTTTTGGTAAAAGAACTGTTCGGCTAACTTTTTTTTGTTGCCTCAACACCAAAATGGTGGCTTAATATGTGTGGAATGCAAATTTGCTTTCCGCAGCAAATTTGCATTGTTTAAAATATTCTTGTAGCATGGTTATACAACATCTTTTAGGACTGTTGCATAACGCTTATACAACTATTTTATACGGAATATTTGCGCGGCAGTCAAAATAGCTCTGTTGTGGCATCCTTAGTAACAGTTATACAACAAACCCGAGTCTTGTTGTTTTAGTATGCAAAATTTGTTTTAAAATATGATACTTACATACTTCCTTAGGCAGAAAATAAATCTGAAACAGGAATTTTGTAATTTTTGCAAAGACTTTCATAGCAATCTTTGACGTTCCCATAGTGTCACGAGTGTCTAGCCTAGCCTATAAGATTTTACACGCGCCAGCTCGCTAGCTTATGAATAGATGTAGTAAACCACATTCGGTTTTATTATGCAAAATCAGCAATGGAGATAGTAGATAAAAACGAGTTGGGCTGACACGTGGAGGCATTACCACTCTAGGGTGGTTCAACTCTTGCCATTTCACCCTGTGTGAAGACTAGCTGTGCTCTACAGTACCAGATATAGTAGGTACTACTTTTTACATCCTTGTGTTCAGTTTATTTTTGAGTGTTTCGGAGTTATATCATCATCATGTAAGCTTACGAAATATCTCAAACACATTTTTGCATGCGAGTCCAACCCTGTAGCTCACAAAATCTTTCCAGAAGGTTGACAAGGCTGCTTAGTGTCACTTATCGCAACAGCCCTTACGCCTGTTTATATTATAGATTCCATTCCTTCTCTGGGTACATGTTCCCAGGATAAACTTTCTTAAAGATACGGGCGAGGCTGGCGATGCAGTTCAATTATTGCGTGGAGGAGATCGCTTCTCAGACCAAGTAGTGTGCTTTGTGGACTTGATTACAGTGTCAATGTGCTATCGGGTGTAGTGTTTTGGTTACCTGAAAGGTGAGCAATCACTGATTGTTTCCTTTATTCTACTGTACTGCATGGATTGATAACCATAATACTTTTATATTCATGATCATGAATGTCCTAAGCCATATTTATATAGAAGCTTTGATCGTATAGCCCTAGTTATAAACATACTTTGAGCATATTCATATTTACGAAGATGCTTTGATTATATATCCAGAATTATAACGAGGCTGTGATCATATATCCACAGTTATAAAGATGCTTGGATGATATATTCATATTTCTATCATTGGCTTACGGACTCAATAATTTAAGTGGCTCATACAGGGGTGACGCCTCCAGTCTCTGGGGTTTGTTATGAGACTTTCAGTGACCGATTGCTGAGTTTAGGTGGTTATATTATTTACTGCTCGGTTTCCTCTACCATGGGAAACGTTGGAGCGCTTGGGATGTTGACACGGTGGCCTTTGGCCGAAGTGGCGTCCTAGGTCTGATGAATGACCGTTTAACCATCTTCTCTTGGTAATCGCTGGCATCTGAATGCATCTCGTGGCAGGATGTGTGAAAGGATTCTTACTTTAAATGGTCATCTTGCTCGGTTATCTCTGATTCAGGGGTAACGTCGGAGCTTTGTGGTACTGACACAGCGGCCGTTGGCCAACGTGATATCCCGGTTCCTGGACTTTTTAGTAACAATCGTTAAACTCAGCATATCTGTCTAAACGCCTGAATATCACATAGGGTGCTGTATGCTTAAAACTATGTCGATCACATAGGCTGCTGTGTGCCTAAAATTGCCTAAGTGGAGAACTGTGTGTCCCAGGGGGTGCCCCCGTTCTTAGGGTCTACGGACCAGTATATGATAAATCAAAAGTATATAATTATGAATTGGTACCACTGCGGATAATTAATGTAATCCTAAGATAGTGCATGTTATGAGTCGGTTGAATATGGGAGGTACTCAAATCATTTTTCTATAAATAGATATTGGCCCCGACAATCCGATCGTATCGCTCTTATCGCTTGCCAAAGGAGGATAACTCTTTGCCGTTCGGTCAACAAGTAAGTGGCTTTAACATTATTCTGACATTGTTGCCCACATCGAATTGTTCACGTACTGCCCTTGTAGTAAAATTGAAATGATACAGGGTGGTACTTCGACGGGTTTGTGGTTTTCACGTTTATCGTTACATTTCTAATATTATCATCTCGTTCGTATCCTGCATATTTTCATGAGTCCTTTGCAACGCCAAGCAAGAGAGCTCATCTAGAAACAAAACTACACTCTAGTCACAGTCGTAACGATAGTTTCACATAGAATTTTCTAGTATTAAAATCTAGTTTACATGCTAAGCTGTACCTGACGTAGAACAGCAAACCACCTTTGTTCTCGTCAAAACATACACCCACATCTTTGGCTGACTCCTCATCTTGAATAACAAAACATTTGTTACAGTTAGTTTCAGTATTTTTTTAGTCCATAACTAACAATTATTACTCCAAATTCTTATCGATTTAACTTGATGTTATGTTTGGTAACATAGGGTTTAATCACTTTTAAGCATTGAGGAATATAACAACAGTGTTCTTGACTTTGATGTCAACCTTAGGTCTTTCATATTTTTTTCTGTCAGTACTGCCAATATCGTAATATTTTTCACCCGTAATATCTACAATAGCCAGACCTTCTTGAGCCATGATCGTTAATGACGGGCAACACGTTAAAATGACAATATTAACAGCATTATCTTCTCACTATGGAGATACATCGTCTTGTCCGGAGATTAACGTTATTGCTCAAAAATGTCATTTCTATAAATATATATGAACGAGCATATACATAAATTAGTTTGAGAACAAACTTTTAGATATATTAGGAAAACAGGAATCATGGGACAAGGCTAAACAGCCACACAATGAACAAGAAACTCTCCTGTAAAATAGCTATCTGAAAGAGATTAAAAGTTCTGGGACGGTATCAGCTTTTGAAATTAATATTCGTAGTCTTAGATCAACTACGATAAATGCAAGCGAGTATTGTTGTAACAAAAATATGTTACACGGAGGTATAATTTAAATTGCGTAATTCTATGTAAAGAAGATGAAAGTTTGCTTAATAGCACTATACTAATATACAGCTTAGGAAAAACCATTGTTATACATGGGAAATCATTTCTTGCCAACAGCGCATCGACTCGTCTACTTTCATCGCTGTTCGTACATATTTCCTACCGTTAACCGCAGACCTGTATCACGAATGAGAATAATAGGCAGATACGCTGTGTTGCCAATTTGAGTAGAGCTTCCCGAATTGTGGGGAATTTAGAGTTGAGTGTTGATTCATTCAAGCTTTTAATCAGCATGGCCTAGACGTTAGAACTTCATAAAGATAACATTGAAGCTGAATGCTGCTGGAGTATAGTGTTTCGAATATTCAAAGCGGAGCGGGACACTATACTCGTTCAATGGGTCATCAAGCCACAGTCTTTTCAACAAAGAAATTATTTTACGAAAATGCGTTATATTTTTACGATTTTGTCGTCACCAAATCTCTGTTTCTCAAAATGTACGTCTATTGTAGAATTTTCAGCAAACTAAGCAAGAAACGTGATCTAGTATTTACTCAACATTACGGATTTCTCGAAATACATTAAAAAATGTGACCTAGATACCTAACTGCCCCAAGCTCTTTAAATATAACACCTTAAACCAGGCTCAGTCACGTTGATTGTCATGTTGTACCGCGCAAGTCAGCAAACAATCTGGCGTAATAAACGTTAGGAATCATCAGGTATTGCCAGATTCCCGAATACCGGGCACCATAGTAACCGTTATAGTTGTCCTTCAAAGTTGTCAAATCGCCCCTATGGCGCAAATTCGCCACACCAGGCAACTGTGCTATAAACAAACCCTGTTTATCACTACTATTTGATAGTCATATGGTAGTTGTAGCCCTATCTAGCGGTCCATGATTTCTCTCAATACTGTTGTATCTCTACTGGCAACAAGAATAGCGATTACAAAATCATTTATACAACAATATACAAACATGAAAAATATGATTTGAACCATGAAACATTAATACAATTTTAATAGTTTGAACTTTTTTCATTTTTGGAATACTCTTATGTGGAATCCGCAGCTATTTTTCCCGAAATTTGGGTAGACTTAGAAATATGACATATTGGTATCGGCAACTCTACGAATGGGAGAAACAAATCGCATTTGTTGAGCGCATCCGTCTAAGCGGTAGGCGCCAGCGCCCGTTCTGCCATCTCTCTCTTTTATCACTCTTTTACTTTACCCCGTTGTCCGTCACGCTCCGATGCTGCCACATAGGATCCTACAATCGAGTGTCTTTCACGCACCTACATACTTTTGTATATTTCCATCTCTCTTCCTCATCATAATGTATAATAATGTTTTTTCCCTAGGTGTATATAGTAAATGAGATAATATTATGGCGTTATCTATGTCAATTTCTCGCAGCTACATCTTTCTCCTCACAGCAATAATTAGAAGTCTACTTTGAAAAGGTTATTGTCTCGTAGATGACGTTGTCATTGGAATACTTTTTACCTCTACCAATAGTACATTTAATAGCCCGGCTTATTTGCGCCAATTTGCGCGAATTTTTTGCAATTTATCTCCATCTTTCTGCTCAAATGTTAACAAACTTATTCCAGATTTGTACGTTTGAAGATAATTGTTTCGTGCAACTATATTTCCTTCTGAGGTTGGAATTATCTTTATTCCGAATACAGAGAGAGCGTCACTACACATTCCAAATAAGATAACCAATTTTAGAGAGAAAATAGAAATATAATAGAAATATCTCACACCTGACAAAACCGTAACCTCTATGACAAAGGAGATTCTAGATTAGTTGTCTGCTTTCGGAAGGTTCTCCAAGCATTCTTTGATGGAGAAAAATTTACAAAGGGCTCATAAGTTTGTAGACATTTTGAGGCGTAGCTAAAAAGTTCAAACCTGCATTCTTTACTTCTTCATATCTTTGTAAATAGTGAAATTCTCGGATCCAACAAGTACTAAATTTCACATGAGAGACGTGATCAAATGCGCTAAACATTTTGCTATTTGGTTCACAATTAAGTTATATTTTTTATTAAAAATTCGGAAAGACTAGGATGTCCTCAAAGTTGGAACTTTGACCTAGACATCAGACCTTAATGTTGTCAATTCAATAAACAAAACATGTGGCAGGGCAGTTTCTTGCAAAACTATTATTATTATCAGACATAACAGGGGAGTTGAACAAAAGCTATAAGCTCCAAGCAGAGATGAGAAATTAAACAGGAAAAAAAGTAAAGATGATGTCATAAGCAACCTAGAGTTAACTGTGGTTGCATTAACAACGTCGTAGAGCAGCCTGTTCCAGGTATCAAATACTCGGTTACACAGGAAAAATTGGCGAGGTGTAGTTCTAAACTTCTCTTTCATTAGTTTATAGTTGTGGCTTCGCAGGTGGCTGGCGTTGAGAAGGAAAAGTGAAGATTTGTCAGTGCCGACAGAGACCATGCAAGACCCTGTATGTGATTATCAAATCCTCTCGTAAGCGACTATCGATAGTTGTGATTTAAGTTGAATGGGTTCAGCCTCTCCGCATATCTTGGTTATTTGATACCGTTCGGGATGTGTGTAGCCCTCATCTGAATATTTTCCAACATGTCTCGGTCACGTCGTAGTGTTGGATACCAAACAGGTCCAGTAAATTCCATAATTGCCCAAACATAATATGTCGTGTACTTGGAGCACAGCCGTAGCATTGTCACAGCCCGTAAAGGGTCTGTCAATTGGGAATAGCCTCCTTTTGGCCATAGCCGTTGAGTATTGGATATTTAATGAATAGCGAGTATTTTTATTCAATTTCCTTGTTACGTTTTCGGTGCTGTTTTACTGCATATTAGCTTTATTAATTCTAACGTAGTAGTTTCTGTAAAAGAAAAGTTCCAACTTCCAGGACATCCTGTATTTCCCATTGTTAAAATCTTACGCCTCTAGGCAAGTGTACTTCCATTCTGGAAGTTACAATAAAAGTGCTACTGGCTATCAGCATATTCATAATCCTACTCTTTCTGTGATGCGGAATATTTTTCTTCATTTTTATTCACATTTTTCCACATGACTACTCATTTTTTGTGAAAGACCCTTACCCACGCCGTAAATCAGCATGAATATTATTAGAATCTAGGAAAACGTAATCTGGATGTCAGAAATTTTCCTTCCTCGGTAGTCTCTGGAGGCAAATAAGGGCGTTATAAGTTCAGTGTGAAGGTCACCAAGCTCGCGCGCTCCTCGCTTATCGACCTACGGTAATGAATTCACCATCAAAAATCCGATAGACGAAATTCCTTGGGAGCCTTCGCGAAGTTGGAGCAGCAACAGAAGCAGCAACTTCCAAGGAAGCGGTGAACTGCCATAAATCTTCTGACACCATTTATCATGCTTTTGTTAGGAGTGCACAACGAATATCATTTCGGCGAGTGTTTTCCCTTGTACCGTTCTAATGTCGCACCACAGCGCCGAACCTGAATTGGGTGATGCCGAACTCAGCAGATATAGTCCAATCATTCGGACTTTTTACCTGAAGGTTCTACGAGAGCTGAGATTATCGTTTTATATATTGCCAGGTGCTCCTTTCGATTTCCCACTTTCCTACCTCGGGTGCTCGCCGTTTACCCGGAATGCTGGAAAAATACTTAGATATATCCCCAAAGCTTGCTTCCATCCATTCACTTCTATTGCAGATATCGTAGCATTCCAGCTTTTTTTTTACTCCTCACACCACTGGCCAGGAAGTATTGTAATCGAAAAAAAAATTCGAAAGTAGTATGTTCTTGTCATTAATCTCGTTGGTATGTCTGTCTGGCCCATCTGCAACTTGGACAGTATCACTTGGATTTTCATAAAACTTTGAAACAAGGTCACTACTGTGCCAAGCACGTAAGAAAATTTGTACGTTTCAAATATTCCCAAAACAGAAAAGTAAAAATCGATCAAACTTCGTTGTTGAAGTTTCTGAGAATCCACAGTATTTTCAGAAAAAAATTTGCATGTGCCAAAAACTGGATCTAGAGGGTTGTAGTGGTAAGGAGGATTTATGTCAGTTTTTGCTGCTAGCATGTTAGATGTTTCCAGCCCCGATAATTCTATGCAACTACGTAATATCTCTATGCAACTCGTAATATCTCATACATCATAGACTTTCCCACAATTTTTATTTATAGCTTTCGATATACGTGTGCCAGTCAACTCAATGAATGTACGTTTGTCTGCATCGAATGCTGAGGGATAACTGAATGTTGATGCGCGAATTCGTGTATGCAACATCGTGGTGGGTTGTCACGTTACTATGTGGTCCGTACTCTTGGAATTCCTTTAATATACATAAATATTCCTAGTCAACCAAGAGGACTAACTTGTTATTTATTCTTTATGAATTATTCCTTTGTGAATTTATGACTCAGTGGCATAGGAGGTGCAGAAAAAACCTACATGACAGCACCGTTAGCTAATTTTCGGCAATGGTGAATTTTTTATTTGTACGTTCAGGAAATACGAATTTTGGATAGTAGATGTGGTTGTCCAGAAAACACCGCTACCATATTCTTCTAATTACTTGACCCTACAGATTACAAAAGAAAGGGGGTGGATTGCTAGCCTCAATGTCACTGCGACCCAAATGGATCTATTATGACCCCCATATACACTTTCTGCACTGCATTCAGCTTTGTTGCTTTAATCAGACTCCATAGCCTTGACACAGGGCCATGCATTAAGCTTTCCGTTGTTGGATTTGTCGTTGCCTCTACTCAAAACCGTAGCCTTGCCAGGGCTTCGCAGCGACACAGGAGATATACTGAGGTTTCGTCATACTCGCTGCAGGAACCGCATGTGGGCTCTTCTGCCAAGCTCAAGAGCCTCTTATGTCGATTTAGACGATAGTCATGAGACCCACTATGGTCCTTATTGCCTCCCTATCAAACTTAGGTAGGTCTCCTGTAAATGCAGGTCTTTGTTCTTTGATGAACCGTTTTCCCTGCCTTTGTCCTAATTGGTGGTTCCACCATTCTAGGGACTTTTTCTTGGTCCAATTTCTTATAAACTATTTAGTGCGTGTTCTCGTCACGCCACAGAAAAGCTATGGACCTATAAGGTCGAGCTAGCTTATGCGATTTTTAATTAACTTTATGCCCTTCATGTCCGGGTACCGAGAGCAATGTTCCTTGTTTCGGATCTCCAGCTCCTTGAGAGTGAACTTAATGCCTCTATGGCTGCCTAGCTGTCTGAACAAATGACGATCGACTGCTTGTAGTCTCATTCCTTATTAGCTCTTTTGCACAGACGTAAGTCCGTTACTTTAGCCTGGAATATTGTTGTGATATTGCCTAGACTCATAGAGATCTCAGTCTTTGGCCTTGTCCCATACATCCCAGCTCCAGCTCCGTCTCAAGTTCTCGAGCCGTCTGTGAACCAGTAGCAGTTGGCATGTATCGTAGGTCCTCTCTTTCACGCTTTTCTGTCGGGTACTACTATTTCTTGATAGTTTTTATCGAACTTGTACACTGGGACAGTTGTGTCCGTGGGCATTACCAATATAGGCTCTGCCTTCAACTCCTTGTAAAGTTTTTGATGTTAGTCTGTGAGCCACTCGGAATAAATATGTGAAATGGTGGTAGGTTGAGGATCTCCAACGCTGCAGTGGGTGCGGTATGCATAGCCCCCGTGGCGCTCAAGCAAGCTAGCCCCTGTATGCCACTCAATAGCCTTACCGCTCCCGACTGCGTAGCTTTTGTCCACCATGTCACTGATCCATAGATTACCATGGGTCCCACCAACTTCTTGTATAGCCACCAATTTATCCCACACATCTACCTTCACCTTTTTGGTCCAAAATGACTTCAAGGTATTTTATCTCACTGACATACCCCATGCAGGGTTAGTGGCATGAGGTCTCCATGTACCCTCCTTAACATACTTTCTTAAACGAGTATTTAATAGTGAAAGCATGACAATTACAATTTTTTGAGTAAGTGCTAGTCACTAGTCTCGTGTTTCGAGTCCCAAGCTTCCTCGCGGAACAAAACCTTTAGACGAACCCAAAATGAACAACAATGTAACTATAAATTAAGCTACCTAACTGTACTGGACTAAGATATTCGCAGCATTCTCTAATACACTCGGTTTGCCGGCAATAACGGCCAAACGAACGGCCATTTATTAAACTACTTGGAGTCGCGAAGGGACACGGCGTCGTCTATTGGGGAATAGATGGGGGCAATTTGTGATACTGTCGATGCCGATTCAGACCACACTAATGTGTGTCAAGCTTCACTGGATAAGCTTGGGTCGCACCTAATGCATGAACATTTGTTAATATTATAGGAATATAATCGAGTTCTCTTCAGTTACTGTCATTCTGACGGATCTTGGATTCATATACCCATAAATAAACGTTATTAGCCATGTTTACACCGTGGGTTAACATCGCACCATTTGAAGAGATGGCGCAGTATCAGCCCGTTTGAACTGAGCGCTAAGCTGAGCCTGTAAGGGGAGGCTGTTTAGATAACTGGAAACTATGTCAAATACACCGTCGATTGGTCAAATACGTAATTTGAGGTTGGTGATTTATCACCGTTTTGTATCACCCGCCAAATTTCAGCTCAATTAGGGAGATAGTTGCTCGTGAAAATGCCAAGTTTTGCTTCTCCTTAGAAAGTAGACAAATATGCCAATATTAATTTATTCCAATTCAAAAACCTTGCCACTAATTGGTTTTAAGAGAGGCCGGGCTGAACGTAAGGAAAATTAAATGTGTAAGATTTGTGAAAATAATTTGCTGATACAAATTGTAAAGTGCCTTAGTAATTTTGGATGAAAGCACGCTGGGCTCAGATTTTTAATTGAAAAAGTATTTTCTAAAAAAGTGTTGCAATGGGAGTCCAGTTTATTCTCACCGTAGAAGATAAACGAACCATAGCTCAATAGTTTTTCCAATAAAACTAGTTTGCTCAAATTAGCCTCTACAACTGCGCGGAGTACATCAAAAATGCACAGTTTGTTTCGATTGTAGGATCAATAGCTAAATAGAAACGGATGGCATTATCAAGATGATTAGTTCGCAATGAATTAATAGCTACGGTATGCAGCATTGCTTTTGTATTTGTGTTCGTATCTGTCCAGTTAGTATGAGTAAACGCGCAATTTTCGAGTGGAGAGATGATAAATGGAACAAAAAAACCAATGCTGGGTTGTTGATTTAATGCCAATTCCACTTCCCATACACATAATCAGAGAAGTGTTGTATTCGCAAATATTTTCAGTGAAGTAGCATGTTATTTGGATACTGACCGGTAATGTTATTGTTGTTG